>CM065373.1:24825737-25150737 GCA_033032245.1 Poecilia picta
CATCTTTCATCGGATCTTTAATGTGAGATAAAGTCCTTGAATCTGGTTTCTGATCTCCAGAATCCGAACAGACCTGCTCAGAATCCATCAGAACCTGATGTGAAGAGGTACCACACGTCCCAGAAACCGGGTCAAGTTTACCAAATTACAGGGAAATTAAATAATATTTGTTTCCTTTTCTCCAGTGAATTCTGTCCTCAGGACGAAACGACCGACTGGTTCATCAGAGAAGGTGAGACACAACAAATTAGTTCCTAATAATTATAAGATAAATGTTCTAACTAATAATTTCATCAGTGTTTATATTCTAACTAGTCATTATCGGATAAATATCTTTATTTATTTTGATGGCTGGAAAATTGCAAATCAAATCCTGGATTCTTTTCCTCCATTATTGATTTCTTCTTTTTCTTTTTGCTGTTTTTCGAACTATTTAATGTTTATAGAAAGTCACAATATATCATCATTAACATCTGCTTCCTTCCTTTGGCCCTTCCCTCTTTCCTTTCTTCCATCCTTTCTCTTTTCCTTTCATCCTTCATTGCTTCCTCTAATAATTTTCCATCCATTGCTTTCATTCATTATCCTTCCTTTCTTTCATTACTTTCCTCCTTATTTGCCTCTTTCACCTTTATTTTCATCTTTATGTTCATCTTTTCATCTGTTAATCCAAGTCCTTCCCTTCTCTCTTCCATCCATCTTTTTTGTTTGAATCATGATTAAGTGTTAAACCAGCCTGGCTCTGTTGGCGCGGTAACGTCTCAGCGGTTCTGTCTCCAGGTACTCCTCTGACCCGGCTCACGCGCGGTTTCCTCCAGCTGCTCATGGCCGACCCAGACGCCTGGCTGGACGTCAGAGAGGCGGCGGAGAAGCTCCAGACCCACACGCACCGAGTCCAGAGCGTCGTGGACGTCCTGCAGGGCGTCGGACTCGTCCAGAGCGACTCGGAGGAGCGGGTCCGGTGGTCGTAAGTGGAATCGGTTCTGTTCAGAGTCTCTTTTTAAAAGACGGAGATCAGCAGAGAAACAGTTCAGGTCTCAGAGGATGGAAGACATTCCTGATTAAAACCAGTTGAGCCAGTACCACAGACTGGAAATGGTCCATCTGGTTCTGGTTCTGTCTGTCCATCCTTCTATGTCTTTTCACCTTTAATTCTTTTATTTTTCCTTCTTTGTTTCCTTCTATCCATCTTTCCTTGCTCATTTCCATCAGTTTTCCTTCCTTCCCTCCATCCTTCCTGATGTCAGTAGAAACATTTGCAGTAAATTCACAGAAAATTTTAACTAAAATATTAAATCAAACATTTTTCCTCCAAACTCCTCGTTTTGTTTTCCAAACTGAAATCCTTGAACCAGGATCTTCTCTCTCTCTCTGTTCAGAGGAAGTAGTCCCATCTTCAGCTTCCTGTGGAGAGACACTTTGTCCTTCCTGACGATGCTGCAGGGGCTGAAGGACATGGAGGAGGAAGTGGACTGTCTCTTTAAATCCTGCTCTCAGCAGCTCTTTGACCTCACTGAGGATGAGGGAAACTCTTCATATCCTTCTGAGTCTGACTGAGGAGCTTCTGCTGCTAAATGTCTTACAGATACGAAGCTGGTTTGTGTTTATGTCGCGATAATGAAGCAGCCGTTTGATCTTTTCAATCCACAATATGAACTTTAATTAAAAAACATTTATTTTAGATGTAAAAACAAGACGGTAACGATATTGCTGTAATTGGTAACACTTTATTTGAAGGGGTCTGCATAAGACTGACATGACACTGTCCTAAACATGACATAACTCCTGTCATGAACATGAAGGAGTCTTTATGAATGTTTATGACTGATGTCATGAACTGTCATTTGGTAAATAATGACACTTTTAATGCAAAGTTGAAGTTTGTCAAGTTGCTAGTGCGTAGCAACTTGACAAACGTCAAGTTGCGCAACCAGAACAGTTTGTGCAACAATAAAGTTCAGCCGTTTCAATTTGAAATAAAATGCATTGAAATCAAACGCAATGCAGAAATGAGGAGGGGAGATGAAGATGAGGGAGTTGACAGAAAACGCTGGTGTTTGTGCTTCCAACATTACGCTGTGAAGATCTCCAGTTTCAAACTCAAACGGTTTACGGTTCACATCAGGATCAAAACATTTTCACAGATTTATTCATGATGTGTTACAAAACTTAAAGATGCTTAATTTTTTATTTCAACATTATTCATTTCTTTCCACTTTGTTTTGAGTTTGCATTAGCGCCTGCTAATGCTGTTAGCTCCTGCTAATGCTGTTAGCCGTAGCTAACAGTAAACGGTAGATGTTTGTTTCAGCAGATGTCTCGCGTATGGCGACACATTAAAACGTCAACAAAGAAAATGTACAATTTCTAAAGTAATTCTGAGTTTTTAAACCCCAACCAAAAACTTTTAGGTTAAAATGACAATTCCAACATATATAGACCAGCTGGTTTAATTAGTCGTGGTCCCTTTAAGAAGCGTTTGATCTTTAACTTGTCTTCACGCTGGCCTACATCCGCTGCGATGACATCCGTCGCCTTGGAGCCCTGAGGCAACAGACGGTGATCGTCATCAGATCTCCTCCAGAAACGAAGCTGGTCATTCCTCCTCCTGACGAGGTGAGCAGATCCCAGGGCAGAGCAGCAGATCCCAGGGCAGAGCAGCAGATCCCAGGGCAGAGCAGCCGATCCCAGGGCAGAGCAGCCGATCCCAGGGCAGAGCAGCCGATCCCAGGGCAGAGCAGCAGATCCCAGGGCAGAGCAGCAGATCCCAGGGCAGAGCAGCCGATCCCAGGGCAGAGCAGCCGATCCCAGGGCAGAGCAGCCGATCCCAGGGCAGAGCAGCCGATCCCAGGGCAGAGCAGCAGATCCCAGGGCAGAGCAGCAGATCCCAGGGCAGAGCAGCAGATCCCAGGGCAGAGCAGCCGATCCCAGGGCAGAGCAGCCGATCCCAGGGCAGAGCAGCAGATCCCAGAGAGATGGATTCATTCAACCTAGCTTTATCTGAGAAGAAATGATGAAACTGGATTAAAGCTGGTTGTTTTTCTGGTCCCGGCACTTCAGGAAGGGATTCGGATGCAGCTGAAGTCTGAGAACGGCCCCATCATGGCGCTGACCTGTGACATGGGCACGTTGACCTCTGAACTCACAACCAGCAGCATGGCCTTCTCGGCGCTGGAGAGTCGCGTCAGGGCCTGTACGATTGATGAAGGTACCTGGAACAGAAAAGTTTCTAAAACTTTGGGTGGACTTTGAATATTACTTTTCTTCATCTCATCTGTGTCACTTTAATTTATCCTTAATTTGAGGGATAAACTTATCTCTGCTAAATTATTTTCTGAAATACTAATTTCTCCACATACAGATGCATTTAAATAAAGTGGAATATCAATGAAAAGTACATTTATTTCAGAAATTTAGTTAAACATTTGAAGTTTATTGACTGTAGGCACTAAAACGGTCATTAAATCACATATTGCTACTTTTTACTGGAAAATTACCTTAAAAATTCCACATTTTCATGCACATTTTTTCTTTCCATAAAATTTTCCATCAATATTTTTGGATTGAGTTTGTGCCACTGGCTGTCAAAAGCAACCCAGACGATTTTTTCCTGTTCAGGTAAAGTGGTGGTCGATTGGGACAGAAACATCAGCGTCTTTTCATCTTTGAAGCTCCGATTCAATCTTCAGTTTTTGCTTTTTGATTCTCGGCTAAAGGCTTGAATGGCTTTACTTTTCAATTCAAGTCTGTGGTTATTCTATTGCTAAGACGTTTTTCCTTCCACTTAACTTTCCATGTGTATTTTTGGGTAAGCAGGGTTCCTCATGATGTAGCCCTTAATTTCACCAAAACATGACATTTCTGGTTTTAAAACTCTTTCCTCATTTGAATCATTTAATAATTTTGTAAGCAAAAAAAAAAACTAAATCCACAAAACGAACAAAGAAATGCTTAAAATATGTTTTATAATAAAATGAATGGAATAAATAAATTTTTCAATGTTACATTAATTTAATGGGATGTTTTTATTACACTGATAAATACCCAGTGTAATAAAAACACTTTAAATTGGTTAGTTTCTCTATTATTTTTCTGTCTGACGTTCTTTAAATCCTGAAACTCAAAAGCAAAACTGATTAAATGTTTTTTATTCACCTGCCACTAGTGGTGAACAAGAAGATGAAGATCTAGGAAAAGGATGAAGATTTTCTCAGCAGGTAAAGGGAGAAATTATTGTTTTTTTTGTGTGTTCATAAGCAGAAATATCTGTTTATTTCATCTGTTTGTTCTTTTTTGTAGGATGAAAACCCAACGATGTGTCAAACTGAAGAAACTCTGAGAATGAACAGGAAAACCTCTGAAGGTTCAGTGTTCAGAACTGACTGGAAATTCAACACCTGGATGAAAGTTTCCTTCTGTTTGACGGGGACCACAGCGCCCCCTGGTGGATGAACCAAAAGCTGCTGTCTTCCTCTTTGGATCATTCAGCACCTCAACTTGTCAGTTCACCAATTTCAACTTGATTATCATTGTCTTGTTAAACTGGAGTAAACAGAGACAAACAAGCTGCTGTGTAACTGGGATGGACTGAAGATGGCAAACCAACTTTTTTTTTCTTTGAACTTTAACCTCTCTGGTGTTTTTATCCAAACTGGGGACAGGAGAGGTGAACAGCTGGTCAGAAACTTTAAAATCCGATATTTCTCTGTACTGCGAATGCAGCATTTGAAGAATTAACGGGAAGCTCTCTTCAGTGTCTTCAAGCTATTTCATTTGAAACTGAGACATAATTTAGGCTGCAGGACGGCGAGAGAGAGCAAGACTTTCATAAGATAACTGAAGGATGAACATATCGCAAAAAACTTGTTTTAATATTTTGAACTTTCTGTTGTGGTACATGCTTGATGTAAAAATATTAGGGTTTTAGTCGTCACACTCATTTAGTCTGTGTAGCACTAACCACACTTATGAGTGGTTAGTTTTAGCATTAAGACGCCAACATCTGTTTAAAATGTGGACATCCTCAATCATTTTGCAGTTTTACATTAACTGCTTCCCTCACACAGTCTGACGTCTCCCCTACTCTGAATGTAGCTTAATAATGACGGCGGAAAGACTGGAATAAATATTTTCTTCTATTAACCTGGAGACATGACAACTGTTTCTGAAATGTTTTACTTTTCATTATACAACAACATGGAGGAGAAACAGAAATTAGTTTTGGTAGAAATGTGTTCAATGTTAAAATGTCACTTTTGTTGCTGCTGTTTCTCTTTCAACTGTTTGAGTTGAAAGAGAAGAAACCAGATATCCAGACGGGATCAGCAGAACTGAAAATGCTCCGACAGTTTGAAGGACAGCAACTTTAATTATTTTTTTACTTCTTACTTTCTTTATATATTCTGAGATTTGCAAAATACATTGAAACCAATAAAAGATTTGACTTCAGAATCAAGAACTAATCCTCATTTTCTGTCTTTAATCAAACTGGTTTGTACAAGTTACTTGAACTAAACCCAAACTACTTTGAAAAGATAATCATTCTGAGTGAATTACCTCTGCAGCGTGGAAAGAACATCTGTACAGTCCTACTAGTGACCTAATCATTTAATTTGAGATGTGCTGAAGCAGAGGGATTATTTTAATACTGTTTGCATGTTTTTTTGTTTTTTTTTTTCGCTATAGAGCTTTATGGTATGTGAAAGAACTGAGTTCCTGTATCACTGCCTCAGCCACACCATGACAATGCTGAACAGCCAATCAGAGGCAGATAAATCTAATATCACAGTTCAATGCATATTTGTTGTCACATAAACTTCAAAATAATTATTTTAAGAACACATCAAGTGACCAAAACTTTCTGTGATGTTAATTTATTAAACCAAATCAGAACTATTTTGATTTTGGACTTGACTTATAACTTAGTCAAATTAATTTCCTGCTGGGCTTGAAACAATCATTAAAGCTCAGTTTGATTCTCTGATCTGGTCCAAACAGCTGGCAGGTCAATATTAACTGCCAACAGTAGAGGGAGCTGGTGGCTTCTGATATACGCCTCGGCAGCAGAGCATTCTGGGATTTGTAGTATAAGTGGTAAATGCTCTAGTAAACATTTTTATTCTGACATTTATATTTTCAGCTGTAAGGACCCAGTTGGACCCGTTTGGATTCTGTTCTGACTCGGTTTATCTGCTCTATCTCAGAGTCTCTGAGCTGCTGGGTGTCAGTGGACCAACCGCAGCCCATTGGTGGGAATGACAGTTTATCTCTGACTGATCAGGCAACGGAAAGTAGAACAAGTTGTACAGAATATATACGGTTAAAAAGGAGGAAATAAAACCTTAGTCTGCTGTCCTTCACCTGCAGATTCTTCATCTAAAACATGTTACAAAGTCAGTTAAATGTAGTTTATCTGTTCATTTCTAACTGAAGTTATGTAACTGCTTCATTCTGTGGTTTTCTGTCAGTCGCTAAAAAGTGTGATAAGAGTAAAATGACAGGAAATAAGATCAGTGTTTTCAGATCAGCAGCAGAGAAAATTCTCTCAGTTCAGCAGCTGATAGGTGCAGAGCTATAAGGGGGTCCAGGGGGGCGGTGGCCCCCTGGCCCGGGCCTGGATGGGAGCCCATGGGGGCCCGGCTCTGGAGGAGCCAGGGAGGGAGGAATGAGTTCAAGTCGCTTTAATGTCTAAGTATAAATGGAGAAAGTGGCCCTGACTTGTTCAGAAAGGTTTATGTGTAGAGGGGTGAAAAATGAGTTCTTAGTAAATAAAAACAATAAGTAAGAAAATAGGCACCGGAACATAATTTTTATTTTTGTATCTTTAATTTCTCATTGTACCACGTTCTTTAGCGTCATTTTAGTTCGTCCCCTGCAATTTCACACACAACCGCTAGAGGCGCTGCCGCGTTGGTGGAATAGAGACGCTTGAGCACAAAAGAAGAATTAATCTTCCTGTTCGATGCTAAAGGAAGCTTGATGTGTGTCTCATCCTTTCTATATCACAGGTCAGTAAAAATGTATTTTGATGCATATATACTGGTTACCTTTAACAGCTGAAGAGGTTAGTATATCAAGAGTCAACTAGTGAGTCACGTTATGCAGTTTGTGTTTAGTGTTGTGTAGAAACGGGACATATTTTGGAGGCTACTTAATGCTAATGCTAGTGGAATATGTGTGTTGAGCTAGCTGAGAAATAGCTGAAGTACTACTGGATTCACATTGAACTTATTGTATTTTGAACTTTTTTTTAACGTTTTACACACAAAGACATTATTTTGGTCTCTTAATTTTTAAAATTGAGATTTCTTTGTGGGTTATTGCAAAAACCAGATGAACAATATTGTTATGGCATTCAATGGCTGCTTATGTGAAGTTTAGTAAAGAAACAATGCATTAAAGGACAATTGCACCTTTTCAGTTTTGTGTAAGAAATGAGTGTTAGCTACACTAATTACTCAGTGATACTTAAATTATTTGATAACTAAAGTATTGTATATGGAGTATGTTCATTACACAAGAAGAATAAATCTTCCTGTTCGATGCTAAAGGAAGCTTGACGCGTGTCTCATCTTTCTATGTCACAGCATCACATGAAAAGGGAAGATCATCTAATTCATTACCCTGAGCCATCCCAGGTTAACATCCCAGGGTAACATATGTAATGTTAAAGTTACTGTCCCTCAGTGGAATATATAGTAGTCAGTCCCAGTGACTGTTTTACTCACGGTTTAGCCAATGTGCTTCCTGAGTAAAAATGAAAGGAGAACCGCGGCCCAAACCGCATCTCACCCCCTCAGCAGTTTCTAGCGCGCAGGTGATACATGTGAGGGCCCCGGTCATTGGCCCCGCCCCCCTCAACGTGAGGGCCCCGGTCATTGGCCACGCCCCCTCAACGTGAGGGCCCCGGTCATTGGCCACGCCCCCTCAACGTGAGGGCCCCGGTCATTGGCCACGCCCCCTCAACGTGAGGGCCCCGGTCATTGGCCAGGCCCCTCAACGTGAGGGCCCCGGTCATTGGCCACGCCCCCTCAACGTGAGGGCCCCGGTCATTGGCCCCGCCCCCTCAACGTGAGGGCCCCGGTCATTGGCCACGCCCCCTCAACGTGAGGGCCCCGGTCATTGGCCACGCCCCCTCAACGTGAGGGCCCCGGTCATTGGCCACGCCCCCTCAACGTGAGGGCCCCGGTCATTGGCCCCGCCCCCTCAACGTGAGGGCCCCGGTCATTGGCCACGCCCCCTCAACGTGAGGGCCCCGGTCATTGGCCACGCCCCCTCAACGTGAGGGCCCCGGTCATTGGCCACGCCCCCTCAACGTGAGGGCCCCGGTCATTGGCCACGCCCCCTCAACGTGAGGGCCCCGGTCATTGGCCACGCCCCCTCAACGTGAGGGCCCCGGTCATTGGCCACGCCCCCTCAACGTGAGGGCCCCGGTCATTGGCCCCGCCCCCCTCAACGTGAGGGCCCGGTCATTGGCCACGCCCCCTCAACGTGAGGGCCCCGGTCATTGGCCACGCCCCCTCAACGTGAGGGCCCCGGTCATTGGCCCCGCCCCCCTCAACGTGAGGGCCTGGTCATTTTGAAGGTAAAGATCTGTTTTATTTGGTTTACTGTTGTACTTTATGGAAATATCAGAATTAATAATATTTAGAAGTTTGTTATAATAATCAATTATTCCATCAGGTTTTTACCAAGTATATAAAAAGATGTTACGAAATTGGATTTAACATTTTTCTTTTGTCGACTCAAACTTGTAATCTGACGGATTAAAATGTTAATTATTGTTGCTATAAAAATATCTTAGCTTTTTAAAAGATTGAAGATAAAAAGATTGTTACAGCAACAGACTGGCAACCTGTCCAGGTTTCTCTCGCCTGAAACGTTGGCTGGAGATTCAGCAGCTCCTCCTGATCCCACTAAGGGACAAGGTGTCAGAAAGTGGATGGATGTTATAGCAATAAATCTAACATTGTGCAACAAAAATTAAAGAAAAGTACCGGTACAGGCCTTCACAGTTTTTGTGAAGGATGAACTGTGTAAAACTTTAATATGTCTTTGTTTCTGCTGCAGGAACCAGAGGAGGAGAACTTCATCTCTATCACAGAGAGATGAAGTACCTTCACCTCTATGTTGTAGAGATGAAGGTATTTTAATTATATTTCCTGGTTTGGGGCTTTGAGGTTTTCCTTCTGAATCCTTTGCTCTCATTGTTTATGTTGTTCTTTGTCTTATTTTGGACAGAGGAGCAAAGACAGAATCCATCTCGTTTGAAGACACTGGAGGACAAACTGACCATTTTTTCTCATACTTCTGCTTCTCCTCTTCTATTTGCAACAGTTGCTGTCATTTCATTGTAACTGTTTGTGTTCACTCTGCTGCTGTTGCACCTGGTCTGGGTTTCTGTGTAGCTGTGATACCTTCCTGCAGGAGGACATCCACTGGGACGATGCTGCTCAGATAATTGTTCTCTCTCTCCTGGAATCCACAGCTGGAAAATGAAGATCAGCTTCAAGGATTTTTCATGTACACAAGTGATGCTTGTCCAGAGAACAGTTGGAAAACTGTGTGAGATTATTATATGAAATAATTTGGACTATAATTAATTACATTTGCTCAAAAGTAACATAACATCAAAAAGATTTAATCTCTAATCAAGGTTAAACCTGTACTTTGTTTGGTTGTTTCTAAGTTAATATTTTGACATAGAAATAAGTCGGTGTGTGTTATGGTGACATGATGAATCTTCAGCATTGAAGTTTATTCACAATCTGTTTACTGATCACAGTCATAACACTGAGAGCTGGAAACATGAAGCAGCTGGTGGATGATGAGAAGAAGTGAAGGGAAATCAAGATTAGTAAAAGTATATAAAGTATTTGTACGACACATTTATTAGTTATTTATTTTATGTTGAGTTTAGAGGTTTTATTGAACTCTGAACTACATCAAACAGGAATCTGAGGCCTTCATGGTGTTGCATCAATATGTTTCTGATCATTTTTTACTTAATCAGATAACAGAGACTCGTGACGCAGCACTAAGCTGCTGTATCAGAGCCTCATACACGCCATAACGATGCTGAACAGCCAATCAGATGCAGACGACTCAGTTGTAACACCAATGCAGATCAGATCCAAATAAAACTTCTAAATCACTTTTAAACGGCACGTCAAATGACCAAAATGTCTGTGGCATTAATTTATTAAACCAAGTAAAAACTATTTTGCCTCTAATAATAATAATTTAGTCAATGTCCAGATGTTAAAGCATCAAAAACGTTGATAAACTTAACAATCATTAAAGCTCAGTTTGATTCTCTGATCTGCTCTGATGGACTCTGGTCCAGACAGCTGGTATTTCTTCTTCTACTGATCTGACTGGTTGGAGCATCAGGTCACATTTAATGTCCACAGAACAGGAGGTTTATAGATGGAGAACTGAGCAGCAGAGCATTCTGGGAGTTGTAGTATAAGTGGTGAATGCTAAAGTAAACATTTTTATTCTGACGTATTTATATTTTCTGCTGTAAGGATCCAGTTGGACCTGCTTGGATTCTGTTCTGACTCGGTTTATCTGCTCTGTCTGCTGCTGTTAGTGAACCGACTGCAGCTCATTAATATGCATCACAGTTTATCTCTGACAGCTCAGGCAGCGGAAATTAGAACAAGTTGTACAAAAACTATGCAGTTAAAGAGCAGAAAATAAAACTTTGTTTTCATGATCTTCACCTGCAGATCCTTCAGCTACAACATGATTCACTTTAGTTGATCTGAGTGTTTCAGGGTGAAAGAGTTAAATGGACTTTAAATGTTTGTTTCTAACTACATTTCTGCTGGTTGCTGTTTCTGGTGGTTTTCTGTCAGTTTCTGGAAACTATGAAGTTGATAAGAGCAAAGTGACAGGATGGGTTTGGATGTCAATTAGATTTCAATCATCATTTCAGCTGCAAGCAGGAAACATGATCAGTGTTTTCAGATCAGCAGCAGAGAAAATTCTCACAGTTCAGCAGCTGGTAGACGGACAGAAGATGTTGGTTCTGGTTCTGGTCGTTGTGCTTCAGTTTGAAGGTAAAGATCTGTTTTCTTTCACATGAAGATGAGAAAATTTAAAGGACATTTTGGTTTATTTCATAAGATATGACAGTTAACAATTAGAAGTGAAGTTGTTTATGAATTAATCTGGTTGTGACCGAATGTGTCAAAATATATTCAGGGATTAAAACAGTTTAAAAGGTTGTAAATGAAAAATAGAATGTTATAACAATAAATCAAACATCATGTAACATAAATAAATAACTACATATTTTTTTATTTTACCTTCAATATTGTTTTTGTGTAGAATGAAGTCAAACTTTATTGTCTTTGTTTCTGCTGCAGGAATCAGAGGAGAACTTCATCTCTATCTCAGACATTTAGAAAATGTTGTTCTACCTTGTAACAGTCCTTCATCATTTTCCTCCTGCTCTGATGTTAAATGGTTTTACAGCAGAGGTAAAAATACTCAGCAGGAGGTTTGGAATGGAACTGATGCATATCAAGCTTCCAGGTTAAATGTGAACAGTAACTGCTCTCTGATAATCGACGACGTCTATCCTAGACATTCTGGACTCTACACCTGCAGATCTGGTTCTGATGCCTCCTCAGATGGTTTTGTGTATCTGAGTGTTTTATCCAGTGAGTATTTAGACCTGAATGATTTAACTCTCTGTCTCTTTCCTTCTGATCTACTTGGTGAAATGTTGGACAGATGTTTCTGACATCATCAGTCCTGATTTCCTTTTTCTCTGAACCTTGAACTTCTCAGGACTTTAACATGCGGGAACCTCTCAGTTCAGTCAGAGAGAAACAATCATTTATTTAGATCCAGGCAAACATTATCCATCAGGCCTCACACCTGCGGTCCACCGTGTTTTTGTATTAAAAGATATTAAGTTGACAGGAAATGTAAAACTATTAATGTGTAATTATATGTTATTGGAAAAGACCTCCAGTGAAATTATATTTAAACCCACAACTAGTCTAAAAACAACAAATTAAGTCAGCGGCTCCATCAGGGCCTCAGGGGCCCCATAAACACTAATATTTTAAAACAGACCACAGATACATTAATGTAACATTTGTTTATTGAGATTATCAATGCTTTTAAATTTTATTCAATTGATAGATAAATGATTTTAAATTGTTTAACATTTAAAAACAAGATTTTGGGAAGCTGGCAAGTTGACTTTGTAAAACTTCAAAGAACAATATTCATAGATTGTTATCATGGCAACAATCTGATGTTGTGAGTTTAATCTTTGAATTTACAAACCCAAATTAGTAAACTGCGATTGCACCTTACTGCTTTTTAGGCTGGCCAATTAAACTACTCTCTTCTTCCATATTTCACTAAATCCAACACAGAAGCTGTTAGAGGTGCTGATGTTTTTAGCATGAAAAGGGGCCCTAAATCAAATTCTGCTCAAGGCCTCATCGAGCCTTGGACCGGCCCTGTAATCTGCTGCACTACGCAGAGATATGCAACAAATGGAGATTTAATTCAATGCTGTTAATGTGGCTTTAGTAGCTCTTCCATTTCGTGTCTGTTGAGATTTTAATAATCGTCACAGAGACTATTCTGGTTGGTCGAGTTTATGGGACGAGTTTCTCAGATCTCCATGCGACCGCGCGTATTAACTCTAAGTAGACAGCGCATTTGATATGGTTTGATGCATCTGTAACCGGAAGATAATACTAAAAATAATAATAAAATAATATAAAATCAGCGTGATGCGTGACTCTGCGTTACATCTTCTCTCCGGGCTGAACCTGCATGATCAGGTCAGCGCTGCTCGTTATCCACAAACGCTCCGGCCAACCGGGACCACAGACAGAAACTTTACAAGGAAGACAGACACAGAGCCACACGCTGGGCAGCGTGTTGAGAGGTAATCAAAAGATTTATTTTTGTTCACAAAGATAAATCATTCTTATCACTCCATAACGCCACCTCTGAATTCGCTACAACTTATTCCTGCGGTTCACGAGCTGCGCAACCAGAACTAACGCGGCGGGTTTATAAACTCTTACCCAGAGTCTCCAAAGGATCATCATTACTCACAGTAAGTTGATGTAAATATCCATACAGGTCAGCCTGTGTCCAGTTTTGAGTTACAGCGTCCGAGGCAAAGTACAGAGGCGCCAGCTGTGTGATTGGTTCGTGTGATGTTGGGTTTAAATGCAAAAACTATAAGCCTATCTATTATAAACCTACCCTTTAGGAATAAATCAGCTCTGCTTTTGAAATGCTAAGAGCAAAAGAAACGCTTGAAACCCATCTTTAAAAAAATCAATTTTTTTATTTTCCTAGAAACTTAAACAAGTAAGGCTTAGCCTGGCGGCGGGGCTAGTAAAGCATGGCGGGCCGCCAGGCTTACAATACACTGGGGAAAACCCTGTACAGTCAAATATTTTATATTGAAGATGTAAATTTATTTAGTTGAAGATTATTACTAATGATCAAATTAAACTCTCAGTGCAGTTTCTGAATTTTATTTCTGTCCTCTGCTGTGTTTCTTCTACTTCCTGTCTGATCTGGGGGCGGAGCCAAACTGTGATGACGTCAGGAAGTGGCTCATCAGAGTGAATGTTGTGCTGAGGATGTTTAGATTTTATCGGTTTGTCTCTTATGGTGGATCAACTTCTGATCAGACTACTGAATCATTTACTTTAAATTTCTTGCTTTTTCCATTATGATGATGAAAACCTGCTGAGATCTGCAATATTAGTTCAGATCAATCATCAAGTGACATGATGACAAAATCTAAAGTATTATCAAAATGTCCTTGTTATTTATTTATTTTATATTTTATTGTCTGCAGCCTGAGATGCTTGACCTTTAGTTAAGATTCTCACGACAGAGAAAGTTACTTTAACATCTTTCAGGCAGAGACAACAGGTTTTTTCTTTCTTTCAGATTTTCCACCATATTCCAAATCAGAAGACACACTTTACTGCTCTCTGTGGAGATTCAGTGAGTTGGACCTTTGTCCAGAGAAAAGCTTCCGCTGGTTGGATGAAACAGGAACTGAACTGACTGAAGGTGTTTGGGTCGAACTCAGAGGACCAAGAATCTGTGTTTCCTCTCTAACTATGAAGGATCAGAGCAACAAAAACAGAAACTTCACCTGCCAGTTTGTTGAAGGAAACAGAGTGAAGATAGAAACTCACCACACACCATCTCGGCATGAAGGTATGAAGCCTTTTATTTATACTCTAATGATGATAACAGGAATTACTAGGAGTTTGTATTTTTGTTGAATATTCTGCATTACAGTATGGACCACTGAAGAGGATAAGGGCCTGTGAAAGAAAAAAATATTTTTTCTCAAATTTCTGAGATTAGATTTGTGGTGCATAGAAGCTGAAAGCTGCTTCTCCGTGTTTGGTTCTGGTTCTGGGGATGCAGAGCAGAACCAGAAGACCTGAGAGGCCAGAAGGTTGATACAACAGCAGACGTTTAAGCCATTCACTAATTTATAAATTACAGTTTTTTATACTGTAGTTTATTCTCTGAGCTACAGGGAGCCAGTGTAGAGACTGTAGAACTGGGTGATGTTCTCTAAGTTACTGGTTTTAGTCAGAACTCCAGCAGCAGCGTTCTGGATAAGCTGATTGATATTTTAGTCAGACCTGTGAAGATGCTGTTGCAGTAATCAATGGACTAAAGATAAACACATGGATGAGTTTCTCTAGATCTCACTGAGACACAAGTTCTCTAGTCCTGGAGATGTTTTTCAGGTGATAGAAGGCCGACTTTGTTATTGTCTTAATGTGGCTCTGAA
Source organism: Poecilia picta (assembly GCA_033032245.1). NCBI lineage: Eukaryota > Metazoa > Chordata > Actinopteri > Cyprinodontiformes > Poeciliidae > Poecilia > Poecilia picta. The sequence goes on from CM065373.1 coordinate 24,840,559, forward strand.
GGTTCAGGCCAGAGTCCATCACTACTCCCAGGTTTTGGCCTGATTGCTGGGTTTAGTTGTAATTACTGAAGCTGTGCATTGACTCTAGATCTATAACTCTAGATCAGTGGTCCCCAACCTTTTTTGTGCCGTGGACCGGTTGAGACTTTGAAATTTTTCGGCGGACCTGGGGGGAAGGAGGGGAGGAGTGCGGGAAGGAGAGAAGGAGACTCCGCCCCCATATTTTTCTGCCGGGCGGTGCACCCGTGTGCGCGCTAAGGCAAAAGTCGTTACGCAGAGCGGATTGTAAAGTAGGACTCACCTGCCGGGCCACGATATGTCTCTTTTCCCCCTTTGCTGCTTGTGGCTCAATGTTGGCGCACAAGTAACCGAGAGAATCCGGTTACAAGATTTTCAAAATAAAAGATGCTCCAGACTCAAATAATACGTAAAACGGAAATATTTAATTATTTCTTGCGCCGCGACCGGTACCAATTGGTCCACAGACCAGTACCGGTCTGCGGGCCGGGGGTTGGGGACCTCTGCTCTAGATCGTTCTTGTTTAGGTCCAAAGATAATAAGTTCAGTTTTGTTTCTGTTCAGCTGAAGAAAGTTTTGGCACATCCACACATTTATCTGTTCTAAGCATCTGTTCAGTGATTGGATGGGGTCAAAGGTCACCTGGTGATGTTGTAGTGTAGAGCCGCATAGTTGTGGTACCTCAGGTTAAACGCCTGAGGTATATTAAATAAGAGAGGTCTTAGGATTGAACCTTGGGGTTCATCGCACATGACTTTTGTTTGCTTTGATGACAAATTTCCTATTGTTCTTAATGTAAGATTCAAACCAATCGAGTACTGGACCGGAGAGTCCGACCCAACTCTCCAGTCGTTTTAGTAATATGTCATGATCAACACTGAGGTCCAACAGAACCAGCACTGTGGTTCTTCCACTGTCTGTGTTTATATGGATGTCATTGAACACTTTTATGAGGGCCGTCTTTGTGCTATGGTGAGACCAGAAATCTGACTACCTGTACATATTCAGCTGATTCGTGGTTAGAGTATTTTCTATCATAGTGGAAACAGTGTATTTGGGAAAAGACTCTGGTTCTCTTGGCATTGCAGAAACGGCTGATTCCATTTCCTGTCTCATCTCCGACGATAAGTACTTTTGGCATATTTCTGGTTTTCTTCGTGTTCGCTTTGAGGGGTGAATGTGCTGCGTACCTGTGGCTGATGTCTGAAAGAGAGGTGAAGTACAGCAAATCTCATTTGCTGTACTTGTCCTGGGAAATAGTCGGGAAAATAGTTTCTCCTCGTTTGTTGTCCTTCGGTGCAGCAGGTGTTGAAGTTGGATGTGGGTTTCGGCTCAGAGCTGGACACGCTCATTCGTCCAGGTGAGGGGTTAGAGTAAGAGTAGTTTATATATATAAATGTAGTTATAAAATGTAGTTATTAAAGATTATAAAAACTGGATATTTGAATAACTTTAGCAGTCAGTGCTGTCAGTAAGGACCAGAGAGCAGGAAAAGCTGAACATGTGTGAAAGTAAAGAGTAAGAACACAAGATATTTCACATTTAATTTTTTTTCCTTTACTTACTTTTGACTAATTAGGGATAAATAATAAAGTCAGAATTTTCTTTGCTATGTAATTTATGGGGTTTTTTGTCGTCTTTGTCACACCTGTGGTGAAAAAAGGTGCAACGGTCCACCAAATAGCCAAACTGTAAATAAATACATTTTATTTCTACAATTTGAAGAGAAAAATCTGTGGTTTCAATTGTTCACCACTGATATTTTACTGATTAACATTTTATTGGAAACATGCATTAAACACCTGTTGAAAACACATTATTATATTTTTAATAGTTAAATATAGCATAAAATGTTTCTGAATGTGTCTTTTTCTGCAGTTGACAGAGGAGAACCGGTCCATCTGTACCACAGAGCTGGAGATGAAGCTGTTCTGCCCTGTAACAGACCTTCATCATCCGACTCCTGCTCCTCTGTTGACTGGATTTATAAGAGGAAAGAAGACATGAACTATGAACAGGAAGTTCACAATGGAATCGTTCAGAGTTCACCTCGTTCTGCCAGGATGAGTTTGGATCAGAAATGTTCTCTGATCATCAACAACATCACCAAGGTGGATGCAGGATGTTACAAATGTCTATGGGACAAAGGCAGTTATGAAACACATGTGCACTTAAATGTGATGATCAGTAAGTAAACTAAACTAATGACTCTCTGCCTGCTTTCAGTCTTTCTTATCCCTAAAATCTCTGTTTGGATCTGACTGTTCAGATCAAGGTGTGTTATTATCACAGAAAATAGGATTAATTACCATAACTATGCGGCTGATCAGCAGCTCTACATCAAGACATCACCAGGTGACTCTGAACCATCCAATCTCTGACCAGATGCTTAGAACAGATAAATGTGTGGATGTGCCAAAACTTTCTTCAGCTGAACAGAAACAAATCTGAAGTTATTATCTTTGGACCTAAACAGGATCTAGAGTCAATGCACAGGTTCAGTTATTACAACTAAAACCTGGGAGTAGTGATGGACTCTGGCCTGAACCTTCAGAGCCACATTAAGACAGTTACAAAGTCGGCCTTCTATCACCTGAAAAACATCTCCAGGATTAGAGGACTGATGTCTCAGATCTAGAGAAGCTCATCCAGGTGTTTATCTTTAGTCGCATTGATTCCTGCAACAGCGTCTTCACAGGTTTGACTAAAACAATTAGTCAATCAGCTGCAGCTGATCCTGACGCTGCTGCTGAAGTTCTGACTAAAACCAATCTGTTAGAGAAGATCACCGAGTTCTACAGTCTCTACACTGAGAGAATAGACTTTAATATACTTTTACTAGTTTATAAATCACTGAACGTCACATTAAAGATCTGTTACCATAGCAACTTTCCAGACCCCTCAGGTCTTCTGGTTCTGGTTCTGCTCTGCAACCCCAGAACCAGAACCAAACGAGGAGAAGCAGCATTCAGCTTCTATGCACCATAAATCTGGAACAAATTTCCAGAAAACTGCAAAACAGCTGAAACACTGAGTTCCTTTAATTCTAGACTAAAATCCACCTGTTTAGAGTTTATTTTGAAACGTAATAAATGAAACATTGATAAACATTATGATGTGTAAGGATGGCAAAAAGTAATGATGATGAATGGGTATTCTATGATTTTGTATTGTTTTTTGATGTAAAACACTGAACTGAATTTTTGCTAAAATGTGCTACACAAATAGAATTTGATTGATTGACTGATTGATTTTATAGACTAAAATCTGTTTAGTTCTCTCATTCAGATATTATTTATGTTGTCATGGTAATTAGACTTCCAGTGGCTGAACTTTATAGTAACTCAAGATGTCATTATGCAATATTGCAATAGAACATCTTCGGTCGATAGCCACAGACATAAAGTTATCTTTGTTGGTTTCTGTTTATAAAAAGTCTTTAAACATGAATTGTTATTGTTTTTTCTTTCAGTCTTTTCATCTGCACCACATCCTGATCCAACTAAAAATGGAGACGTAACATTATTGTGTTTTCTGGTGAGAGTCAGTTTCTGTCCAGACAAAAGTCTCCTCTGGTTGAACGAGACAGGAAGTGAACTGACTGGTGAAGGTGAAGGATACAGATTAGGAGGACAGACTGGATGTGTTTCTTTTCTGACTGTGAATCTTCAGAGCAGCAGAAGATTCACCTGCCAGTTTGTTGAAGAAAACGAAGTGAAGATAGAAGCTCACTATGGATCAGAGTCTAAAGGTATGATGTCATCATATCTGTCTACAGCCATGATATTTTTTCATAAAGAAGTTAAATTGTTGCAACGTCACTTATGTGTAAATATTTAGTCTTATTGATTTATTGTGAATCTTATGATTAAACAATGTTTTTCTAGTTTAATATCATTATTTTGGACACTTTGTCTTTCCACACCAGAGTTTTTATGTAGATCTCCAGTTTTCTTCTCCATCATGGTGGTTCAGGTTCTCCTGGTTCTGATTATCCAAAGTCACAGACTCTCAGATTGATGTTCAGTCCACCATCATGGTGAAACTATTTCTTCCTAAACCAGATGACAATGATCCAATCAGGTTGCTGCTCCGTCTCCTCCTCAGGCCCCCCCGCCTCGTCTCCTCTGAGCTTCATCATGTTGACTCTGAAGATCACAGGACTGATCCTGATGGTTGGAATCACTGTTGGTATAATCAGAACCAGAGGTGAGGAAACTCGGCTACCATGGAGACAATTTACACACTTTAATCACTTTATTCTGTTTTTCACTGCAGGAAGAAAAAAGCCTCAGAAAGACATTAAAGTAAGAGAAACAATCATGAAAAATACATTCATAGACTTTTTATATAGATTATAGAAGATATTTTCCCTCAGACTTGAAGATATTCTAATTTGTAAAAGTGTATTCACAATATTATTTACTGTCTTTAAATGCTGTAAAACTGTTATAAAGGATTTTCTCTGTGGTATAATTTGTGATGCTCTGAATTTTCTCTCTAAATGTTCATTTAGTGTCTGTATCAGTTTTATCCAGTTAATCTCTGCTTGTATCTCAGGTCCGTTTTGCTGCTGATGACGACACAGTGAGCTTTGAAATGATGGAGAACGTTCTGCTGCCGCCGCTCTGCACTGAGCTTCATCACATCCAGGATGATTCATTAAAAAGCTTCATTTCAACTGTTAGCCAGAACTAAAGGATATTCTGCATTCAGTTATCAGCATATTGGTAGTAATTTTTAATTGTGTTAAATTCAGTGTGTTTACTATATTAACACCATCATAAAACTGTTTAGTTTGATATAAGAAGTTGTAAATGTTGCTTGCTTCCTTTTTAGTGAAAATAAAAGCTTTGGTGCATATTTTGTTTTATTTTGAAGAACTCGCATTTATAAAAGGAAGTGGTGTGGAGCATCAGGAACTTACTGAGAAGAGAAAAGACAGGAAGTAAAATATGGAGATCAGTTGAAATTTAGAAAACAGCATTTTTGTTTTTCTTAAAGAAATTATTTCTCATTATGTCATAAACAAAGAGTAAACAGATACAATTTTGAACAGGTAGTTAAGAAAGGATAAACTTCAGAGTTAAAAAAGTCAACACAGTAAAATATGTATATCTGAAGCCTGTCAAAATTTGCTTATTCTTTGAATCCATCCATCCAATCCATTTTCTTACACCCTTGTCCCTTAATGGGGTCGGGAGGGTTGCTGGTGCCTATCTCCAGCTAACGTTCCGGGCGAGAGGCGGGGTCACCTGGACAGGTGCCAGTCTGTCGCAGGGCAACACAGAGACACACAGGACAAACAACCATGCACTCACACCTAGGGGCAATTTAGACAGATCAATTAACCTGACAGTCATGTTTTTGGACTGTGGGAGGAAACCGGAGTACCCGGAGAAAACCCACCATGCACAGGGAGAACATGCAAACTCCATGCAGAAAGGCCGGGGCCGGGAATAAACCTAGAACCTTCTTGCTGCAAGGCAACAGCTCTACCAACTGCGCCACTGTGCAGTCTTTATTCTTTGAATATGTTTTGTAAAGTCAACAAATTGTTTCTTTAGACATTTTTTAACCATTTATTAACACTCTGCTGTTGCACCTGGTCTGGGTTTCTGTGTAGCTGTGATACCTTCCTGCAGGAGGACATCCACTGGGACGATGCTGCCATCAGCTAATGGACCTTACCACCGCTGAGCCTTTTCATTGACTAATGCCCAGTTTACCTCAGCGCAGCTATCAGTGGGTCACCGTCTCCACAAACTCATGCTAATATACATTGTGGATTACCAGAACGTCACAAAGTTTTTGCGTCAGGACTCGAAAAAGAATGGTTCTCCGCTGTCAGTGGGGAATCTGTACAGGCGATGTCAGGTATCCTGATCGTGTTTGTGGAACTAAAATTCACAGATTTCCAAATCTGAAACAGAAAGCCTTGCTTGGATCAAAGCTTTTCACAATGCATTTCCAGCTCAACCATCGTAAGATCAAAAAGAACAAAGGAGCGTCTGCTGGTGTAAGTATTATTATTTTGCTTTCTTTGTGTTTACTGAATGAAAAAAATAGTCAATAATAAACATCCATTATGAAAACCTTTTAGCCAAGTACAGCATAATGGCACACCGATACAACTTCTACACCTTGAAACCTGTCTGTTACAGTCTTAGTTAGCTGAACAGATCAATATGCAATGTGTACCGTATCTGACATACATTAAATATTTTATTCCACCTGAAAAGGCTTTTTACTAAACTGTAATCGTGTTGGCCACCGAGTACCGAGTATAAATCTTAGGCACATTCGAACCCTCAAAACCATGAATGTCCGACTTACCCAGCCTTTGCAAGAACAATAGGCGTCAGTGATCTTGTCCACAGCTATATTTAGGCTGAAGGTGTGAGGGTCTGCTATTTTCCTCATCGACCGATTGCATTTAGCTTTGAGCTAGGCATCGAATGGCTCAAACACCTTGATGTCATCCAAAAAAGATGATATGAACATGTTGTTTCCCCTGTCCATGTCATGGCTGATATTTAGTGAAAATCCGGCAGAAATGCTAAACTAATCGACTCAGAAATTCTCTGCAGAGAGTCAGTCAACGAAAAATCGTGTTTAGACATAGGAGCTAAGATGTTAATGTGAGACATGTAGTGATGTAGGACTTTGGAGGGGCGTTTCTGGACGGAGCTTGGTAAGGTCCATTGTTCACTTTCTCCTGGAATCCACAGCTGTAAAATATGGCAGTGAAGATCAGCTTCAAGGTTTTTTCATGTACGCAAGTGATGCTTGTCCAGCGAACAGTTGGAAAACTGTGAGCTAATTATATGAAATAATATGGACTATAATTAATTACATTTGCTCAAAAGTAACATAACATCATAACGATTTAATCTCTAAACATGGTTAAACTTGTATATTGTTTGGTTGTTTCTAAGTTAATATTTTGACATAGAAATAAGTCGGTGTGTGTTATGGTGACATGATGAATCTTCAGCATTGAAGTTTATTCACAATCTGTTTACTGATCACAGTCATAACACTGAGAGCTGGAAACATGAAGCAGCTGGTGGATGATGAGAAGAAGTGAAGGGAAATCAAGATTAGTAAAAGTATATAAAGTATTTGTACGACACATTTATTAGTTATTTATTTTATGTTGAGTTTAGAGGTTTTATTGAACTCTGAACTACATCAAACAGGAATCTGAGGCCTTCATGGTGTTGCATCAATATGTTTCTGATCATTTTTTACTTAATCAGATAACAGAACTCGTGATGCAGCACTAAGCTGCTGTATCAGAGCCTCATACACACCATAACGATGCTGAACAGCCAATCAGATGCAGACGACTCAGTTGTGACACCAATGCAGATCTGATCCATATAAACATCTAAATCACTTTTAAATTGACACATTTAATGACTGTTTCTGGCATTAATATCTTTAACCAGATAATAACTACTATTTTGCCTCTAATAATAATTTAGTCAATGTCCAGATGTTAAAGCATCAAAAACGTTGATAAACTTAACAATCATTAAAGCTCAGTTTGATTCTCTGATCTGCTCTGATGGACTCTGGTCCAGACAGCTGGTATTTCTTCTTCTACTGATCTGACTGGTTGGAGCATCAGGTCACATTTAATGTCCACAGAACAGGAGGTTTATAGATGGAGAACTGAGCAGCAGAGCATTCTGGGAGTTGTAGTATAAGTGGTGAATGCTAAAGTAAACATTTTTATTCTGACGTATTTATATTTCTGCTGTAAGGATCCAGTTGGACCTGCTTGGATTCTGTTCTGACTCGGTTTATCTGCTCTGTCTGCTGCTGTTAGTGAACCGACTGCAGCTCATTAATATGCATCACAGTTTATCTCTGACAGCTCAGGCAGCGGAAATTAGAACAAGTTGTACAAAAACTATGCAGTTAAAGTGCAGAAAATAAAACTTTGTTTTCATGATCTTCTCCTGCAGATCCTTCAGCTACAACATGATTCACTTTAGTTGATCTGAGTGTTTCAGGGTAAAAGAGTTAAATGGACTTTAAATGTTTGTTTCTAACTACATTTCTGCTGGTTGCTGTTTCTGGTGGTTTTCTGTCAGTTTCTGGAAACGATGAAGTTGATAAGAGCAAAGTGACAGGATGGGTTTGGATGTAACTTTGATTTCAATCATCATTTCAGCCACAAACAGGAAACATGATCAGTGTTTTCAGATCAGCAGCAGAGAAAAGTGTCTCAGTTCAGCAGCTGATAGACGACAGAAGATGTTGGTTCTGGTTCTGGTTCTGGTCGTTGTGCTTCAGTTTGAAGGTAAAGATCTGTTTTCTTTCACATGAAGATGAGAAATATTGAAGGACATTTTGGTTTATTTCATAAGAATATGACAGTTAACATTTAGAAGTTAAGTTGTGTATGAATTAATCAGGTTGTGACCAAATATATAGAAACATTTTCGGGGAGTAAAATGTTTATAACTATTTTTAAACGGTTTTGCGTGAAAAAATAGAATTTTTAACAATAAATCAAACATCATGTAAAATAGATCAATAACCACACAATTTTAATTCCTCCTTCATGATTGTGTTTGTAAATGTTGAAATGTGTAAAACTTTAATGTGTCTTTGTTTCTGCTGCAGGAACCAGAGGAGAAGAACTTCATCTCTATCACAGAGAGAGAGACAATGTTGTTCTACCTTGTAACAGTCCTTCATCATTTTCTTCCTGCTCTGATGTTAAATGGTTTTACAAAAATAACCCAAATACTCAGAAGGAGGTTTGGAACGGAACAGATTTTCAGAGTTCATATTCTTCCAGGTATAATGTGAGCAGTAGCTGCTCTCTGACCTTCAAAAGATCTATAATAGTGATGCTGGACTCTACACCTGTAGATCTGGATCAGGATCCTCCTCAGATGGTTTTGTGTATCTGAATGTTTTATCTGGTGAGTATTTAGACCTGAATGATTTAACTCTGTTACCTGTCATCACCTGCTGTGTTTCTTCTACTTCCTGTCTGATTTGGGGGCGGAGCCAAGCTGTGATGACGTCAGGAAGTGACTCATCAGAGTGAACGTTGTGCTGAGGATGTTTAGATTGAATCAGTTTGTCTCTTATGGTGGATCAACTTTTGATCAAACTACTCAATCATTTACTTAAAGATTTCTTGTTTTTTCCATCATGATGATGAAAACCTGCTGAGATCTAGAATATTAGTTCAGATCAATCATTAAGTGACATGAAGACATTTATTAAAATTATTTCCTGTGATTTTTTATATTCTACGGTCTGCAGCCTGAGGACACTTAACCTTTGCTATTAATTAATTAATTAAATTAAATAATTAACCTTGACAAATGGTTAAGTTTTAAGACAGATGTTAAAGCTTCTTTCATCTTTCAGGTTTGGACAACATTTTTTATTTTTCTTTCAGTTTCACGTGAATCTTCAACTAAGGATGATTTCACATTATCCTGCTCTCTGAGGAGATTCAGTGGGTTGGATCTTTGTCCAGAGAAAAGTTTCCGCTGGTTGGATGAAACAGGAACTGAACTGACTGAATGTGTTTGGGTCGAACTCAGAGGACCAAGAACCTGTGATTCCCTCTAACTGTGAAGAATCAGAGCAACACCAGCAGAAACTTCACCTGCCAGTTTGTTGATGGAAACACAGTGAAGATAGAAACTCACTACCAACAAGAACCTCCATGTATGTTGCCTTTTGTCTACTAAGGATCTTTGTGGATTTTTTTATATTCTGCTTAAAGTCTAAGTTAGTTTTCATCTGAAATAAAAATGTTTTGATTTTTAAGTCAGTCAAATAATGTTCAAAACATTTTTATTATCTCCTGTAGTTTAAATCACTGAAACAACCTTTATGAAAGAAAAGAGGAGAAAATTATTACTATGAAATTAAATCCAGTGTTTTACATGAAGTGGTACTAGAGGAATTTATGTTCATAATGACATAAAAATGTGTCAAAGCAAAGAGACAATTCAACATATTTCAGGTTTTTCCTTCACTTACTTTTGAATCATTAATCATAAATAATAAATTCAGAACTTATGTGAATTTCTTTTGCTCTTTTATTGTTAGTCTTTTTTGTTTTCAAAATCTTTTGTCATTTTTTTCCAAAACTGCTGAACAAAAGATTTATTTATGACTAGTGGTTTAACGGGACACAAAATAGTTAAACTGTAAATAAATAGTTTTGTTTATGCAGTTGGAACAGAAAAATCTGGTTTCAATTACTGAGCTCTGATACATTATTTTACTAAAATATTATTGTTTTTTTTCTTTGTCTTTATACAGATGTATCACATCATCGAGAGGTAAGACAACATAAATACAATAGTCTTGATATATTATGAATAATTTCTAAATGTAGCATAAAATATTTCTCTGAATGTTTTTTCCAGTCAATCTTCTACCGCAGAGCTGGAGATGAAGCTGTTCTGCCCTGTAACAGACCTTCATCATCCGACTCCTGCTCCTCTGTTGACTGGATTTATGAGAAAAATAACATAAAACGTCAACAGGAAGTTCATAGAGGAATCGTTCAGAGTTCACCTCGTTCTGCCAGGATGAGTTTGGACAGAAACTGTTCTCTGATCATCAACAACATCAATGCTGAGGATGTTGGACGTTACAGCTGTCAGCCAAAGGATGGAGGAAACTTTGAGACATATGTGTATCTATATCTGCTGATCAGTGAGTATCTAAACTAATGACTCTCTACCTGCTGATTTCAGTCTTTCTTAACCCTAAAATCTCTGTTTGGATCTGAATGTTTAGATCATGATGTGTTTTTATCTGAGTTCAGTCAGAACTGGAACTGGATCTGTCTGATTTTAGAGACTAAACTAATCTGTTCAGTTCTCTCATTATGATGGTTTTATGTAGGTGAAGATTTTTTAATTATATTAGCAAAGGCCGACCTTCATAGTTACTGAAGATGTTGGTCTGTTATTCATGGCAATAAAATGATGTTGATTTCTCCTTTTTCAAATGAAATATTGTCTTGTTTTCTTTCAGTATCTTCATCTCCACCAGCTGTTGATCCAACACAGAATGAAGACGTAACATTAATCTGTTCTCTGGTGATGTTCAGGAACTAAACCTGTGGTGCTTTAGTCCTGTCCAGATAAAAGTCTCCTCTGGTTGAACGAGACAGGATCTGAACTGACTGGTGAAGGTGATGGATATAAATCTGGAGGACAGTTTGGTTGTGATTTCTTATCTGACTGTGAATCTTCAGAGCAGCAGAAGATTCACCTGCCAGTTTGTTGAAGGAAACAAAGTGAAGATAGAAGCTCAGTACCAACATGAAGGTATGATTTCTGACTTTTATGAAGAAGTTAAAATGATGCAATGAAAAACATCAGCTTCTGTGTAAATATATTGATTGATTATTAAACAGATGTATCTCTAGTTTAATATTATTTTGGACACTTTGTCTTTCCACACCACAGTTTTTATGTAGATCTCCAATTTTCTTCTCCATCATGGTGGTTCAGGTTCTCCTGGTTCTGAATGTGGATCCAAAGTCACAGACTCTCAGATTGATGTTCAGTCCACCATCATGGTGAAACTATTTCTTCCTAAACCAGATGAAAATGATCCAATCAGGTTGCTGCTCCGTCTCCTCCTCAGGCCCCCCCGCCTCGTCTCCTCTGAGCTTCATCATGTTGACTCTGAAGATCACAGGACTGATCCTGATGGTTGGAATCACTGTTGGTATCATCAGAACCAGAGGTGAGGAAACTCGGCTACAATGGAGACAATTTACACACTTTAATCACTTTATTCTGTTTTTCACTGCAGGAAGAAAAAAACCTCAGAAAGACATTAAAGTAAGAGAAACAATCATGAAAAATACATTCATAGACCTTTTATGTAGATTATAGAAGATATTTTCCCTCAGACTTGAAGATATTCTAATTTGTAAAAGTGTGTTCAAAATATTATTTACTGTCTTTAAATGCTGTAAAACTGTTATAAAGGATTTTCTCTGTGGTATAATTTGTGATGCTCTGAATTTTCTCTCTAAATGTTCATTTAGTGTCTGTATCAGTTTTATCCAGTTAATCTCTGCTTGTATCTCAGGTCCGTTTTGCTGCTGATGACGACACAGTGAGCTTTGAAAATGATGGAGAACGTTCTGCTGCCGCCGCTCTGCACTGAGCTTCATCACATCCAGGATGATTCATTAAAAAGCTTCATTTCAACTGTTAGCCAGAACTAAAGGATATTCTGCATTCAGTTATCAGCATATTGGTAGTGTTGAGACGCTTTACCAAGGTCAAGGAGTCACACGCTGTTAGACAAAGGGCCCATAGTAAAAAGTTACATTTTAGATTCTGTTAGACTCTAAGGTCCATTTCTCACGAAACAAAAACTTATCAAGGACACAGAGACGTGGTGAGATTTCAGGGAGTGTCTTCAGTTCATATAATCAGCTGCCTTCCTCCTCAGACGCTGCACAGACTTTTTTAGAAACTCTTCTCGGATGTAATGGTAAAAGTGTCTCCTTTCAGCGCTGAAAGCGAATAAAATAAGTAAAGTCTGAATTCTTTTCTTGGCTGATTTTATGCTCCGTGTGTCAATACAAATTATGATTCATCGATTGGGATTTCCGTTCCCAACAGTTGGTAGCAGAGGATGGTTTTGTGTTGACACATGAGAGGAGATTGGACTGGCCGTTCAGGCGCAGACTTTCCGGAACAGTACTCTGGTGTAGTGCGCACAAATGAAAGGTAAGGACACTTGTTCCTTAATACACCATTGTACTGTTTCTCAGGTCTGTATAAATTTCAGTTATCAGCCGTTGTCTGTACTGTTTCCCATGTTTGTCTGCTTGTCACTGAGTTGTCGATAAGTTGTCAGCCATTGTCCATTGTCAGGTGTCGTTCGTACAGCTTTCGTCTGGTTTGTCTAAATGCTTCCAAGATGTTCATAGGAGTAAGGTTAAGGTTAGTCAATAGTCTATAGTCAAGATAAAAGGTCGATTGGCTTTGCAGCGGGGAGTGGCGCCCCCCCCCTTCTGCCGGACGCGGGGAAGGTTAATGCCAGGTTTTGTCGGTTTTATCCTCGGGGAGTGCTGCACCCGTAAAAACAACCGGGTCAGCCAATCTGCGACTTTGCTCGAGAAACGCAAAGCGGTGAGAGCGGTCCACCATAGGAAAAAAGAGAAAAAGAGAATAAGAGAATAAGATAAAGGTCAACCGCGGCCCGTCCTCTGTAGTAGTAATAAGTGAAATAAGTGTTCAGAGAGGACACCATAGGAGCTGAAAAGCGTGGATCCATTTTTGTGTATCTGTAAAGCTGTGTGTGTGTCTGTCAGCTGTGTGTTTGTCTGTCAGCTGTGTGCGTAAGGTTCTGCCGCTGTGCAGACGTTATGTGTCCAAAGGTACTGTTCTCTGTTTATTGTAATATGTTTTAAAATCATGATAAATATTAGGGAAATATAATCTGTAGAAGGGCTTTAAGTTTATCTGTGGTTTTTCGACTTGATCGCCGCCGTGCGAGCAAGTTTTTCTGTTGAGTTTGGTTTCCTCGCCGCCGTGCGAGCAAAAAAAAAAGAGGAGGAGGTAAAAAAAGTGATTGTGGAATCTAAATTCTAGCCTAAAACTCATGGAGGATGCACCTGCAAATAAACAATTCGATCCTAAATGGGGCCCTGGGCCATGGGTTGCACTCAGTGATCAAATAGAAGCATTAATAACTTACTTGGCAGAGCAGGATGAATATCAAAATAAGGGAGAAAGAGAAAAACTGAAAAAAGGGGATAGAATACCTGGTGCAGAAGAAAGAAGGCGACCTGTTAGACAGACAGCCTTTTGGGGAAATACCAGCTTAAAGGAATAAATGACGCTAAGGGAAAACTGATTGGAACTAAACTAATCCTGCACAATTCACTATTTTCACCTGTGGTAAAATTAAAGATGAATGAAATTACATAATGGGTAAAATTATAAACAAAATAAAGTGGCATTTAATGGGTTGAGGTTTTTGAACTTTGCTTAGCTGTAGACAGGTTAAAATTTAAACTTTATGAAACTTGAAAAATTGAGGTTTATAGCAGACGTGAACTTTATCATAGACTAATCAACATTTTTTCTCCTTATCTCATCAAAACAGGATTTATTTTCATTTGAAACTTGGGTCATTTTAAAATATCTAATGAGGGAACAGGATTGTTAACTAAATATGAGTTTGCATTTGATTCAAAGGGTGATTATAAAACATCTCTAGATTCAATTAAGGTTCATTACAAAATATTCTTGTCTCCAAAACAATTTATGATTCTAAATCCAGATAATTCAGTTACCTTGCTTCAAAGTGGGAAATAATATGTTCAAAAGGTAAAATCACATTTCAGCTTTGGTTTAAGACCAGACAGCATTTATTACAAGATTGTTTTATTTGGTTTGCCATTTTATTTTTATATTTATTTTCATTTTTATTAACATTATTGCTGTTTTTATTTTTAATAACAAACTAACTAACCTACTAACTAAACTAACTGCTGGTTTCGAAACATGTGTGTCTTGGTAGAAAGGCACAAATTGGACATGATGAAATTTTTAAAGTGGATATGATAATAATTGATCATATAAAACAAACTGATTAGACAACTGGCTCACAACTCTTGTGTGCCTTAAATTTGGATTGAATTGATGCATAAATTAAACTCCAACAAAACATTTGATTTGAAATGCAAAAACATCTTACAGTACTGCATAATCTTTGTCTACATTTTTGACTCCTCTGCCTAAATTGATCAATTCTTCTTTTGTCTGTTCAAACAGCACATTGACACTGCTTTTTAGGAAAGCGATCCAAATTCTGATCTGAACTCGTTTAAAATAACTAAAACTTTTGGCCTTTGCAGTACAATTTCGGTTGGACATTTGTGTACAGAAGGAGTCTCTGAACAATATTTCTGATAACAATAGGAATGTTGTTGTCAGAAATGTTTGTTTTCTATTTACATAATAAAAAGGGGGGAAATGATAATGATAAATGATAAACATAAAATAGAACTGCTAAAATTTTACATTTAAAACATCTCATAGTCTACTTTCTATTCTAGACAGAAGATTTGGAAAACTTGACACACCCTGTAATATTTTAGTTTTGGAGAATAGTCACAAATGCAAAATTGATTTCAGACGTGTTTTAAATTATATCAACAGGGGGTGAAGAAGAAATAGATTCTAATTTCTAGTCGTTTACAGATATGGTTAATTATGAATTTATTCAGTCAACATTTGGTATATTGTGTTTGTTTAATGACCTCTCATATTGTACCTTCCTGCATGACTGAAACACACAGTTATATAGAAGCTCTTACTAAATTAAAATTGGAAGCTACTGAATTAAAATTCAATAGCTTCAATCATTATCTGTGCCATGTTAATTTGCATAAAAATGATTGATAAATCACTTCTCATGCATCACTTCTACTTTTTGATTGTGTTGAGTTAAAGTTGGATGTAATTGTTATCATTGAGAAAATCTGGGTTAATAGCACTTTAAAATAAAAACAATGTGAACATTTTTTTAATTCAAGAAAACATTAATAAATAAAACAATAGAAGTAGCTTTGAAAAATTCAGGATAAAGGTAACATTTCTATTAATGGCATAAAGAATATTTGATTACACTTTTCTTTAGACCTAAATTATTAAGGAAATTTGACTAGTTATTTTAAAGCGTGGTATTATCACATTTGTGTAAAATTGGACACTATTAAAGTAATTATTCTACATATGCACTTGAATAGCCAATTTATGAAAAGTGTATAAAGCTGGAAATACAACATTTTGTATACATTTTAATAATTTCTTAGAGTTTAACTCTTGAGAGGAGTTGATTCCATATTTGGTTAATTCTAAACATCTAAGGGTGAATCATCTTGACACATTTCTAATTTTCTTTCTCTTTGGAGCTCAGAGACTGAGGCAGTGGATCTTATCTGAGCTGCTCCAGTGACCCTGAGCCTGGCTGAAAAAGAAACAAAAAAAGAGAGGCAACTCTTCTCTACATTACAAGCTACAGAAAACATTTAATTTTTAATCATGTGAGTAAAAGGTGGCATACACTGCTATTTTCTTAATGTACTTTGTATTTTACTCTAGTAGTCCTGTGGTCTGACGGGGACCTTGGGGCCAGGTTTCGCAGGTTCAGTGCCGTGTGAAGATGTGAGGAGAGAAGATTTCAGGCCCCCACTGTTCTTAGCCGCGCTGACTTGGACATTTGCACTTTCTACACATTTGAATTGTGCCATCTTCTGCTGGACTGCTGTTTGAGAGCAAAGACCTACTGGACGATTCTTACATCTTCTACAGAGGTCAGTGAGGTTGGATTGATTTTTCCTGTTGTCACCCGAAGGCGGATTGCAGCTTGCAGGATCTGATCTCTGAGGAAACACCTGGTTAAAGGACGAGACCCAGCCGTCATTTCTGAGGGTCTCCTAAGGCAGAAAAGACCAGCAGCTTCTGCCCAACGTGAGACGCAGGTTTGAAAACAAAGACTCATCTGCTGTATCTCTCCGTCTCCCCCTCACTCTATCAAGGGGGACCACATACTTTGTCCAGATTTTTCTACACAGTGGGACTGAATGCTGCCCTGGACAGTTTCTGATGGGGCAAACGGAACATCACATGTAAAGTCGTCCTGAGACTCAGAGTCTGTCCTGCTTATCTGTTTTCCTGGTTGGGCCTGGAATTTCCCTCAGTCTACAGGTTGAAGACAAAATGGCTGCCAACAAAACTTCAACTTTTAATTGTTCTACTTGAATTTTCAAATTGTGTTATGCCACTTTTTCCCACCTTAGTTTATTTACAACACATTCATGATCTACTGCCTTTGCACTCTGACCTCTGCTATTTTGATCCCCAGGATAAGTTTAACGATGCAGCAGGGTGTTAGAACTCTCTGCAGTTTACAGAAATATTTTCTTTGCCTGAATGATTATCTCTGTTTGTCCCACATCTGGCTAATGTTTTTCTCTCCTCCAGCATGACAAAGATTGAAGGTACGGTAAAATGGTTAATTTCCTGATTTACAAAAGCCTAACTAACCACACAAGGACAGTCTAAGTTCTAGTTGACTCAAATTACGGTGGCTACAAATATGACAACTAGTATCTCAAGTTTTAATTTAAGTTTATTTGAATCCATTTCAAATCTTAGGAAAATCTACTCTTCAGAAAAATTACTAAACCAAATTATGGGTTTACCGCACATATTTTCAATCAACTGTTAAATTCTTTCACTGAGGTGTAAACACCCTGTTTATAATTACATCTAACTGTTTCATTGCTAACAATTAAAGAAAATTTTGTCTAACTGACATGCAGGAATTTCTGCGGAGTTCCTGTACCGAAACACTAAACAGTGTTTCAATACAGAAACAGGGGGAGATGCATGGAATTACTCTAATCTACAAATTATAATTCGGAATAAAATCTAATATATTGAGAAATTTTTCAGTTTTGGACTTCAACAAATATAAAAGAAATTAAATCAAAATTCACAAATGTTTTGAACTATTTGAATGAGTTTCCAAAGTAATACTGAATATTCTGAATTGAATACATTAAAATTAACAATGATGTCATATGTCAAGTAGATTTCTACAAAATAGAGTTCTTTAAAGACATGGAAGGGGTTGTTTGATTGCTAATTCTCTCTTGCTATAATTTAAAATAAATTGTTTAATCAAGTCATGCAGAAAGGTCTAACCTGAAAATTATATAATTTAATAAATCTAGTTGTATCAAACTTCTCCCCAAAACTGCCAGAAACATTGATAAATATGAACACTATAAAAGAGGGAAATTCAATTAAATAAATCTTTTACAGACGGGTTTTCAAAAAAAAAAAACAGATTTTTCAACTTTTGAGATTTAAAACCATAAATTTTCATTCTTGTAAAAAAAGGCTAATCATTATATGAGGTTTTAAAATGAGAAGAAAATTGGAGGACTCAAACTAAATTGGGATTTACAAATGAGCTATTATGGAACTGCTTAAAGCGGGTCAAAAGGATTGACAGAATTTTAAAAAAGAACATAGTGCTATGTGTAATTGTTGATCCAAGGTAATAATGTCTAAACAGTTTTCATAATCTTAATTTACAGTTTTTGGTTTGAGGCAAAATAGGGTTGTCTTTTATGAATGGAATATACAGTATTACAAGGGATCTTAGTTTGACACCTATTATTGACTTTTCACACTAATGATTTTCAGCTTTACAAGCTTTTAGTATAGTGGGTTACTTCTTGTTGAATGAGGACTATTTGATTGAATTTAATTAAAATAACAAAAAGCAAAAGATTTACTATGGTTTAAGATTTCTGGTAAAGTTTCTATTAGGGATAATTCATATATACACTTCAAATTATATTTCTTTGATAAAACATGCCTGTGGGCCGTTTCGTACATTCATTTAATAATCTGATCCTTTACATAACTTTGTGTTTGGTTTCTGATTTTGTCTGATCCTATGAATATACCAACACTTACAACAAACAATGCTATTTTTGAAGGTTAAAATATGTTATTTGATTTGAGCATTTCTTTAACTATTATTCAGAGGAGAGCTTAAATAACAGATGCTAGTGATATATTGATCCTCTATTGGCTTAGTAAAAAAGAAAAAAGCTTGATCTTCAGCTTCAGGGAGCAGCCTTTTAAAAAAAAAAACACCAACATTATGATGATGCACAATCTCAAAGAATCTTCCCTCCTCATCACCTGTGGATGCTGCTGTTCCCTGCCTGAGGTCCTTGGCTGTTCAGTGCATCACCTCCAACATAGAGAAGAGCAGCGGCACCGACTGAACCCCACCTGCCTATCAGATGGTTTCCCAGAACTAAAAGACGACCGTGGAACTCCAGCTCTCTAGACTATAAGGGCAGTACTAGTATCTAGTATAAAAAGATATTTTTCCTTCACTTTAAGTTCCTTTATATAATCCATTGATTTTTCTTTTTGTTGTGTTTTTTCTGTTGCAGAATAAAGTCCAATCCTTTCTGGATGTGCCAGGATGTGAGACTGTGAGCGCCTTCCACGATTGGTGGACCGAGTTACAGCTGAAACGCCACACTGAAGCCTCCTGGGCCTGTCGGGGTTTCACATCTGCTGCGCCGCCTCTACATCTGGACACACGCAGAAACTGATTTGACAGTGATAGATGTTGCTATAGCAAATACTGATCTAATTTCAGTTTATTGATCTCATTAAAATTTCAATCTTACTGCATTTTTTAGGTTACTCAAGCATTTGACTTTACTAGTACCATTACATTTTACTTATACAGAATTTTAATCATTTAATGTTAGTTTCATAATATCTTTAATTTTGATTGTACTGCCTGTAATGCTAATTTACTTCATTGGTTTTCAAATTCAAAATGTGCTCGTCTTATATTCTGTGCCCTTAACATTTCTTTTCATCTGTTAATTTGCATCCTTTCATAGTGTATTAATGTCTTAACATTTCATTGATTCATGACTTATTAACTTCAGTAGTCATATCTTAACATTCCTTTGTCTGGGTTTTCTATTTTAAGTACTATCTCACATTTATTCATTACTTCATTCATTTTGGGTTTATTAAATCTTGCACACTACCTAACATTTTAATGATTTTGCATTTTAGTAACTCTTACTCATTTACATTCTATTGATTTTAAAATATTAACCCAACACATTTTACTTAGTTTTGGAAAATCACCTTAACATTTCATTCAATTTACAGTTTGGTTAATTCTAACAATCTAGTAAATATAACTTTTTATACATTGATTTTTACTTTAAAGACGACATTATATCCTCCTAACACTTCACCCATATCATATTCTCATAAATTTAACATTTATTCTTTTTAATTTGTATTACTACAAAAAAACTTTTTCGGATTTTGCTCTTTTATAGTTCATTACCCCTCTATGGCATGACGTTGACCTGAGGCAACAAATAAAAACAGAAATGATGAATAACAAGAAATATAAAGGTAATAATTAAAATATTTGGGTCCAGAAAGTGTCATGGATTGACTGGATGATTGATGTGTAATTACAGATGACAAAGCTCTGCCAAAACTGTAAAAAATATTTTCTTCCACAAACAATAGAATAAAATAAAAAATAATAAAAAAAAGGGGTCATGCCATGGTGGGTTGACTTAAGTTCCTCCAAATTTAACACTCTAACATCCTTTAACAATTTTCTTTCTTTATATGTTCTCCATTAGACTGTAAGAGGGACATTGTGATTTCGATCCACTGCCTAAGAGGCGTAGGGGTGCCCTGTCCGTTTTTACCCCCAAAAATGAGATGACATGAAATGACATGAATGAAAGACAACATCAATACTTGACTGATGCTATGTATATCAACATCTGTAAAAGCCTCGGGGGATGTTTTCCGGAAGGGACAGTGTCTACTCTAGGGTTTACATTCTCTTTTTTGGGCTCTTTCAGAGCCCAACAGGGGGAATGTTGAGACGCTTTGCCAAGGTCGAGAACGAGTCACATGCTGTTAGACAAAGGGCCCATAGTAAAAAGTTACATTTTAGATTCTGTTAGACTCTAAGGTCCATTTCTCACGAAACAAAAACTTATCAAGGACACAGAGACGTGGTGAAATTTCAGGGAGTGTCTTCAGTTCATATAATCAGCTGCCTTCCTCCTCAGACGCTGCACAGACTTTTTTAGAAACTCTTCTCGGATGTAATGGTAAAAGTGTCTCCTTTCAGCGCTGAAAGCGAATAAAATAAGTAAAGTCTGAATTCTTTTCTTGGCTGATTTTATGCTCCGTGTGTCAATACAAATTATGATTCATCGAGTGGGATTTCCGTTCCCAACAGTAGTAATTTTTAATTGTGTTAAATTCAGTGTGTTTACTATATTAACACCATCATAAAACTGTTTAGTTTGATATAAGAAGTTGTAAATGTTGCTTGCTTCCTTTTTAGTGAAAATAAAAGCTTTGGTGCATATTTTGTTTTATTTTGAAGAACTCACATTTTAAAGGAAGTGGTGTGGAGCATCAGGAACTTACTGAGAAGAGAAAAGACAGGAAGTAAAATATGGAGATCAGTTGAAATTTAGAAAACAGCATTTTGATTTCCTTAAAAAAGATAAATTAATTCTCATTATGTCATAAAAAACTGATTAAACAGATAAAATTTTGAAAAAGTAGTTGAGAAAGGATAAACTTCAGTTAAAAAAATCAACATGAAGCTAGTCAAAATTTGCTTATTCTTTGAATATGTTTTGTAAAGTCAACAAATTGTTTCTTCAGACATTTAGTGCGTTTGTCCTGGACGTTATGGTCACATTTGAATCGGATACGTATCGGATACGGGTCGCATTACGTCAAAAAAATCGGAATTGAGTCACTTCAGGCTGCAGTGTGAACGCAGCCTTATTGGTGTTTTAATTTCTGTTATGTTGCTCTTGACAGGTTGTTGGTTGCCATAGTAACCAGTAACTGAGAGCTGAGGTTTATTTGACCAACCAAAAATGTGCAAAATGCATTAAAACTAAATCAGACAGATGCACAAATGTGGGCTCCCTTATCATTTCATTGATTTGAATACACATGACTATTTATCAAGAATTTGTTGGAACACAAAATTGTTGTTTTTTAACCTCATTAAGCTTTGAACGTCATGAGAAAAGATATTTAAGGTGCATCATGGGGACCTATGAAGAAATGATCTGAAAACAAAGATGGTTCAACGTGATAATTTAGAAGGACACAGTAAGTTATTCAGATATTTCAGGCGTCCGTCTCCACTGTGAGGAAAACAGGAAGGAAATGGAAAACCACAGGAAAACTTTATAACATTTTCACACTGAAAATAATTTACTCGCTGACTCAACAACAAATCTGGTTAAAGTAAAAAATAATCCCAATCAAATTAATCAGAAAATCCTCTTATGATAAAACACCAAATTTGATCATTTTCACCATCATTGTTGGCAACTTGATTTTATTAATTATGCAGCTCCACAAATCATCCCAGAAGGTTTGAATGAACTTATTTAAATAATAAATGTTTCCATTTTACTATGTGTTGTACAACAATATGTTGGTTTGCAAAAGTATTCAGACTCCTTGAACGTTTCTATATTTTGTCACTTTACAAACAAAAAAATACATCAAATATATTTCACTGGAATTTTATATGAAAGAACAAAAAGTCTTATACAATTGTGAAATAAAAAATTATACATTATTCCAAACATTATTCATAAATAAAAACTAAAAAGTGCAAAAGTATTCAGCCCCTTTCCTCTGACTCAATAAAGTCCTGTGTCTGATCTGATCTGATCTGATCTGATCTCAGTCCAAGTCCAGCTGCTCTCTGACGCCTCAGAGGTCCAGAGAACATTGGGGAGCAAACGGCATCATGGAGGAGCACAGCAGACGGATCACCAGGGAGTTTAAAGCTGTGATGATGAGATGAAGCTTCATGAAGCTCTGAGGCTTCAGCTGTTTGGCTCCTGATGGCCGCGGCGCTTCATCTGCTCTACTGCGACATCAAGTGGACAAAATGTGAAAAACAGGCAACGAGGAAACATGAGATGATTCTGTCTGCTGCAGAAAATACCTGAGCTCACAGAGCAGATGAAGCAGGAAACGCATCAGCAGGTTTATGGAAGTTGGATTCAATATTTTATCACCTTCACAATATTCCAGGGGATTTTCCAGTCCTCCAGTTTTACCGTATGTTTTTAAAACTGTAGAAGGACATTAGGATCCATAGGACTATTAGTCTCCTCTGCACTAATGTGTCTTTATGGAAGAGTGTGAAGAAGAAATCCATGGTTAAAGAAAACCATCAGAAGTCCAGTTAGCAGTTTGTCAGCAGCCATGTTGGACACAGCAAACATGTGGAAGAAGGAGTTTTGGTCAGACCAGAACCAAACTGGACCTTTTGACCAAAATGTAAACCATCACTGTGAACAAACCACCATCACTAAGTCTGGTGGTGGCAGCATCAAGCTCTGGGCTGCTTCTCTTCAGCAGAGACAGGGAAGATGGTCAGAGTTGATGGGAAGATGGATGTTGCCAAACACAGAGCAATGTTGGAAGAAAAGCTGTTGGAGTGTAAAAGACTTGAGACTGAGGCGGAGCTTCAGCTTCCAGCAGGACGACCAGCCTAAACATAAAGCCAGGCTACACAAAACCAGGTGTTACAACGGCCTAGTCAAAGGCCAGAACTGAACCCAATCCAGGGTCTGAGGCAACATCTCACAACTGCTGTTCACAAACAATCTACATCTAAGTAGAGGAGGCTGGTGGGTTCAGAGAGACACTAACTCAGCAGCAGAGCATTCTGGGAGTTGTAGTGTAAGCAGTGAAAGCTAAAGTAAACATTTTACTAGATCATTCACTGCTTTAATAAATCTCATATAGGACGTCAATCCTTTATATGCTGGACTCTAAACCTGTAGATCTGGTTCAGGATCCTCCTCTGATGGTCAGCAGAAAATAAAAGTATTTATATTTCCT
Source organism: Poecilia picta (assembly GCA_033032245.1). Taxonomy (NCBI): domain Eukaryota; kingdom Metazoa; phylum Chordata; class Actinopteri; order Cyprinodontiformes; family Poeciliidae; genus Poecilia; species Poecilia picta. The sequence continues at coordinate 24,864,111 of CM065373.1, forward strand.
GCTGTAAGGATCCAGTTGGACCTGCTTGGATTCTGTTCTGACTCGGTTTATCTGCTCTGTCTGCTGCTGTTAGTGAACCGACTGCAGCTCATTAATATGCATCACAGTTTATCTCTGACAGCTCAGGCAGCGGAAATTAGAACAAGTTGTACAAAAACTATGCAGTTAAAGAGCAGAAAATAAAACTTTGTTTTCATGATCTTCACCTGCAGATCCTTCAGCTACAACATGATTCACTTTAGTTGATCTGAGTGTTTCAGGGTAAAAGAGTTAAATGGACTTTAAATGTTTGTTTCTAACTACATTTCTGCTGGTTGCTGTTTCTGCTGGTTTTCTGTCAGTTTCTGGAAACTATGAAGTTGATAAGAGCAAAGTGACAGGATGGGTTTGGATGTAACTTTGATTTCAATCATCATTTCAGCCACAAACAGGAAACATGATCAGTGTTTTCAGATCAGCAGCAGAGAAAATTCTCTCAGTTCAGCAGCTGATAGACGGACAGAAGATGTTGGTTCTGGTTCTGGTTCTGGTTCTGGTCGTTGTGCTTCAGTTTGAAGGTAAAGATCTGTTTTCTTTCACATGAAGATGAGAAAATTTAAAGGACATTTTGGTTTATTTATGTATTTTACAACAAGTTGTGTATGATTTAATCAGGTGTTGAAAAAATCTATAGAAACATTTTAAGGATTAAATGCTAATAATTGTTGTTTAAACATTAAAATAGCTTCTTAAAATGATGTGAATAAAGTGTTATAACAATAAATCATACATCATGTAGCATAAATAAATAACCACAATTTTAATTCCTCCTTCATGATTGTGTTTGTAAATGTTGAAATGTGTAAAACTTTAATGTGTCTTTGTTTCTGCTGCAGGAACCAGAGGAGAAGAACTTCATCTCTATCACAGAGAGAGAGACAATGTTGTCCTACCTTGTAACAGTCCTTCATCATTTTCCTCCTGCTCTGATGTTAAATGGTTTTACAAAAAAACCCCAAATACTCAGGAGGAGGTTTGGAACGGAACAGATGTTCAGAGTTCATATCAAGATTCCTGGTCAAATGTGGACAGCAGCTGCTCTCTGATAATCAACGACATCCGTCGTCATGACGATGCTGGACTCTACACCTGTAGATCTGGATCAGGATCCTCCTCAGATGGTTTTGTGTATCTGAATGTTTTATCTGGTGAGTATTTAGACCTGAATGATTTAACTCTGTTACCTGTCATCACCTGCTGTGTTTCTTCTACTTCCTGTCTGATTTGGGGGCGGAGCCAAGCTGTGATGACGTCAGGAAGTGACTCATCAGAGTGAACGTTGTGCTGAGGATGTTTAGATTGAATCAGTTTGTCTCTTATGGTGGATCAACGTTTGATCAAAATACTCAATCATTTACTTTAAAGATTTCTTGTTTTTTCCATCATGATGATCAAAACCTGCTGAGATCTAGAATATTAGTTCAGATCAATCATTAAGTGACATGAAGACATTTATCAAAATTATTTCCTGTGGGTTTTTTTATATTCTACTGTCTGAGACGTTTAACTTTGATAATTAATTAATTAAATTAATTAAATACTTAACCTTAACAAATGGTTAAGTTTTAAGAAAGATGTTAAAGCTACTTTTCTCTTTCAGGCTTGGACAACATTTCTCATTTTTCTTTCAGTTTCAGAGGATGATTTCACATTATCCTGCTCTCTGGAGAGATTCAGTGGGTTGGATCTTTGTCCAGAGAAAAGCTTCCGCTGGTTGGATGAAACAGGAACTGAACTGACTGAAGATGTTTGGGTCGAACTCAGAGGACCAAGAACCTGTGATTCCTCTCTAACTGTGAAGGATCAGAGCGACACCAGCAGAAACTTCACCTGCCAGTTTGTTGAAGGAAACAAAGTGAAGATAGAAACTCACTACCAACAAGAACCTCCATGTATGTTGCCTTTTGTCTACTGAGGACTTTGGTGGATTTTTTTAATATTCTGCTTAAAAGTCTAAGTTAATTATTCATCTGAAATAAAAATGTTTTTATTTTTGAGTCAGATAATGTTCAAAACATTTTGATTATCTCCTGTAGTTTTAATAACTGAAATAACCTTTATGAAAGAAAAGAGGAGAAAATTATCACTATGAAATTAAAACCAGTGTTTTACATTCAGTGGTACTAAGAGGAATTTATGTTCATAATCATATAAAAATGTGTCAAAGCAAAGAAAGATAATTCAACATATTTCATATTTGAGGTTTTTCCTTCAATTACTTTCGTATCATTAAGCATAAATAATAAATTTAGAACTTATGCAAATTTCTTTTGCTATGTTATTTTTAGTCTTTATTTGTTTTCAAAGCATTTTGTCATTTTTTCCAAAACTGCTGATCAACATATTTTGTTATGACTAGTGGTTTAACGGGACACAAAATAGTTAAACTGTAAATAAATAGAGTTTTGTTTATGCAAATGGAAGAGAAAAATCTGTTTTCAGTTACTGAGCCCTGATACATTGATTTATTAAAAAAAAAATTTTCTTTGTCTTTATACAGCTGTATCATCGTCATCATCGAGTGGTAGAACAAAATAAATACAATATTCTTGATATATTATTAATAATTCCTAAATATAGCATAAAATAATTCTGTGAATGTTTTTTCCAGTCAATCTCTACCACAGAGCTGGAGATGAAGCTGTTCTGCCCTGTAACAGACCTTCATCATCCGACTCCTGCTCCTCTGTTGACTGGATTTATAGGAGAAAAGGAAACATAATACATCATCAGGAAGTTCATAGAGGAATCGTTCAGAGTTCACCTCGTTCTGCCAGGATGAGTTTGGACAGAAACTGTTCTCTGATCATCAACAACATCAATGCTGAGGATGTTGGACGTTACAGCTGTCAGCCAGAGGATGGAGGAAACTTTGAGACATATGTGTATCTAAACCTGCTGATCAGTGAGTATCTAAACTAATGACTCTCTACCTGCTGATTTCAGTCTTTCTTAACCCTAAAATCTCTGTTTGAATCTGAATGTTTAGATCATGATGTGTTTTTATCTGAGTTCAGTCAGAACTGGAACTGGATCTGTCTGATTTTAGAGACTAAACTAATCTGTTCAGTTCTCTCATTATGATGGTTTTATGTTGTAGAGATGAAGATATTTAATTGTATTTCCAGTGGCTCATCTTTATATTTATCGCTAAATGTTTGTCGGCAATGTTTCCACAGAACAGCTGCTGATCATTACAATACAAATAAAAGTTGATATTGTTGGTTCCTCTCTCTGAAAAGTCTTAATAATGAAATATTATTGTCTTATTTCCTTTCAGTATCTTCATCTCCACCAGCTGTTGATCCAACACAGAATGAAGACGTAACATTGATCTGTTCTCTGCTGAGATACTGGTGGTTTGATCCCTGTCCAGATAAAAGTCTCCTCTGGTTGAACGAGACAGGATCTGAACTGACTGGTGAAGGTGATGGATATAAATCTGGAGGACAGATTCATTGTGTTTCTTTTCTCACTGTGAATCTTCAGAGCAGCAGAAGATTCACCTGCCAGTTTGTTGAAGGAAACGAAGTGAAGATAGAAGCTCAGTACCAACATGAAGGTATGATGTCTGATTTTTATGAAGAAGTTAAAATGATGCAATGAAAAACATCAGCTTCTGTGTAAATATATTGATTGATTATTAAACAGGTGTATCTCTAGTTTAATATTATTTTGGACACTTTGTCTTTCCACACCACAGTTTTTATGTAGATCTCCAGTTTTCTTCTCTATCATGGTGGTTCAGGTTCTCCTGGTTCTGATCCAAAGTCACAGACTCTCAGATTGATGTTCAGTCCACCATCATGGTGAAACTATTTCTTCCTAAACCAGATGAAAATGATCCAATCAGGTTGCTGCTCCGTCTCCTCCTCAGGCCCCCCCGCCTCGTCTCCTCTGAGCTTCATCATGTTGACTCTGAAGATCACAGGACTGATCCTGATGGTTGGAATCACTGTTGGTATCATCAGAACCAGAGGTGAGGAAACTCGGCTACCATGGAGACAATTTACACACTTTAATCACTTTATTCTGTTTTTCACTGCAGGAAGAAAAAAGCCTCAGAAAGACATTAAAGTAAGAGAAACAATCATGAAAAATACATTCATAGACCTTTTATATGTATCAGTTTTATCCAGTTAATCTCTGCTTGTATCTCAGGTCCGTTTTGCTGCTGATGACGACACAGTGAGCTTTGAAAATGATGGAGAACGTTCTGCTGCCGCCGCTCTGCACTGAGCTTCATCACATCCAGGATGATTCATTAAAAAGCTTCATTTCAACTGTTAGCCAGAACTAAAGCATATTCTGCATTCAGTTATCTGCATATTGGTAGTAATTTTGAACCCTATTATATTCCATATTAAATCCATTATAAATGAGTTAAAAAGCTGTTTGAGATAAGAAACTTTAAATGTGTTTTTGCTTCCTTTTTAAATGTAAATAAAAACTTTGACGCATATTTTGTTTTATTTTAAATAACTCATATTTTACAAAGGAAGTGATGTAGAATATGAGGATTTTTTTACTAATCACTCATTGGTTAATGTCCAGGAAGTTGGAGGAGAAAAAAGAAAACTCAGAATGTAAAATATGGGAATTTGTTGAAGCTAAAAAAAACCTCTTTTTTATTTACAAAACAGACAAAACAAACATTCTTTACATTATGTAATAAAAATACAATTTTCCAGAATGAACCAATACATTTAACAAGTAGATCGTAAAAATATGAACTTCAGAGTAAAACAAAAAGTTTTACTCTGAAGTGAAACTCAAAGTTTCACTAAAGAGGAACAATTATCCATGTAATCATATGATTACAAAGAGATAAATAAAATCAAAGTAAATTGATTAAAAACTTTCTGAAGTAATTGGATGTTAGGAGAAAACATCCAATTACTGAGATCTATCCTTCAGATTAACTCTTTTCTTATTAATCAAGCTACAGAAACTGAATTGACTTCCAGGATTAGCTATATGAATTATATTCCCACATCTCATTTTCCCCACAATTAAATTACATTTTTTTAAACATGTTTAATTTAGGCAGTTTGTCTGATTTTAGTTGTTGAATATTAACCAAATAAGTAAATTTTTATCTGGAAAATGTGAAATTTTATTTTAATCTGATGGTTGAGTGAGATATTCCTGCATAAAATCAAATAGAAATTGTAACATGCAGTTTGTTTCTTTTATGATTATATCAATAGTCAATTTACTGTTTATTCTGGAACATTACCAGACATTGTAAGTTTCTTTTGCTGCCTAATATTCGGTTAAATAAATCAAAATGTGAACATTTATTTAGAACAAATGAAGCATAAAGATTTCAGATGGAAACTGCATTTTCTGCTTGTTTAAGTAAGAGATTTTAAATTTAATTCTTCCTGGACTAAAGCAGTATTAATCCCCAGCCAGCAGGGGGCAGCAGTCAGCTGGTAGAAAACGGACTCGGGTTTTAAATTCGATGGTTCTGATCTTTTCAAGCTTGAATTCATCTAATTTATTTCAGTTTCTCATAAGCAGAACTTGAAGTATCCGACCTTTTGGACCTGGAGCCTCTCCAGCCCTTACAGACCTCAGCAGGAAGGTTTCCGGTTCTTCCTGGTTTGGATTTTCTCCTTGTTCATGGTTGGTGTGACCCAACTCTCAGGTAATCCCCGCCCATCATGGCTGAGACAGAAGTTCCTCTTCATCTTGTCTGTGTTCATGTCATGTTCGTGGTTTACCAAAAACAAAAGAGAAAATCTATAACTATTATAATGTGATGCTACTTCATTTTTATTCACATTTGCAAAGAAGGAATTTGCTATCACTGTCTTCTTCTGGGGTTTGTGTACAGCGCCCCCACAGGCGAGGAGGGTAACAGATTTATTTTTGGCTTATTTGAAACAATGGAATGTGAAACAAACACCAACAGGTGAAATCAGAACAAATGTTGCAATTTTTGCCCCAAATGTACGAAGTCTACTGAACTATCAGGTATGAAAACATCCTAAATTTCTTCCGGCGAGATGTTGGACGGTCAGTTGACACACAGAGACACAGTTGGGTCTCCCAACTGGACAAAGATCCCAGAACCTTTGGAAGTGGATCAAAGTGACAAACAATGGTCCAGAAATTTACTAGAAAACTTTTTCAAATCCACCAATAAATGTGGTCAACCCTTCCTGAAATGAATTGAGTTCATCTCATGAACCAGGAGTTGGTAGATTCTGTATAAAGCCGGTCCAGAACTGAAGAACATTAAAAAACCTGAACATGATGGAATCACTGTGTTTGTCACAGAGGTGTGGTCTACTGAAGCAAATCCTCCTCCTGTTGGGCTGCAGGACCCGCCTTCCTGCTGTCAGAACCGAGGGACCGGGTCGGTCCAACTCAGACTGGAGCCAACAGAGACGCAGGAAACTGCTTCTACTGCCGGTGAGTCCTTCTGCTCTCGTCTCCGTCCGTCTTTACTTCTGGTTTCTCCTGGAGGATTTTCTTCCTCTCTGGTTTTCCTTCAGCTCTGATGCTTCCTGCTGATCCCTGAAACTGATGAAGTCAATGTCTCTAAAACCAAACAGCAACACTGGTTATCAAGTACAGCTGATAACTAAAGAGGAAAGTCTTGACCTTTAAGGCAGCTAAACTTAACTTTAAGTTAAGAATGTTATCATTTTATGATTAAGAAGAGACAAAAAAGTTCATTTTATTTTGAGATTAGAGAGAAAATATCACATTTTCTGCTCATATCTGTTTATTTCTCTCCAGTTTCAAAGCTTCACTCTGTTCACCAAAGATTAGTTCAATGATCTGATTAAATTAATCAAGAGTTTGTTTATTCCTAATGAGATTCAGAGTTTTAAGAGCTACAGAGCTGTGAGAAAGTATTTACACCCTCAGGTTTCATCTGTTTTGTTTGTTTTCTTTTTTTTTTTTGTCAAATTTAATGTTTCAGAGCTTCAAGTAACTTATTAAAAGCTGTCAAAGCAACTTGGCCTTGTGTGGAGAAAGTAATTACACCCTAATCTTCACTGCTGATATGAGTCTCTAACTTCACTATGGAGGAAATTAACTCTGTCTGCTTTGCTGAATAGTTTTAATTCAGAGACATTGGACGGTTTTCTACCATCAACAGCCTGTTTAAGGACCCAAATCATCCAAGTAAATTGAGTTTAGCTCAGGGCTTTGACTAGACCATGTTAATTTTTTAATAATTAGGTGAATCTGCTGAAGAGCACAGATTGTTGCTTTACTGCATAACAATGCAGTGTTTTAGCCCAGCATCACAACTGATGGGTGGATTTTTTTATTATTTATTATAAAATGTTGCATTTTTTCAGTCATTTATCTTATTTATTTAGTTAAACATTTATTATTTTTTTATTTATTAATTCATTGTAGATTATTACTAAGCTCTATCTTTTAGTTTGTTTCTAATTTATCTAGTTTATCTTCTTATTTATGTTATTATTAATTAATTACTTTATTCATTATTATTATTATAGCCCCAGTTTGCTTGATCTTAAAGTTTGATCATCAGCTGTTACCTTCAGAATAATTTCCCAGAAGTCTTTGGGGTCATTAACATGTTTTTAGGTAAATTTGAGATCATTTAGTTTCTCATCTGTGTAATTCTGTTAGACTGAATTGTATTTGATCTTTATGATCTTCTGGCCTGCTTCATGCTGCCGGACAGGTTCTGTTCATGCGATTTCTTCAGGCCTGGTGAAACTGAACCATCATATTTTTTAACTTGTGGTTGAGTTGATTTTGTTTCTATTTTTTAATGTAAGAAATTAAACCATCATTTGAAATCTGCTCGTTTTTACTCATTTTAGCATGTTGGATATTTTAAATAACAAATATCTTTACAGATCTGTACATTAAATTTAAATAAATTTTGACACCAAATAGATTCCCAGACACTTGGGATGTTTTTCCAGTAAAACTCTAGCAGTGTTTCCATGTTAACGGCCTTAGTTTCAGTATTTTAGCTGAAATCTTCGCGGTGTTGCTCCACGTTCCCCTGCAGCTGCGTCCCGTCGGGGGGGAAACCCTGTTGAGTGACTCCCAGCAGGTTGTTGTGCGTCTCTGTTGTCAGTAATGATCCAACTCATTAAAGCTAAACGGCGTCCCGCAGGGAGACGGTTCAGAACCTCAAACCCCAACAGACCCTCCTGTTCGGGTCGGGGAACCGAGCCGACCTTCAAACGTGTCAGAGGTCACTTTATCCGCATAATTGCAAGACAAACAGGTCCAGTTCAGGTGGCGGAATGGCCTAGTTAAAGTCCAAATTGAGTGGCAAGGCTTGGAAGTTCTACTGATCTCCAACCAGATCTGATGGGAACGTCAGCCTCTTTGGGTCCCAGCAGAACCAGTACAAAGTCAATAATCGCACCGCCTCGGTGATCAGGGAGGTCAAAGGTCACCTAAGCTCTCTCTGAACAGTAGCAGCTTGTTTGTGGAGTGTTGGACAGTCGAGTGTCCAGATGTCCCGTCTCTGTTCAGCAGCCTGATGGAGGCCGAGGGAAAGTCGTCCAGCTGATAATCAGACGCTGATCAGCGATCGGGTCGGTTCCGACCAGCTGCTTCCTGCAGGTGGTTTACAGCAGCAAAACATGCAAAAAGAATGATTAAAATTAATTTTATTTATTTGATTTATAGCTTAATTCTTAATTCTTTTGTTACAATTTTTTATTGATTATCCTGATTTATATTTAGCATTATTTTAGTTTTATTTTCTATTTATCTGTTTTATTTATATTAACTTTTTTAGTCTTTTTTATGTAGATATTTTTTCTTTGTTTATTTTTTGCCTTTAATCTTTTTATTTCTTGAGTCATTCATAATTGATTTTTTTCTTTTTTTCTTTTATTTATCCATTTTATTTGTTATTGGTTTTTTAACTATAAATATTTTTATTTTTCATTCACTCTATTTTTATTTTACATTGTTATTGATTTATATGCATATTCATTTTTTATTTAATAGTTTTTTTAGACATTTTTTATTATCTTTTTATTTTTTTATTTATTCTTTGTTTTTCAGTTTTATTTTTTTATCCAGTTATTTTCATGATCAAACATAAGCCCAAATTCTCAGATCTTCTCAGACCTGTTCTGTAAAGATCCATGTGGTATTTATAATTCTGATCTGAAATAGTTTACAGGCTCATTTGAACTGATTCAGTCCGAATGTTTAGATGAGGAAGAACCACTTGCCTGAACCGTCGATCCTCCAATAAAGAACTCAGACTCTCCAGTGGAGGTTAATTTTCCTGTCATCTCATCACACAGAGGATTTTCCCCCTGATTAGCCTCCATGTTGTTCTGCAGAGCAGCAGAAAATCCAGCAGTTCCAGTTGGATCGTTGTTTCTGGGACAAACCAACACAAGCAGCTCTGAGCACAACGCCGATCTGATAAGATCGACTCTGGATCAGAACTCAGTTAGAGCTCTAAATCCAGCAGCTTCTGGCTAATTGGACTAATTAGATCAGAACAGAGTTTGTTTTGTTGCTCTGCTGCATGTTTGAGATTCTTTAAAGCGTGAGGCGGCTCCATGGACCGACTGCAGTAACTGAGTTAGAACGTTTCGGGTTTGATCTGTTAAATGCAGATCTAACAGCCAGGAGCTGAATCTGAATTTGTTCTTTTGTTGGTGCTTTTAAAGCTTCATTTCCCCCTTTCTCAAGGAAACTTTATTTATATAGCACCTTTCAGCAGGAGACAATTCTTGTAGTTATACTTGTACTTTTTCTACTTATACAAAAAAAAGTTAAAAACAACATACAAGAAGAAAAAAAATGCAGTTCTTCATTTATGTACTTTTATTCCACTCTGATGGAGAAAAATGTAGGATTTTCTTTATAAAAAAGCGTTTTAGTGTCTTTATCAACTGTTTAAGATTCATGTTCAGGTCTGTTAAAGTTTTAACAAGCGTATTATAATCTGATTTTTCTTTATTAAAATAAACTTTAAACTGTAAACTGAGTTTAAACTTGTAGGAAATGAACAAACATGCAGACGGAGCTGAATCTGCTCATGAAAAACAGGAAAATGAAGCCGGTTTGTTGCAACCAGATTCATTTGGAATCTGTAATTCAGGGTTTTTCCTCCACAAGCAGCTGAATTAAAGAGCGACTTCCCCCTCAGACGCTGCCTGATTACTGAGAGGAAACGCTGCAGCTCATCATAATGAGGTTTATTTACAGCCTGCAGCTGTAATTTCAGGAGTCTTCTGTCTGCGCAGAGCGGCTTCGGTTTGCATGGGGCCCAACGCTGAGCTGGAGACTCAGTCCAGCCAATCTGAACAGATTTTACATCCAGAACGATGAGACGATGAGTTCCTCTGACTTTCAGTAAAATGTTCCATCCTAATAAACTCTAGAAGAGACCAGTGACAGTTTCTATGCAAGAGTTTCATACATCTGACCCAACGGTGTTCAACCTGTGGTCCAGGGGCCATTAGTGGCTCCTAGATTCATGATTTTTTTCCTTGCCTCCCAGCATGATTCAAGTATAAATTGGGACAAAACTTTATCTTTTGAATCAAAATCTACTTACAAAAATGTCAGATGCAACACAATGCATGTTTACTCATAGTCTAAAATTCATATTGTTGCACCAAGATCTACTTTTAATTGATGAATTTAAAGTTGGTTATTTCAAATGAGAACTGATCTAGATCCTGTTGTTACTGCTGAGAAAAGATAAAATATTTTTTTGAAGCCCAAAATAACAAATTTAACGTATTTCTTTTAACAAGAATAAACCATTTGAAGTTTTGAATATAAACCTATTTCTACAAAATATGTTAAATTAAAATTGTTCATTCTTAGTTTACTGTTGAGTAGACAAAATATATACATTTTTATTATGGAAAATAAGTAACTGAGGCATTTTTAACAAAGTGTGACGACTTCCTGAATGCAGAAAGAGCAGAAAAGAGACAGAATCCCAACTTCAAGGAATTAAATGTTGATGTAAAATTTCTTTTAAGTCATATTTGCTATGTAAATATCAGTTTTATAACAACTGGAGGTAATATAGTTACTTAGTTGGGTCATAAAATGGAACTATGTCTAAAAATAAATACTTCCCGTTTAAGAAGTGTTGTGTTCCTGACAGAGTTATATAACAGAAAACTAAATATGGAAGTTATTCCTCCCCCCAGGACAGATGACATTTTGTCCTCGGTGATTAGATGTTGATTCTTTGAGAAAACACAGAATTTTTCATGAAGTTGTGTTTGGTGTTTGGTTCTGGTGGGAACCAGGTTCTGATCCGTTCTGCAGCGTTGCGTCACCGAGTCGCCGTTCTACCAAACAGAAACTCCCAACAGCCAACCGGGATCAACGTTTCCTCAGCAGCTGCTTCCAATTATTCCCAACAAGAACAGCCTCTCTCTCTCTCTCTCTCTCTCTCTCTCTCTCTATCTCTCCCCAGGTTCCCACATAATGAACTGCCTCGCTCGCCCGCCACAGTCGTCATGAACGTGTTATTAATGTGAAAAACACTCAGAACAGACTATCAGTGTTCAGATTTTCTAATATTTCGTCTGTTTTGTTCGTTCCAGGCCAAATTAAATGCCCGACTGTAAATATTTGGGATTTTTAGGAAGCTCCGCGTTGGGAAGGTCGTCTCTAGTTTCTTTGTGGCTTCAGGACAGTTTCAGCTTTAATTCCTCATAAAAACTCTCCTGGTTTCCCTCTCAGCCTTTTCCCAAACTATTAAGAGGATTTGTACAAGTTGGAAAAAGTATCTCATTATCCTGGATGAATCTTTCCATCCCTAAGAAAAATGCATCCTCATATCCAGGTCGGATTTCTGCTTCTGTGCAGCTGTTACTCCGGTTTTCCATTGCTGATCAGCATTTTTAAACTTGGATCGGTTTGGAAGAATCAAACTCGCCGGCTCTGGATCAGGAACCAGTTCTGCAGCAGAAACCGATCAAGAAGGATAAAAAAATCTTCCATGACCGACTTCCTGGTTTCCTACCTTCCCTGAAGCTGAGATATTTAAGTAACCTTTTGATTTTGTCTGAGAAACCAGAAAAAAAAATCTAATTTTAATATTTATGCAAAATGTAGCTCAACACTAACCAACGACAAAGCATTTTTATTTAGGTAACTCCTGATATTCCTGTTATTGCTGCTCTGATAAAAATGTTAAGCTGGCAGTAGTATGTAAAATCGACATATTTGAGCTTTACGTCATGTTATAAAGCTTTTCCCTCATCAAAATCATTCCTGTAGTGTCGCCTTGAGCCTTTCATGCATGTTTGAGAAGTAATTTAATCTCCATGGTAACCATTCATCTGAGTAAAATGACAGGATGAACGTAGCCCCGCCTTTGGGACGCAGCTCCTCCCCACTCAGTTCCTTCAAACTAGCCAGCAGTAATTAGCAAACAGCCTGGTGGAACTGAGCTCATGGGAGCTCAGAGCAACGCTGGTAAAAACTTTGTGAAAGGATCAGTAGAGGAGTCATGTTGGGATGACTTCCAGAAAGAGCAGGAGTTTTTAAAAAGACAGAGGCCATAATTTCAAGGCGCTAAAATACAAAGTTAATTTTTTTTAAGTCATACTTGATATGTACAGCCTTTTTATAACAACTGAAGTAACATAGTTACTCGATTAAGCTGTAAATGGTATTTTGTGGCTGGAAAACACATTATACTGCCCTTTTAAAGTTGTATTAATTCGCAACTTTCTGTTTTTCTGCAGTGTAGATAAGCGCAGATATAAGTTCAATTTAAATGAGTCAGGATTAACTTTGAGAAAACATTTCCTGTTCGAAACTCGCTTATACCTTCACTAAGTGCTATAAATTAGCACACTCCAAAAAGAAAACTTTGAACCAACTTAATTGAATTGCTTCTATGGGTAACAAGTAATTTAATTACGTTTATGGATGATAAGTTGGATGATTAGAATATATTGAATTGGTTAAACTTAATAAATTAAGTTGGATAAACTTAATTGAATTGCTTGTTACCTATGGAAGCAATTCAATTAAGTTGGTTCAACTTTTTAGTTTAAGTTTTGAGTTAAATGAACACAAAAAAGTAAGTTGGAATAGCAAAAGCAAAAGAATTAAGTTAAATTAATGTAAATAAGTCCATAAGATGAACTTAAGTCCAAAAAAACCCTTTTTAGAGAAAACTTTCCTTAAGTTTAAGTTTAAAAACTTAAACTTTATTACTTTCCTTTGCTCTACTGAATAAAATTCACCACTAAACTAACGGCAAATAGCTGTTTGATAAGATTTGTTTTATGTTTAAATATAAAAACAGTGTTAGAAAAGCATGGTGAAGGATCTGTGATGCTGTGGGCCTGTTTGTCCCTATCAGATTGCCTGGCTCTACGCCTGGTTTCCCTCTGGTGTCAAGCTGAAAGCGAGTCGCCTCCGGCTCTTTCAACAAGATAATCATCCTAAACATCAACACAGAAACGGCTCACTGGACTCAGAATCAACTCCTTCCAGAACCGTCCCAAAGCCGCGTTTGTGATCCAGCTGTGTTGTTGTTCTGGTTTGGAGCTTTGAACTCGCCCTGTTGGTTTGCTCTTCCTCTGCCTCAGATGTTTGTGTTCTTCTGGTTTGTAGAAGTCGGATCAGGACACAATCCGTCTTGTTGCTACAATCTTACATCACTCTGATGTTTAACACAAATATTTCACTAAATAACAAACCAATCAAAACCACATCAGTGGTCCAGCTCATCTGGTTGCTGCAGGATTCCTCTCAGATAATCCTGTGGTTTTATCTGCTTTCATCCTTTTCTTTCCCAACGCCTTGTGATTGAATTTCTCGCCATGTTTCTGATGGCAGCGTTTTCCAGCTGGTCGTTGCGTAACGAGTCGCGCGTTCCTGAGCTTCCTGCGGTTTCTGGGGACTCTGGCAGCAGCTCTTGTGTAAAGTTACAAACTCTGACTGGTTTGTTTTCACGCAGCAGGGGCTGAAGCCATCCAGGCATTGTTTGAAATCACACAACACCATGTGTTTAGATGCACAAGAAATAGTGGAACTGATTCTGAGTCAGAAACCAAAATGTACCAGAAAGATGCAAAAACAACCCGTAAAATGGGCATTAAGCATGTTTGCTTACTGGTTTGGGCTAAATAAACCTGAAATGGTTTGGAAACGTACCAGTTTTCCTCCTCATCGTGTTCGGACAGCGACAGCGGCACAGGAAATGTGCGACGGGAATATTTGACCCTTCATAAGGTGTTTGATTGCGAAGCGTTTCGGAGGAAATCAGCGTGTGGCGTTGACGTCAGGCTGTTTACCAGCAGGAAGGGAAATTCCCGCTCCAGCAGCCAGATGTGTCTCCAGTTTATCTGCTGGTCGGTTTGGCAGGAAGCCGACAGTTAAATATAAAAGCTGCTGCTCTGTTTTTAACCTGCGTCAAAGAAACACGGGAAGCAGGAGATGGATTTCCCAGCTTTTAATCCACACGCTTGAGCTGCACCACCTTCATTCATCTCATGTTTAAACGCAAAACAAGCAGAAGGTACATTCACAATTAACAACATTATTATGGGTTAATTAGCCTGTCTTAAGAAAAAAAAACGGCAGGTTAATTTTTCAAACTCATATTTTATAGTGTTATTCATACAGATGTCTCAGTTAAGGTTAGCTAAATGCTAGCAAAACTACATTTCTAGATCCAAGCTAAATATTCAGCTACCAGGCTAAACTGAATACTGAATTCAGTTTAGCCTGGTAGCTAAATTTAATTTAATCTGACTGGAGAAAAACACTTGGAAATTTCTGTGATTGAATGTTGAAAATTTGCTAGAAAAAAACCCAAATTTTGACATTACTCTCTCAGCTTTTGTGAGAAAACAGAAAATATTTTCAAAAGTGAAATTCAGAAATTTCTTTATTTATTTCTAGAATTTTTCTTAGTTTTCTGGTGGAAATGTACTATTTTCTCCTGTCTACATTGGCGCTAATGTGCCATAGAAAACATCTGTGCTCTGTCATTTTTAACTGAAGTCAGGGACCAAAAATGGCCCCTGGACCACACTTTGGACACCCCTGCCTTGAGCTTATGAGCTTGAGCTCAGGCATGTTATCAGGATGCCTTCTGGGTCCTTTCTGGTCTTGACCCAGAATCCTCTGAAAGGGCCACATGAATCTCTTCTGGTTCTGGTAGGACCCGCAGGATGCAGGACGTCCTTGGAACGACCTCCAAGTCCTTCTAGGCTCGATAAACCAGTGAACCTTGAATAAGTGGAGTTATGATGATGAGTGGAGGACCGAACTCTTTGTGTTCATATCGGCGGCTCTTCTGTCTCTGATGTCTGAGATGTTTTCTCAGTCTTGATCCGTCTGCTCGGTCAGATCAGCTTCACTTCTGCAGCCAAGGCCAGAAAACACTTTGTCTTTTGTCTCTGACATACTTTGTCCACTCAGCGGGTTTTCAGTGAAAGATTCGACATTCCTCTGAGGCTCAGACCAAACCCGGCTGGTACAAACCGCTAAACACCTCTGGGATCATTACCTGCCCTGAAACAAGTGGACCTTTCTCTGCTTTCCACACATCCTGCAGCTCTGCAGCCGCTCAGCTTATTTACAACCAAAGCAAAGCTCTGTAATCACGTTTTTTGGTTACAAGGGAAACTTTGTTGACCAGCTCTCTCTTGAAACCACAAAATCACTCAATCTGCAGACTAAAAAGGTGCAGCGAGGGAAACCAAACACCCTGAGACCTTTTGGAGTAGAAACTCCTGAAGGAAAAGGTCAGCGGTTATTACAGCTCCTGGTCTTAATTGTGTTTTGGCAGCACTTCCTGTCTGTTATGATAAAGTTTGACGTAACGACTTAAACGAAACAATATCTTGGAGCAGTTGGGTGGAGACCGCTCCAGCAGGCCTTTGTTTGGACTTTTGGAGCACTAAGCAGCTTGAAGAGCCAACTCCCTCACTACAACTCAGATTAAATCAGGTCAGAGGTCAACGCTTAGACAGTCACACAATGGCAAACCTCTGAAGTGATGCAGAAATACCTGCAGAACCAACAGCACATCTTACAGCTGTTATCAGCCGCTTTGCTGAATTTCCCAAATTATTTTTGGCTTTTGCAAAACAATTCATACAAAATGTAATATTTGTATCAACAAACATGTCAGAGCCTGAGAATGACAACTTCTTGTTTCCTTATGTTCTGATCAGATTTTATTCATGTTGTCAGGAAAACACTGGATGTTCTGTTAATAAAGCTAAAGTTTTCATGTCAAATATTATAATTATAGATCAGTAAAGGTGTAAATGTGGATAAGATTCACATTCATGCCTTTACTGTAACTTGTTGATAGATCATGTGACACAGAAAGCAAGAAAAAAAAGTATCAATAGGAACAAAGACAATCTCCTAGAGGAAAACTGAACATGCAGTTATGTAGAAAATACATTTCTTCCTAACAGCTTCACTCCTCTTCCTCTTCCTCTCTGAATGTTGACCTCGTCCAAATCTTTGTCCTTCCACTGTCAGAAATGGAACATCGTGTTTAACTGTAAAAAAAAAAAAAAAGGTTGCAGAAGCATCTCTTCAGGTTTCAGTCGGGTGAGGGACGATGTCCACCTGTAATGAAACACACATTCATGCTCTGTCCGGTCAATAAGTGTGTTTTCAGTGGGTTTGACCTCCTCCAGGCCGTGTTGATCCTGCGGTCGGACTGTATTTACACAAACCTGGAGCAAACCACAGAATCCTGCTACATTCCCAGTGTTTACATGTGTTTTATGGATGTGTTTGGGTTCCTGCTGCTCTGCAGTCTAGTCTGACATAATAAAATGAACTGAGCAGCTTCGGCTCCTTAAGGTTGCAGATAAGCTGCAGCTTTTTAAGGCAGAGTAAATCAAACTGCTGTCACGGTTTTTATGTTTGGAGCGATCGGGGAAAAGAAAACCCTCTGCAGCAGCGGTTGTTTTGGTTTGGACTCATTTAGCAGCAGGACACCACAAGCAGCATCAAACTCTGCAATTTGAGCTGCGATGACTCATTTATTTCACTAAATGTAGCCGCTTGGAAATCAAAGGTTCAGTTTTAGAGCTATGCATGAAAACATGCAGCTCAGTCCTGAAAACTACACTCTGAGGTTTGTTAGCGATGCAAAACAAGATGTTTATGAAAGTTGTCCTAAAAGAAAACATTTCCACACAGATTATAGAGAGATTTTTGCTAAATTAATGAGAAATGAACAATTGTGCATAAAAGTAGAATTAAGCCCAAAATTATTCAGGCATCTGATGAATTTATGTTTAAAATAGTTTTATTCAACCTAAAACGTCTGACAGGAAATGAGACAGTTTTGTTCAGCAGAGAGGATCATCAATCCAACTTTTTCTCCAGTTAGTGTCCCTGCAGACCCCACACATGCCTGACATAAAGTGTTTAGACTTTTACTTTCGGGTTGGTGCTACATGGAGAATTCTCTAATGAATACTTAAAAGTCAAAATGTGATCGATGTGATGAATATTTCCCAGGTCTTCATCTTTTATAAATACATTCATTATTGGCTCATTTTCTCTCTAAAATATTGCAGAAAGTTGCATATTGAAGTTTTCCAGTCTGGGTTAAAGAACCGTCACAGCACAGAGTCCATAGGGTTTTTAATTAGATATTCTCTGCAACAGATAGTCACTGTGTTGTTCTGGTTTCCTTCGATAAGGTGGGCCCTCAGATTCTCTCCCAGAAGGCATCTGGGGTCTGAATAGACTGAATGACACCAGACACTCGCCTCCTGTTTTGTGTGTCGATGTTCCTTCATGCTCCGTCACTGAGGGAATCCTGCATCAGTTCGGCTGTCAGAGACCCATTGATGCTTTTTCTGGTCATTTACCCTGAGCTGAGGCCTCCCGCGGTCCCTGAGGGGCCTCCAGGGGCCCCTATAACTCAGTCTGAGAGCTGTGTGTTTCTGCATCCGCAGGGGTTCATTTATTTAGTCCTTTTTGTGGTAGAAGTGTAGATAAATCTGTTTCATGTTTTCTGCAGCTGTCCAAGCTTATTAAAATGTACATAATCATAAGATGTGGTCTTTGCGGCAGATCTTTCATGCATTATGATCTTTAGAGATGTGGCTTCATGCTGCCTGTAGATGGACTAGACAGATAAATAATATGGTAACTTAACTGAACTGACTTTCTCTCCTAACAGGGACAGATTTGAAGCAGAGGCAGAAATCCTGGACGGAGGTTCAGACTCTCTGATCAGCAGAGCTTCACGTAGGTCTGTCTTCCTTTTTGATTTAGTTTTCCTGTTAATTGTTTCATTTGGAGCCAATTTTCTGTGATCTGCTTTATCTAGTTTGGGTTAGATATGAGATTTTATAAAGTTATGGTTATGGAAGTGGAACAAAACTTATTTATATCACTCTTGAATTCAGATTTAAAATTATTTTAATCAATGCAAAAGTTTAATTCTGACAAGAAATGAGATATCTATTGCTCAAAAGATCAAAAACAAAAGTAAAAATAGTGCCAGTTCAAAGAAATATTGAAAAAATGTCATGTTAATTATTGTCCATATTTATCTCAGTAATTAAACGTTTCTTTGGTGTTGACCCAAGTTTGAGGTTGAAATGTCTCCTTACCATCACCCTAATCTTGAGCCCCATTCAACAGATGCTCCTTCAGATTCTCTACTAGGTTTGTATAAATGATTAGTATTTTAATACTAAAATAAAATGTGTTTAAAAATGCTAACTAGGTCCAAAATTAGAACAAACTGCGCCACTAGCACTCCAAAATGTATATTACTACAATGTAGGTCATTAATTTTATGAAGTTTTTATATAATTAATCTAGTTATAAACATTTATAACCATTCATAAACATTTTATGAAACAGTGATTTACTTTGTAAGCATTCCACAGGGAGTAAGGGCTAAAATTAGTTAAAACAATTTAACTGGTAGTCTGATTTTACCCTAAAGCTAAATAACTCAGAGAAATGTCAATTGCATGTCAAAACATCAACAGTTTTTAATTATATCTTACTGCACTTGAAATAAGACAAAACTAACTTACAAGTAACTTTTCAGTGAGATATAAGAGTTTATTTGAAGTAAATAATATTATAATTCTGACAGTTTACTTAACAAAACAGTTTTTCTATTATAAGTGAAATAATCTGCCAGTGGAACTATTAGCTTTGATAAATATTCAAGAATTATTGACCTAAAACAAATTAGTACATGTTGCTGAAAAATTACTTTTAAGTTAATAAGAGAAAGTTATGATATTTACACCAGAAATTAGACATAAATTCTTGGTAAGATTTTCTGTTTTTGCAATGAAGAGGACAAACATGTTGAATATAACAACTGACGATT
This sequence comes from Poecilia picta, assembly GCA_033032245.1. NCBI lineage: Eukaryota > Metazoa > Chordata > Actinopteri > Cyprinodontiformes > Poeciliidae > Poecilia > Poecilia picta. Next base: position 24,883,474 of record CM065373.1, read on the forward strand.
TGTCAGTGGAAATTTTGGCTTTGTCTAAAATATTTATTAGATCTTTGTCTTGTTTTTGAAATGCTGTTTGACTTTGTTGGTTTTTTCCATCATTTTTCTCATACATTTTTCTATAATTTGTAGAATAGACAAGGTAATTTTGGTGTTGGGAAACTGTTTTATATTAAATACATTAGATCTGTTTGTTTTAGTGTTCATTCAGTGAAATCGATCTGGTGTTTTTACTTGTTTTTATCATACTGGTCCAGTTCTCGTTTCATTAACAAGATAATATCTTCAGGTTTTCTCTCATTATTCAATCATCCTGTTTATAAGCGGATTTAAACCAACCATCGGGATCAGAGAGTGTTAAAGTTTCCTGCTCATGTGTGAACAGATGAAGCTGATCTGACTGTAACTCAGATTTATTGGTGACCTGTAGATAACCTCAACTGGTTCAGGTAAACCGTGTTTAATCCAGGACCAGATCTGATTATTCCCCCGGCCAGCAGACTGTTTGATAGGATTACAGACAATCGATTCAGTGGAGCAGCCAAGCTTTCTTTTTGTTTTACTTTTGATCATTTTTGCCGTCTTGCTGGTGTGTTTTAGAACAAGAAAATGTTCTAAAACACACCAACAAATCTGACCAAACGTCTGATTCACAAAAACGTTTGGCAGTTTGTTGACCTGAGAGCTTTTGGACCTGAAGCTTTGTGCAGTCCATCTTGTCAGCACAAGATGGACCAAGAACTTGGTGGCGTTTTTGTTATGTTGTTTTTTGTTTTGTTTTTACTCAAAGTTATGGAAGAATTTATGTGAGTCATTTGTTCATTTGATGCCAAAATTCAATTTCAAGAATGCATTTTTCGGAGTTCTTGGTTGAAGTATAAATGGAAAAGTAGCGGACGGACAGACAGAGTCCATGTGAGTCCATATATATATCCAACCTCATCCAGGCCAGGGCTTCTTCTTTGTCGTTCATGGTCATCCAGACTGAGTAGCTCCTCTATCTCCTCCTCCTGTTCCTCCTCCATCAGCAGCTCCTCCTCTCTAAAAGCTTCCTCAGTTCTGCAGAACCGTCCACCAAACAGGAAGCAGCGACCGCGATCCCACCCACCCCCACCCACCCCCTCCAACCCACCCCCACCCATCCCCACCCACCCCCTCCCACCCCCTCCCACCCCCACCCATCCCCACCCATCCCCTCCAACCCCACCCACCCCCTCCACCACCCACCCCCACCCATCCCACCCACCCCCACCCACCCCCTCCAACCCACCCCACCCATCCCCACCCACCCCTCCAGCCCCCCCCCCCACCCCCTCCAACCCCCCCCCCACCCCCTCCAACCCCCTCCCTCCCAGCCCCACCTGGAGAGCAGCACTCCACCCGTCTGCCCAGCAGTGGCACAAGGAGTCCAGTCATCCCAACAGGAAGCTGACTTCCTCTTCCCTCTCCATCCAGGCTCACTTCCTCAGCTGAGAGGAACGCTGCTCCTCCTCCTCCTCCTCCTGCTCCTCCTCCTCCTCCACCTCCTCCTCCTCCTCCTCCTCCTCCTTATCCAAATCTCTGTTTTACTCTCCCATGAAGAGGAGGAGGAGGAGGAAGAGCACAGCTCCAGCTCTGTATAGAATATTCAATCCCAGATAAAGAAAACTCACCAGCACATCAATGTTCATCTACTTCCTGTTTCCTGTTTCTCTCAGCTCTAACTCAGCTGATGTTTAATGTTGAATAACTTCACCAGATATTCAGAGCTGTTCTGATTTTGTGATTTATTTAATAATGGGAAGTACTTTCAGTTTTTAGTTTTCCTCTAGGGTTGATTGATCGTCTCTCAGTTCCAGAGCTCAGATTATCTTCCTCTGCTCAGATTATTTCCATCCTGCCATCATTTATGGAAACATTTTATCAATTTAGTTTCATTTCCTCACAGCCACTTTTTTGGAGGGCTGAAGATAAAGCTGGAAAACAATAATATGCTGATAGGAAAAGCTGGAAAAACCTGGAGAGTCTGGAGTTTCTCTTTTTTTCTCTTTTCTTCTTCTTTTCCTTCCTTCCAGGCTTTTTTCATAGTTTTATTTTTTTAGTCCTAGGTTCAATTATTAATATCTGATATACATATAGATTAGTTTTTGTTTCATTGTATTTGGGAAAGTCATGACGACGTCATCCTTGATCATTTTCGTTTTATTCAGTGTTTGCCCAGGTTTTTATTTGACTAAATAGTCTGAATCCAGAGATATAAACAAGAGGAAAAAACTGTTGGGTTTTTTATTCCAATGAATGTTGAAGAAAAGCCTAAGAGTTCATATTTCAGTTTATTTTTTCTTTTTGTTCCTCGAGATTTTGAAGTGTTCCTGCACATAATTAACCATCATCATACCTTCTGTGTCACCATAAACTGAAGCCAAGTCGCAGATGTACGTGACTTTTACTAGGGCGTGTTGAAGTTAGTCTGAAGACAGAGCATGAGAGGATCAGCTGGTCGTTTGTCTCTGGGAGAACAGGTGGCAAACTCCTCAGCTGCATTAATATTTTCGATTCAGCTCCGATGAATTCTTCCATTCTGCTGCTGGTCTGAACCGGGGGAGGTGATTAGGAGGAGGAGGGTTTTTGTCTGTGAAGAATGGAGAGGGGGTCGGCCATGGCGGGGCGTCCTGCGAGCCGGCAGATGGTCGATGGGTTGAGCAGACAAAAGTGAGCTGCAGAGTTTTTCCTTTTAAAGCTGAAGAGACAAACACAAAGCGTCAGACTGAGTGGGGGTCAGTCTGAGGCATCAGCATCCAAGAAATGACAAATATTCTGCAGCTCTAGTTCTAAAACATTACAAAATAATCTTTAAAAACAATAAACTCCATATTTAACTATCAGAAGCAGAAGCGGGTAGAGTAGCCAAAAATTGTACACAAGTAGGAGTTTTAATACTTCAACATGTTTTTAGCAGTCCAAGAAATTACTCAAGTAAGAGTTGGAATATTTGGTAAAAAGTACTGAGTAACTAATCAAATTGTTAATCATTTAATGTTTAAAAATGACATTGCTATACTGATCAAAATATGAAGTTCTGAAAGAACGATTCCTGAAAATATATTCAAAACAATTAAAGATTTTTCCTTATAAGCAAACATATAGTTTTGCTTCGTCAGGCTTGTTGTGGTGTTCAAAGTTTCAGGCTCTTCAAAGATCGATATCAATGAAAAGGTTGAGACTCTCAGACTTCGCAGTCAAATCCAAACTGAAGCCATGTTTTCTTTTTGTGGAAATAAATCTAATCATCATTATTTGGACATTTATTTACATCAGGTCAACACAATTTCCGGAGTCCTGATCTGTCCCCAATAGAGAAAACAAAAATAGTACAAAATTCTCAAACTGTTGAAAACCTTGACAAGTGTTTGTAGAGAGAATAAAGCACAATAAACAAATAATATTCCATGTAGTTTCATGCTTTTAATGCCAGAACAGCATTAAATGTTGGGAGGAGGGAAAAACTTCACTGAAGTGAGGAATGCGGGAAACTCTGTCAGATTACTGATGGACATTAGAAGCTGAAACGGTGTGAGACAAACTCCTCCTCTAATTAAACCTCCTCCTTGGAGTCACAGCTGTCCAGGGTTCAGGCCGCTTCTTTCAGGAGAGGTCGGAGGTCGGCGATGCGTTCGGGGGTCAGTGGCTCGTCCTCCTCCCTCTTCCTCCTGTGGGGGAACAGGATGGCGCTGCCCAGCTCTTACGCACTGAACCTTGAGTTTGTCGGAACCTCTGACCCGTTAGCGGAAATGAATGTTCAGAGTTTTTATTGCTCTGCAGAAGACGTGTGATTGAGTAATGATTTCTGATCACGTCAAAGATTGTTGGTTTAAGCACAGCAGGAAATCCTGTTCTGTTTGCTCAGAGTAGAAAAATGGATACAAGGCTCCATCATAGTTAGCTAATAAAAAGTTCATGTATTATTAATTCATCTCTAAGCACTTTATAAATCATTAATAACCATTTATTAAAAAGATCTACCATTCTTGTCAAATCCATTAAACATTTCAGACTATTTAGATAAGCATTAGTAAATGTATTTTTCAGCATAGTCTCTTTCTCATCCTTACTTGATAATGATTTATAAAGTGTTTATAGATTAATTGATAACATATTTATAAACTATTAGCCATCTGTAATGGGATCCTTATTGTAAAATGGGACCAAACAATGTTGAATTACTCAAAATTCTTTATTGAGTTTTATTTGAACATTATAAACTGAACTGAACTAACGCCTTGTTTTCACACAGGTTAGGAACTTCAGCTGGCTGAACTTGCTTATCCCTCTAAAAAGGTTCATAAAGGATTATAAGCTTTGAGTGTCTTTTATGAGTAATCAAAGGCAACAGAAGCCAATACTAACAGGCCAGTGTTTCAAACCTCAAAAAATGCTAAATGCATATTTTAATAGTTCAAACACCAAATAAACTGAGAAAATCTACATTTTTCCTCATCTGCACTCCTGGGATTTCATCCAATCAGCATAAAGAAAAATAAATGGCACTCTTTGATTGGCTGCTTTGTAAATGTCAGTCAATAGTTTGTCAAGTGGCATTGCAACTTTTTATTTCAGATTCCAGTTTAATTTTCTTTATGGAACAATTTAGATATGCTCTATCAAAAAATCTGCAAATTTTCTATGAATAATTTTGAGTCACTTTCCCCAGAAAAATTTGTGAATGCAGAACTCAGAATAGGCAAAGATCCACAGTACGGTGATATTTCTGCAAAACTGTTCATTCAAAAATGATTGAGAGAGTTTGGAGTGATGCTTTGAGGGTTGCAAGTTCAAATCCAACTGGTGATGCCTTGCTGCGTCATATAGTTGTCAGTAAGACACTTTTAGTCTTTTGTTTTATCTTTGCAGTTTTCATTTTTCCTTTTTCCCCTTTTTTCTTCCTCTCTTCTGACTTTTTTTCTCTTTTTCTTTTTTTAGATTTCCTCTCTTGTCTTCCTTGTCTTTTTTCTCTTCTCTTTTCCATTTTTGTCTTAAATAGGGGGAAACGTTTTAATTTCCAAGCTGAAAAGTATCATTTAGTCATTTGTTTTGTGTTAAAAACCAACTCCAACAAGAGACAAATTATTTTTACAGAGTTTTTTTACATTAACAGATGATGCAACATGTCATAAAGACTTTATGTTTAATCTAAGTGTGAATACGTAAATGCTGGAGTTCAGTAAATGGACCTGGTTCTGTCCAGTTGGGTTTTTATCCTCCTCAGGTTGTCAGGAATCCCTTCTGCTTAATGCATCTTAATATTTTTCAGTAAACATTCAGAGGGAGCTGTAACATCTCACCAACACCTTGTAGCTGATGATTAACTGGACTCCGTTGTTCTGAACGCTCGAGCAGCTGCAGCCAGATGAGCTCAGCCTGCAGATTCCATGTTTGACAGGAAAAAAGGAGCAGAAGGAAAGAAAACCAGGCGAAAATTGCTCAGCATTCCAGAAAACCAAAATAAACAGGAGGAGGACAAGGTCTGGTTTCAGAAACAGAAACGTCATGGAAGAGAAGAAGGGAGGGGAAGGAGGAGGGGAAGAGGTTCGTACAAAAGGAAAGTCTGTGTGTTGGAGCTCACAAAGCCCCTCCCTCCCTCTGTTCTCCCAACAGATGAGCAGAAAGAGGGAGAGAGAGAGAAAGAGGAGCTGGAAGGACGCAGAGGAGGACGGAGCATGAAGAGACAGCTGCAGATCTGAAAACCGGTAAAAATCCTGCATCTTCACCATCATTTTACTCTGAGAAACAGAAAGTTTGGGTTTCATTTTATGAACTGATGAGATCCTGGTTCTGGACCAAACTGATTTCAGGTCATTTAGGTCATTTCTGCTCATTTCAGAGAGAGAGAGCTGGATGTTAAACGGAGCAGGTGGAATTACTGCAGCAGAGTTAAAGACGTTTCATTGGTCACTGAAATAATCAGTAAATGTCCAAAAGGATAACAGAAAAATCTGAATTTGATCAGGAATCTAATGTCAGCATTTCTGATTTGATCTTGAATAGTTCAGTTAAAATTAGTTAAAGTTTAAAGTTATTGCAGATTTTTAATCCCTTGAAGTTTCAGTTCTGTTGCTGTTTATTTGTTCATGATGTGTTCAGATATTTTATAAATAGGGTCTTATCAGTCTGATTTCATCACCATGAGTTCCTACTATTTAACATTTAATAAAATGCCTTACTCTTAACAAAAATCTGAAAAGTGTGGCGTGCATTTGAAGTAAAAACTTTGTAGAACCTCTTTTCTATACAGTTACAGCTGCAGGTTTTGGAGGAGAAATCTACAACAGGTTCTGCAGCGTCCACCTTCCAATCACCTCTTACCAGAAGAAATGCATCTTCTCCATATTATAATGCTGCCACCATCATGCTTAACAATGGGGATGGGTGATGATTTACTTAATTTTCCTTTGGGATAAAATATTTTTGAATGTCAGTTTGAATTTTAACAGGTTTTTGTTTGTTTTGGGTTTTTTTTTTCTTTTTCTGCCCTTCTTAGCATTCTGCATGGAGGTCATTTCTCCTAAATGTCTTTTAGCTTTTTGACATTTTCTTTGCTTTTGATGCTCTTCTATTAAAACCAGAGCTGTTCAGTGCACAGGACTATCCATCCTGTGAAATTCTGCATAATATAAAAAAAGATGTTAAAAAGTAAAATAAACTGCCAGTGGAAACAGTCACTTTTCACCAATATTATGGAATGATTGATCTAAAAGAATCTTAAATCTTGCTGAAAAGTTACCTGTTGGTTCACTTTACCTCTTTTAAATGTGCTGAAATATTTGAACAAGAAGGATTTTGTATTTTTGCAGTGTACGAAATGAAAGCGAAGGGTTTCTGAATCAGAAAGGCCTGGGAATGGACCTTGAGTTGCGTTCTAGTTGCACTCTGAGATGGGAATGTTTGAAGTTCCAACTTCTCCACTGGAAGTCTGTCGTCCATCCCAGCTCAGAGTTCCCACTTTCATTAACTTCTCACTGTCTCATGTTGATGATGTCATTTTCCAGGTTGCCATGGGAAACACAGACAGTCACAGCAGCTTCAGCTCTCCGGTCAGACCTTGCGGCTCCCTCAGGTTCTCTGCCAAGAAGGAAGACGTAGCGTCGGCCCGCAGCTGGTGGCGGAGCAGCCAGAACCGGGGCCAGGGCCACCGGGGCCAGCATGGCTCCTGGCAGTACGAGACGGCGCCTAGAGGGGGCGCCAAACAGAGCGCGGGATCCCCTCAGAGGAGCATCCGAGGCGACCGGACGCAGGACGGCCACAGGAGTCCGTTTGGATTCCAGGGGCCTAACGGTGATCAGGCGTCCCTGCAGTGTGGCGGCAGTCCCAAGGTTCTGCTCAGCAAAGATGGCAGCATGAGGGTGGAGTTTACGAACGCCAGGGTGGTTCCTGTTGAGCCGCAGGGCCCGCCGCCCGCCAACCTCCTGCCGGAGTCGTCCCACCGCACCAGCAAGGGCAGCTCGTTGAGCTCAGAGGGGTCCTGGTACGACTCGCCCTGGGGCGCCGCCGGCGAGCTCACCGACAGCGTGTTCGTCTGCGGGCAGAGCGTCGACACCAGCAGCGGCTACAACACCTGCTCTTCCACTCAGGTGGAGGACGTCTCACCTGGGTTTAGCTCCGCCCTCCTGTTCCCTCCTGCAGAGGGCGCCAAAGGCCACAACAGCTGCTCCTCCGGCCGCACTGAGGACAGCGGCATCGGTGACTCCGTCATCCTTCAGCCTGACCTCCATGACCTCAACCTGCCTTCACCGGCAGACGTCCACAGCAGACACAACGCGCTACCAGCCTTTCCAACGTCAGCGGACTCTTTCCTGCAGCAGCAGCAGCAGCAGCAGCAGCTACCAACCATGGACAGCGTCATCCAGGAGGAGGCGCCGTCCGCCGGAGGCTTCGAGCCGCGGTACGTCTCGCACACGCTGCCCAATCGTAAAGCCGAGCCAGTGAGCGCCGCCGTCTCCGGGAACAACCGGAAAGACTTCCTGAAGAGTCGGATCCGACAGCTGAGCGACTGGACGGGCAGTTTGAGCCGCAAGAAGAGGCGGATCCAGGTAAGACCCTGGAAAACCTGGAAAACCTGGAAAACCTGCACCTACACTGCAAAAGCACAAAATATTACCAAGAATTTTTAGTCTAGTTTCTAGTCAACATAACTTAGTGTTCCTGAATCAAGACAAAAACTAACTTACAAATAACTTTTTAGCCAATATTGAGTTCCACTGGCAAATTTAAATTTTAACTGGAAATAATATTCATTAATGTTTATTAATGAATTAATGACTTTAAACAAGTTCTTACTGTTTGCTTTCCTAAAATCTGTAACTTAGTTTTACATTAATCTACACAGTGCAATATGATATTATTGGAGTTAGATTTGGTTAAAAGTTTGTTTCTAGACATTATATCCAACTGTGTCAGAATGAACTAAAACTTTATCAGACTTTTAGATCTTTTTTAAGTAATAAATTAAGTTTACTTGTATTCAGAAACAAAGCTGTTCAAAGTGCTTTACATCACAAAACATAAAAATACAAAGTCATCACCAACTGAAACATGTGCCATCATCACACATGTGATGATGGCACATCACTGACCACTGACCATCAAAATGATGGTCAGTGTTTCATTTGGTCCGGTTCAAAAGCACCTTTTAAACACCTATTTACAACTAATCCTTTATTTTTATTTCCCTTTCATATTTATATTTAGCTTGTATTATTTAAGATCAAAGTGGAACCAAAGTCAAACTCCTGTGTGATTAAAGCTGATTCTAAGTTTTAAATGCTGTTGTCCAAATGCTGAAAAGGAACCAAAACAATCCACATCATTGTTCATCAAAACCGACAAATCAACATATTTTTATCATTTTTATCCCTGAATATTATCCAAACGATGGGTGGAGTCGCTTAAATGTTTCCTAAAGATTGTTTTTTTACGTCAACTCTGGAGTGTTTTCACACCCATTTAGCCGTAATGAGGAGGAAAAGTCAGTCTGTAAAAGCAGCTCATAAACCCCAAACAGCTTCTGCAAATAAACCCACAGAAAGCAGAGAGAACGATGCTGACAGGTCATTTTACTGCGTCGTTCATCAGGCGCCGCTGGTCACCAGAACAATCAATAATTAACCATGATGACAGCATATTAAAATGAGAAATACATAACAAATTTACTCCAGAAAAAGATAAAATTTAAATTCCTACTTGAAATTGAATCAGGTGTGGATAGTACTAGTTCAAAAATATTTTTATCCATCCAAGATATTGGCTCAAGTGAAAGTAAAAACGTATTTCATTAAAAGTCTACTCAAGTACTGATTTAAGAGATTAAATCAGAATATCTGATTTAATACTTTAAAATATTGCAATAAATAATTTTGAGGAATAAGAAAGTTACAGATTCAGGCAGATGAAACACCTTTACAGTATTTTAAATGTGCAAAACAATATCTACAAATACAGTAACTACAGTAATGTAAATGTACTGTATGTGTCGTAAAGTACTTCCAGTACGTCTAGTACTTTACGACGTATGAAAGTATAGAATAACAGAACTAGCGCATTAACAAGATGTTTCACTTTAAAATGTTTAAAGTGAAATGTCTGATGGTTCTTTTTGTTTTTTCATTCAGTGAAGTTACTTTAAGTGGATCTAGTATTCAGAAATATTAGTCAAGTAAGAGTAAAATGTACAGTGTAGTAAAACTACTTCTAAAAGTACATATTTTTGCAAAAAGTAAATGTAACTAGTTACTGTCCACTTCTTGCATAGATTGTTATGTTGATGCCCCTAATAATGCATAAAGTAAAGATGCTTTCATTTTTCAAAAAGATTCAAAATCTTTGGGCCGCCCCAAAAACTTGATGCCCTGGGCTACTGCCCCAGAAAGCCGTTTTTAAAGTCCAGCTGAAAAGTCAAAACTTCTGTCTGGTTTCCCTGCAGGAGCCGCACAGCAGCGACTCCTCCGGCGTCTTCATCAGCAGCCTGAACGGCGGCGCTCTGTGGCCGTCCAACCCGCTCCTCCAGTTGAACCAGAACCAGTTCCCTCCGGCCCACTGGGACTTCTCCAGGAGCCCCAATCAGAACCAGAGCAGCGACGCTCAGCGGCAGAACGTCTACAGGAGCTTCATGCAGGAGCTGGAGACGGGCTGCAGCGGTGCGGCCGACCGGACCGAGCCGTCGGAGGACGACGACGACGCAGAGGAGGAGATGGAGGAGGAGGCCGGAGGAGATCTGGACGGGTTTCTGGAGACGGATCAGGGCGCCGTGCGGCGCGCGGGGTGGCTCTACTTCAAAGCACTCATCACCGTCAGCAAGGACAGGAAGCTGGAGCTCGTCGCCCGCCGGAAGTGGAGGCGCTACTGGGTCACACTGAAAGGTGATTCATGCATCAGTCTGAAATTTATCTGAAGTAGATCAACTCTGACATGTTGGATTGACACATGAGGAGGAGGAGTGGGATGAAGAGGAGATGGCAAAGAATGAAGATGATGACTGGGTGAAAATGGGTCACTATAGAGGGATGACAGGGTCTCTGAAGACAGAGAATGAGGACCTGAACTTTAGCTTATTAATTGTGATTAATTGATTTGGTTAAGCCCTGCGACAGACTGGCGACCTGTCCAGGGCGTACCCCGCCTCTCGCCCGGAACGCCAGCTGGAGATCGGCACCAGCACCTCCCGACCCCATTAAGGGACAAGGGTGTAGGAAAATGGATGGATGGATGGATGATTTGGTTAATTTATTTGTGTTAAAAACCTTTTAAAACAAATTATTACCTTTAATTTTTATGTACAAAAGTTCCTGCCAGAACTTCGTATTCATGCGTTTCTGGTACGCCCATAAATCTGACGCACAAGCGACATGTTGCATGTTTAGAACTAGATTAAATATGTGGGACTCTAATCAAATAGTCCCGGCTCTATTGATTAAATACATAAGTTTTATTGAACATATGCGTCTACTGACACACTTAGGTGCATATATTCAATAAAAAATTATGAACATATGCACCTAATGCAATAATCTAACATTCTAGTAGTTTTTTAACAAAAGGATTTATAAAAAATAAGTAAAACTAAGAACTGAACCAACCAACCAATCAACTCCCCTTCACATCTCAGATCCCCTCTTCAAGTGGGATGAAGAGGGGATGTAAAGAGGAATGAAAAGGATGAGTGGGATTCAAGAAGGGCAGTATGAGAGGTTGAGAGGGATAAAAAGTGAGAATGATGATAAGTGGGATGATGAGGAGACTATAAATAGAAATGAAGAGGAATAGAGGGATGAAATGACAAAAAAGGGATGGAGATCATAAAAAGTTAAATATGTCAGATTTAGTTTCCTTTTTAAGGTAACAATCTGGAAACTTGAAGTCCATCTGCAGTCAGAACGAGTTGCATTAAAATCAGTCTTTAATGGATGACTTCAGGCTGCAGTCTGCTGTTCTATGCGACGTTCGGGCGGATCAGCGGCGCCGAGCCGGACCTGAATCCTCGCTACGCTCTGCTAGCGGACGACAGCATCGTCCAGGCCGTCCCGGAACATCCGCGCAGGGAGAACGTCTTCTGTCTGAGCAACTCGCACGGAGACGTCTACATGTTCCAGGTGAGACAACGTCTGAATGTCCCACACTCTGACTGCGTCCTTAAACGCTCCGTCTTATCAAACCTCTGCTAGGAATCTTGGTTTCACTTTTGACAGCTTTTTAAACTTAAACAAACAAGTTAGTTCTGTCGTTAAATCGAGTTTTTACCACCTTCGGCTTTTAGCAAAAGTTAAATCTTACTTCTGTTTTAAGGACTTTGAAGGACTTATCCATGCCTTCATAACAACTCGTCTGGATCACTGCAGCTCTTTATATAGAGGGATGGATAAATCACAGATTCAGAGACTTCAACTGATCCAGAACGCAGCAGCACAGCTTCTCACAGGAACCAGGAAGACCATATAACAACAACTCTGGCATCTTTACACTGGCTGCCTGTTTTTTATCGAATACATTTTAAGATTCTTTTGTTAACTTATAAAGTTTTACATGGGTTAGCTCCACCTTATCTTTGGGACCTTTTAAATTTCCGATCTGTGACCAGAACCTTAAGATCTAATAATCAGTTATTACTGACAATTCCTCGGACTCGACTTAAGAGGAAAGGAGATGGAGCTTTTTCTGTTGCTGCTCCAGTTTTATGGAATAACTTGCCTTTCCAGATTAGATCTGCCCACAGCCTGGATCATTTTAAATCGCTTCTTAATACTCATTTTTACTCTTTGGCATTTAGTTTGTGCTCTGTTTTGTTATTTGCGTTGTCATTCTTGTACAGCACTTTGGTGCAGTTTTATACCTGTTTTAAAGTGCTATATAAATAAATTTGACATTGACACAGGAGCAGAAACCAGCCTGTACATTTGGGAGAAAACACCATGAAAATGTCTCTGTGTGTCTGTCAGATGCAGCGACCTTCGTCTGCAGAACCGCTGTTGACCTCTGATTCATTTAAAACCACTCGGGTCGCCCTAATTGTTCCCCTTTTAGCTTTACGATCTCAGGGAGCACTTCTTTATTCCCAGAGGAACTGAGCAGCAGAGAGTTTACAGACACAAATCACAGTGAGGAGGAGGAGGAGGAGGATCAGAGGTGAAGGCGCCAGCAGGTGGGGGGAGCAGAAGATGGGGGACAGTAAAAGCGTCTAACGGGAGTCACAAACGCTGCTAATTACTGCAGCAGACTGAATCTTTATGACTTCAGTGAGGAGCAAGAAAATCCTGGAATGAAGAACTGGCTTCACTCTGAAGTTACTGATCAGTAAAAGTCTCGTCTCGTCTCATCCTGTCTCATCTTACTGACTTGTTTTATCTCAAACTTCCTCATCAAACCTCATGTTGCCACTTTTTATCTTGTCTAACCTCATGTCATCCTTTCTCTTTTCATGGGACTTGGCCTCATCTCTTCTCTTCATGTCTCGTCTTGTCTCACTTTTTGGATCTTTTGTCTCATATTGCTTTATCTCCTCCTCCGCCATCTTGTTGTGCTTTTTCTTCTGTTGACTTGCAACTGTTCGCCTCATCTTTAAGTCTTTTTAAGTGAAGTAATGCTAACTCTGTTTCCTGTCAGGCCACTAACCAGACGGACCTGGAGAACTGGGTGACTGCGATCCACTCGGCCAGCGCCGCCCTGCTGGCCAGGCGTCAGGGGAAGGAGGACACGCTGCGGCTGCTGCGCTGCCAGGGCCGCTCGCTGCTGCACAAGATCGACATGGACGGGAAGATGAAGAAGATGGCCGAGCTGCAGCTGTCCATCATCAAGGACCAGAAGAGCCGGCGGGCCGTGGAGAGCCAGGTCAGGAACCAGATCCAACAGTTTTCCTTCCTAAAGCTGCAGAAGTGCAGCAGCAGGCGTCCTGCTCTGAGTCAGGGGCGAAACTTCAGAACGGATTACATAACGGCAGGAAAACGTCTCAGCGCTGAGTCAACGCTGAGTCCAGATGTGTTGGACGGCTGCAGCAACCAGCTTTTTATGTTTTAGTAACATAAGCTCTGAAAGAGCTGGAACGATGGCTTTATTTTGAAAATCCAACAGACACAAAAAGTAGCTAGTCGCTGGTTGCTATGGTGATTCCCTCCTTTTCCCAAATTACTGCAGGGAAATCAGTTAAAATGTTTTAGAGTTCAGAGATCTGAGATGTGAAGGGGAGTTGATTGGTTGGTTGGTTCAGTTCTTAGTTTTACTTATTTTTATATAATCCTTCTGTTAAAAACCTAATAGAAGGTTAGATTATTGCATTAGGTGCATATGTTCATAATTTTTATTGAATATATGCACCTAATTGTGTCAGTAGGCGCATATGTTCAATAAAATGTATGTATTTAATTAATAGAGCTGGGACTATTTGATTAGAGTCGCGCATATTTAATCTAGTTATAAACATGCAACATGTCCCTTGTGCGTCAGATTCATGGGCGTACCAGAAACGCATGAATACAAAGTTCTGGCAGGAACTTTTGTACGTAAAAATTAAAGGTAATTATTTGTTTTAAAAGGTTTTTAACACAAATAAATTGATCAAATCAATTTATCACAATTAATAAGCTAAAGTCCAGGTTTCTTCGCATGTTTATTCCAGGTATAAACTCTTATAATGTCACTTGTGTATCAGATTTATGGGCGTACCAGAGAACATGCAAATGCAAAGGTTCCAGGTCAGAGCTTTTGTTTTGTAAAAAGAAAAAGAAAGGAAAACATTAAAAAAAATTATGTGTTACAATCAGTGTAATTGATTAATAGAAATTAACTCTTAAAATGATAATTTGGGTAATTATAATTTTTTTCAGCAACACAAACTGAAATATATGCTCACAAATTTCCTCCTTTCCACTTAATAAAGTTGCAGGTTTAACATTATTGGTGTAAGAATGAAAGTGTAAAGTTTCACAGTGGGGTAAATCTGATCCCAGCTGATCTGGACCTGTCAGAACTTTAACTGGACCTGTGTCGCTGCTCAGATCCAGCAGTGGGAGCAGAACCTGGAGAAGCTGAACCTGGACCTGTTCCGGCTCCGGTGTTACCAGTCCAGCCTGCAGGGCTCTGAGCTGCCCAACCCAAAGAGCCTCCTGGCCGTGGCCAGCCGCCCCTCCAAGGCCTCACTGGGAAGACTGGGAGTTTTCTCCGTCTCCTCCTTCCACGCTCTGGTAGGAAGCTGCTAACACACGACTTTTATTCTGAAAGGCTTGGAAGGAAGGAAGTTCTCCTTCATTCCTCTCCTGCTGTCAAAAACTGACTCTTCCTTCTTTCTTTCCTTCCTTGCTTCATTCCCTTTTTGTGTCCTTCCTGCCATCCTTTTCATTCTCATGTCCTCCTGCCTTCTTTCCTCCATCCCTCTGATCCTTCATTTCCTGTTTTGTGTCCTCATCCCTCCTTCCTTCATTCTTCCTATGCTTTTTTTTGTGGCCTACCTGCTTTCCTTGTTTCCTCCTTCTTTCCATCTTACTTTCCTCTCTTCTTTTTTCCTTCATTCTTTCCTTTCTCTCTACATTTCTTTCCTTTCTCTCTACATTCCTTTCCTTCCTTCCTTCCTTTTTATTTTCTTTCTTCTTCACTTTCCTCTCTTTAGTCCTACTTTCATTCCTTCTTCCTCTTCTTCACTTTCCTTTCTCAATTTTCCTTCCTTTTCTTTGTCTCCTTCCTTTTTCCTTTCCTTCCTTCCTTTTATTCCTTTTCTTTCCTTCTTTCCAGATGTTTCAATTCATGTCTTGTAAAATCACATTAAGAAACTATAAATCCTTTATTTAGGAGTTTGTACGGTTTAGGTGTAACCCTCCAGGTGTGTGAACCTGTTCAGTGTGTGTGAACCTGTTCAGGTGTGTGAACCTGTTTCAGGTGTTGAACCTGTTCATGTGTGTGTGAACCTGTTCAGGTGTGTGTGAACCTGTTCATGTGTGTGTGAACCTGTTCCTGTGTGTGTGAACCTGTTCCTGTGTGTGTGAACCTGTTCGTGTGTGTGAACCTGTTCTGTGTGTGTGAACCTGTCCGGTGTGTGTGAACCTGTTCCTGTGTGTGTGAACCTGTTCATGTGTGTGTGAACCTGTAGGTGTGTGTGAACCTGTTCTGTGTGTGTGAACCTGTTCATGTGTGTGTGAACCTGCAGGTGTGTGTGAACCTGTTCATGTGTTGTGTGAACCTGTCATGTGTGTGTGAACCTGTTCCTGTGTGTGTGAACCTGTTCATGTGTTGTGAACCTGTAGTGTGTGTGTGAACCTGTTCCTGTGTGTGTGAACCTGTTCATGTGTGTGTGAACCTTTTAGTGTGTGTGTGAACCTGTTCCTGTGTGTGTGAACCTGTTCATTGTTGAACCTGTATTTCCTGTGTGTGTGAACCTGTTCATGGTGTGTGTGAACCTGTTCTGTGTGTGTGAACCTGTTCCTGTGTGTGTGAACCTGTTCATGTGTGTGTGAACCTGTAGGTGTGTGTGAACCTGTTCCTGTGTGTGTGAACCTGTTCCTGTGTGTGTGAACCTGTAGGTGTGTGTGAACCTGTTCCTGTGTGTGTGAACCTGTTCCTGTGTGTGTGAACCTGTAAGTGTGTGTGAACCTGTTCCTGTGTGTGTGAACCTGTAGGTGTGTGTGAACCTGTAGGTGTGTGTGAACCTGTAGGTGTGTGTGAACCTGTTCCTGTGTGTGTGAACCTGTAGGTGTGTGTGAACCTGTTCCTGTGTGTGTGATCCTGTAGGTGTGTGTGAACCTGTAGGTGTGTGTGAACCTGTTCCTGTGTGTGTGAACCTGTAGGTGTGTGTGAACCTGTTCCTGTGTGTGTGAACCTGTAGGTGTGTGTGAACCTGTTCCTGTGTGTGTGAACCTGTAGGTGTGCGGTCGTGAGGACGGGACGCTGCGGCGGCGCTGCAGGTCTATGTCTGGAGGTCGGAGGAGAGGCCTGCTGTCCTCCCTGAAGTCTCTATCCAAACCCATCCAGGACGGGAAACTCTCGGACCACCAGGTAAGCGCCGCAGACTCAGCGCCGCTCCGCTTCCCTAAAAAGGTCAAAACATCCTGAAGTCCCGGGTTCCTCCGTACGGCCGGGGCTCCCACCGCTCCTCCTAAACACGCGGCTATTTTTAGTTCTGGGAGTCTGGGATTCAGATTCCAGCGGATAAATCTTCTCTGGGTTTGTTCTGGCTCACGTTCAGGCGCTGCGCCGCGTTTACTCTCCTCCTCATCCGAACGTTTACTGGAGCTGATGGCCGAGATCTGACATTCCTGATGGGAGTTAATGTTTACATCCAGAACTAGTTACATTCACTTCACTAACTTTTATGAAAATAATTTACTTTTAGCAGTACTTGTATACGTTTTACTTTTAATTGGTGTTTTTATTATTAAGTATTTCTACTCTTTTCTTGAGTACAATCTCTGGATTTTCTGCCCTCTGAATGAAAAACAAACATTTTAACCAAAAATCCACCAGACAGACACAAACTTGTAGTTTCTGTTAAAGTTTCCGAAGTTTTTTATTGAAAGAAAGAAACTGATTTGGAAACATTTTCTTCTGCCTGTTTATGTTATTTTTGTTACTTATTCAAATTATTATTATTTTGGTTCCCAAAATTTGCACTTAACTTTATATTTTGGTTCATCTTTACATTACATTCTGTAATTTTTAAATATTTAATGATTTATCATTTGATCCATTACTCTGTACCTTTTAACAAAAACCTTTTTACTGCTGAGTAATTTATTTGGTCGGCTACTTTTTACTATTACTTGAGTAAAAATATGTTAAAGAGCTACTATCACTTCAGTTCACCTTCTGGCTGCTGACCCACCTCTGTTTAAAAATCTGACTGGAATGGACCAATCAGAGAGCGAAAAATAAAAACATGGGAAATTATGTTTCCAGATTTAATTCACTGAGCAGTTTAGAGTTTTTCTAAGTGGAAAAACATTAAGAGGTTTTTTGAAAATCTTCTGAGTATTTATTACCTAATCAATATATAGATAATCACAATACAGTACAATATTAATGCTGCAACTAAAATTAGTCAAACTATAAACAAGCTACTACTATAACTAATAAAAACTAAACTAAAACAATAATATTCTAATAACTGAGAAAAACTAGTAAACACAATCTAAAAACTAACTAAAATAACTGAATTAGACAAACAAAAGTAACAAATTAAGCTATGATATATTGCTGACACCCCAGTAGGAACCCTGTTGCTGCCTGGAGAAACAAGTAAAAGCTTCTAGAGGAAACTCTGCAGCAACAGAAGGACAAACAGCCGGTTTCTGAGGTCAGATTGAGCGGCTGGAGTTTCCCGGTTTACAGATCTGAGGAACATGTGGAGCCGATCGCAGCTGCAGGAGATAAACATCTGGTCTGAGTCACTTCCTGGAGCACAGCGCCCTCACCAGGCTGCTGGAGAACAGCAGCCTGGTGGGTTAGGAACGGGTCTGGAGCGAATAGGTCCCACAAATATTTACATATGTTTGCTCAAAATCATTCTTGGATAATGACATTTCACTCTGGTTGGTTCAGACTGAGCTGTTTTAGGGCTTCTTGTCACTTTAAATCTAAATAAGCTGCTGCTGAAAATGGATGTAAACAGATGCACAATTACACAATCGTGCATCTTTGAAAAGCAGAAATGGCGCCTCCTGCACAACCAACAAAAATGCAACAAGTGGTTTCTGGGTGGTAAGTTGTCTCCAAAATTGTCCAGAGCAGACAGTTGTAAAACCAGCTGACTAAACATGCTGGAGCTCAACTTGGGTTGCTAGGTAACGGCGAAGTGTGACTCAACAATTGGGAGTTTTTTTTAAATGGCTCAGTTACCAGATACCAAGTAATTTTGTTTTGTTTTTAAGCTCTCAGGCTGTTTTTAGACGCAGTGAGACCCAAATGGAAGAACAAAAACATGCAAAAAGTGAATTTTGTGAATCAGGGTCCCTTTAACTCGTAGTCAGTCCACAGAATAAAAAAAATCTTAATGGATAAATAGTGGATGTTAGTTTTTATTTTGTCATAAATCTCCCAGAGTGTTCCTGCAGAACAGAGCTCTTCGGTTCGGTTTTACATGAATAAAACTAATATTTATGATGATGGTATGTTCTCTTTGTTGCCTGATTGATTCTGAAACCTGTAATTTCTGCTCAGACCCTCATGTTTCACCCTTCTGCTTTAATTCAGCCATTTTAAATCCAGTTTAATTACAGACTCTGGAGGTCTGAGTTGAGTTTGTGCTGAGTTGGGCTTTCTGTGTTTTTCTGTTCCAGGTTCTCCATCGTCACGTCTCGGCGCCGTCTGCTCAGTCCGTTCCTGCTGTCTGCTTTTCAGAAGTAAGGTTTCCACCGTCTTAGCCATGAAACATAATATCAGCTCCTCGAAATGACCAACTGGAGCCAAACATTTATAGTCTATAAATCTGTAACTCTTCATTGGGTTGAGCCTAGGAAAACCATTTCAGACCCAGTTTGGATGTGTGTTTCTCTTGTCGTGTTGGAGAATCCTGAAACCTAGCTAGCTGTAGTCAACACATAGCCAGACCTTTATAAAACAAATATCTTCACTTTGTTGTTTAAAAAATAAAATCATAAACACATAAATATCTTCAGAAAAGGTTTTATCCACATAAACTGTCAGAAATACGTCATTGAGTGTTGTTTTAATCATGCCAGACCAACAGGGGGCAGTGTAGCGCACAGCTAAACCTGTCAGCCAATCAGATTGCTGCAAAACAACCAACTTCCTGTTAAGAATGAAATAAGGCATCATGTTGATCATTTGTGTGGACAGATAAGCAGATTGAACTATTTTTTATTAGAACATAAAGTCAATAAAACACTAAACTGTTGATTGGAAATAATTTCAAAGCAATTAATATTAGTTCATTATTTGTCACAAACTCTAAATCACTATCAAGAACAAACATAAACTCAAATATGGAGTTTTCTGAAATCTCCACTTTGGTCAAAGTTTTTATAATTAATTGTTTTTATTGATATTAAATTAAGCTAAATTCAGCCATGATGGGATTCAGCTTTCAAACCAAACAAACTCCAGTCCGTTTGTCTGGAAAGTCCGGTTCATTTGGGGAGGTGTGAACACGTAATCGACCAAAGAAGTGAACTCTGGTCCAAACCTCAGTCTGGCTTCGGTTGAGCTGAACTCTGGTGTGATTTGAATACATATATGAGAAGTAAAATAAAACAGTCATGTCCAGTTTATCGTTGTTAAATGTAGTTTCTATTTCAGGAAACTCAGCTGTTTGCATGAACTCATCAACTTTTCTGTGCACAACGTTACCCTAACGCCTCATGTCCTATTGTTTCGACGGTGACATCAATTTTTCAGCCTGTTTTGTTTTCTTACACGTCACATCACAGAGTACAACAGTTTTCTTTAACTCTTAATCACGTTGTGGTTCTTCTGAAGGTTTCTGAGGAAAACCAGATCAGCTGTCTTCAGTTTGTCCTTGGTGGATGCAGAGTTTAGTAAATAAAGATGGACAAAGGCAGGAGGGCTGGTCTGGACAGCTAATGTTTGTGGAGCTGTGCAGCTGTCCGACTGCAGCCTGCTGCTCTGTTGGAGGATTAAAAGCTTACAGGACCTTTTATTTTCCCAGAATTCCTTTGTCCCTGAGTGTTTGTCCTACTCAGTGTTTGAGGTGAATCCCCCACCTCCTCCTGTTTCTCCACATGACCTCCGCCTCTCTCCTTGAGCCCCACCACCACATTGTGGCTCCTCCATTTTCCTTCTGCTGCTTTCTTTCTCTTCCTCCTCCGCCATCATGTCTTCAGCTCATTTTATCAGTTTTACCAAAAATGGTGGATTTTTTCACATTTAATTTCTATTCATTTAATTGCTTAGATCGTAATAAACGTGCAGAATAAGCATTAACCATTTTGTTTCTGTTGTGGCCTTCAGACTGTGTCCTGCGTGTCCAAACACAGTGAGGTGCTGCCCTCTGTAGGACATGTGGAAGAACTGCAGGTGGGTTTGGCGTCCGGCTTGAAAACGGGCAGTTTTGCTTTTCTATTTTCTATTTAATCTTCCTAAAATAATGGCCAAAGACCTTTGAAAATCACTTTTAGAAAAAAAAATCACCACCTTTTTATTTGACGATTTGAAGGATTTTTCAGTTGAAAATATAATTATGCTGCGATCATTAACCGTCGACTGATTTTCACTTCAGCTGAGCGAGGAGCGTCTTCCTTCAGCTGCTGGAGTCTTCAGCCTGAACGTCTGTCGACCAAACGCAGACCAGGACTTTGGTGAGAAAAACACTCCATACATCTCCTGAGTGTGTTTGTTAGTGAATGAAACTCTGAGATTCAAAATTTGAGAATCAATTTGAGAATTTGAGAAACAATTTTTTGCTGCTACAAAAAATTGAAAAAAGTTTAATTGCCTTGCTGCTTAAATGAAATTTGATTTTGAAATGAAATAAACTCAGACATTTTGAGATTAAGTTCAAATATTTTATTGAAAAAATCTTGCAAATGTCTGACCTTGAAAAGTAAAAAAAATTGCTAGAAAAGAAATTCTAATTTGTTGACTTTCAAAAGGCAAAAACTCATGATATTTTAAACTAAAGAAATGCCTTAGGTTTTTTTTTCTAGAACATTGCTGAGAATAATCTCAAAATTTATCAATGTTTCCTAGCAAATTATTTGTCAAAACTTTTCTTTAAAATTTCCTACTTTTGTAGCTCAACATTTCCATGTTTTGTTCTAGAAACTTTCTGAGGTTAATCTAAACATTTCTGAGTATTTGGCGGGAATTTACTCCCTTTTCTTCTATCTAATCGCCCCAATTCGTACGTCTTGAGATGTTTAATTTTACGCTGAAAATTATACAAAAATTTAAATTTATCCAAACGTCTTCATAATTTGGATAAATATGTTGATAAATAATCTAAATATTTATGTATTTTGTCTCTCACGTGGTGTAACGGCAGGTTTTGCGGTGACGGGCCACGTGGACGGAGCCGGTAAAAGTCACGTGTTCGTCAGTGACGTCGACCCATTGGGCCTGTCGGCCAGAGCAGGTAAAACAATGCTGAGGTCCTCCAGCAGGGGGCGCCTTCACCCTGATGCCATTCATGTATTCACAGTTTAATCTGCTGCATTTTTTAGCTTTCTGGTTGTTTCAGAAAGTGATGAAACTGTACTTTAAATGTAAGAATAAAATGAAACACATAAATATTTGACTTGTGACCCCAGTTTATTTTCAGTTTGAAAGTTATTTTTTAGGTTTGGTTATGTAAGGAAAAACAAAAATATTCCTATGTCTAGACTTTATTTCTATTTTATGGCATTTTTAGTTGATGACAAAAAAATCTCACACCTGTCCACTGGATGCAGACGGTTTACACACAGAGATCATCGCAGAGGTCACTAAACCAATCAATCAGTATATGAAAAATAATTTTATCATCTCTGATCTGGACAAAAAACTCCAGAAATTTTCAGATTAATTTTTAAAATTTTCAAGAAAAAACTAATAAATTTCTCAGTTTGAGAAGTAAATAATCTACTAAAAACTTTTTTTGAGATTAATCTATAAAATTTCTAAATGTTTGGTTTTAGCAAATTTTCTCAGTTTCAAAAGTTGAAAATTTATTACTTTTGAAACTCAGAAAATTCAATTTTTTTAATCTGAAAATTTCAGAGTTTTTGTCATAAATTAGCTTCTTTTTAGTGACCCCAATGCGCCGTCGTACTTTTCAAAACTTCATCGCTGCAGATGAAAAGTTATATGAATCCATTTTGTGATGACAGGATGTGGATCATCTGATTAGCTTGTTGAATGTTGACTAAACCAAATGAAACACAGTTAAATGATTATTTCTAATCTTTTCCTGGTTTCAGGCCTGCTGGCCGGAGACGAGGTGCTGGCCGTGAACGGGTCGGCCGTGTCCGGACTGGACCTGGATCACCTCCAGACTCTCTTCAGACACCAGAATCTCCGCCTGCTGCTGATCAGAGACGAGCTGCTTGACCCGGAGGAGCCCAGCATCACGTGGCCTGACCCCTCTGACCTCTGGGTCAAACAGTCTGACCTGCACACCTGGACCTCAGGTAATGCAGCAGAACTCTAGCAGAGATTAACAGTGACACCTACTGGCAAAAAAAAAAAAATCTCATTATTGCTCCAATATTCAAAATAAATATTTTATTTGAAGAAAGAAGAATCTAAAGATGAAATTATGAGAAATCGTGTGTCTAAGAGAAGAATCAGTGTCAGAACCAACAGATAAGATGAATGTTTGAACCTTTTAAAACAATAAAACAAACAAATTACCTGAATACTGTGTTTAACAATTCATATCAATATAACAGAAAAGTGCACTTGACTCAATACTGAATTAAGTAATTTTTACTTAATTTTAAACCTTAATTGTTTTTTGTTGTGTAATGTCAGATTTCAGAGCTGAATCATTTATTTTGACATGTTTTTGATGAGAAATAAAGCCGTTCTTTCAACTTCTTGTTTGTGTTTCAGAAGCTGTGCCCCCTGCTGGTAGTGACACGTCTTTGTCGCTCACGCAGGAATCACCTGAACAGGTGAGCTTCGATCTGTAAACGATTTGAATCAGGTGCCAGCGATTTTTCTGATGATTAATCGGATAAAAATTTGGCTCCTTCTACGGATTTTAACTGAACCACAGATCATGACTCAAAGGCAAAAGAGAAATCCTATAATCACTCAAATCTGACGCCACTCATTTTTGTTTACGTTTTATGAAGACGGAAGTGGCACTCAGTCTTCTTCAGAGGTTTTTGTGTAGATTCCTCCTTGTTGCAGTGCCACCACAGGCCAGGAGGGGAACAGGTTTTTCAAAGAGTTTAGTTCCTTTGACACAAAACAGCTGGAAATAAAACAAATGTTGCAACTTTGGTCTCCAATCAAACCGAGTCTACCAGACTAACATGTGGGACTAAGAACAGGAAATTACCAGGTAGTACAAAGAGTTCAGTTTCCAGTTTAAATGTAGCTTTTATTGTCCATAATTTCTGAATTTAAGCTCAGATTTCTGGGAAGAAAAGCAAATCTAGCCAATAATTTCCCATGATGAACTCTAGAGGTTTATAGACTCTGACTAAAACATTTGCTGATGCAGCATCTAAACCAGAGGTTCTTAACCTTATTTGAGGTACCGAACCCACCAGTTTCCTATGCGACTCACTGAACCCTTCTGCAGTGATAAATAAAATATGATTTCCCCCACCCCCCAAATTCAAGATCATTAATTCTTCTTAAAAGGTCGAGTCTCCGAGAACAGTTCTTCAAAATATAGTCAGTGTTTTTAGCAAAGTTGATCTGACTGTCCAGGAACGACCCAAAGTATTTAAAATGTGCCACAGTTTCAACAGGTTGGCCATCGAGAGAAACTGGAACCACTTTAAGGTTTAGATCATTTAATTAGCTCTACATTCTTAAGAGAATGAAAAATTTATGATAAATAATAAAGACTTTGCGGTATTCTGATTTAGTAATGTAATTATATTAGTTGTGTTACCACCTACACACCACTAGAGGCTGTACCAACCCCGACAAGATGTGACTAAGGAGCAGATTTAGAAGAACAGAGAAAGATACAGAATTTGGTAAAAACTGTGAGCTGAGAGTGGAGCTCCTCCAATCAGGCTTCTCCACTGCTCTGATTGGCTAAGCAATGTAACGTGATCCTCTGATTGGCTAATCAATGTAACGTGATCCTCTGATTGGCTAAGCAATGTAACGTGATCCTCTGATTGGCTAATCAATGTAACGTGATCCTCTGATTGGCTAAGTAATGTAACGTGATCCTCTGCAGCAAGTGATGCAAAGTGGGGCGTCATCACGACTTTACACAAGTGTGTCTTTAGCTCCATAGCAGAGGCTCCGCCGAACCCCTGGGGTTGGACCGAACCCGGGTTAAGAACCACTGAGCTAAACTACTTCACCCCAAACTTCAGCATCTCCCTGAGCGGAAACCGACTCTTCCCTCTTTTACCCACAATCCCCCCTCCCTCCCTCCCAGTGTGAGTCACATGACCTGCAGTCGGCCCGGTAATCTGGGTTTACGCCGTCAGGAGAAGTCGCAGCAGACTAATCCTCCTGCAGGAGCTGCTGGGTGTTTGTGAGTGGCTGGGTTGATCCAGAGGCGACCCCTGACCCCTCACCATGGGCGCCCTGTGCTGGGTGCTGCCGCTGGAGGAGGATGCAGACACCCTGGAGGACGGCGAGGGGGTCGGGCTGCTGGATGAGGCGACCTGCTGTCTGGGCCGGCGAGCTCCGGACGGCTTCGCTCTGCTGGTAAACGATCGATCTTTGATTGGTTGATCTCATTAGATCGGACTGAACTCCGGAAACTACGGAAACCAAAACAGACTCAGGTGGAGCCAACTGGTTCACTGACACTCAACCAGAAAATACCAGCTATATGGAAGACCTAATGTTACCAGAAGATGTAGAGAAATTTGATGTAATTTGGTGCAGAAAAGGGTGACTGACATACGGGACCTTAAACATGTCAAACTTTATTGCATTTTGTTGCTGCAATGTATTTTATTGAGATTTTATGACAAAACAACACAAAGTAGAGCGAAGCTATAAGGGGAAAATAAAAGTTATAGTTAGTTTAATAGTTTTGGCACATTTAATAAACAAAAATCTGAAAAGTGTCGCATTCATTTATATACTACCCCCTTCTTTTGTAAAACCAGAAGACAACTGATAAATAAATAGTCCATCTCCAAACACCTGGTCTTAATGAAAAAGAAGCAAGAAGAAAATGCTACAGCAAAAATCTGGGAGGATGTCATGTATGGAGCTAAATTAGGGCCATAAAGATTTTTTGTTTTGTTTTTTTTAACAATGAAGACAAAAAAAAATCTGAAACTGAAAAAGAAATTAAAATATATTTTTCAGATTAAAAGGTTTTTTCACAATTTATGTTGGATATTGGGGGTGGAATCATAAAAAGTTAATCACTAGTCAAAATATATCTAAGAGAAATGAGAAAAGAGAAATGCCTTCAAAACATCATCAGTATTTTATGCTTCTGTGGTTTGTTTTGAAAATCAAATGCTTCATTGTTATAAGCCACTTACTTCAACACATGACAAAAATCTCAATGGAAAAAATATGGTGGCATCAAATTTGTGCAGAACTTTCAGTCTGTTTTTTCCCAGACTGCATCCAATTCCAAAAACTCTTAAGGAAAAGTGGCTTTGGAGGTTTGTGGAGTTTTTCTTAACTTGCAAAATACTTTTTCAGTTTCATTTTATGGCTCTAATTTAGCTCCATAGAAATTGAATACTGTGATTTCATTGCTTTTCCTTGTTTGTTTACTGTAAATGATCTGTGCATAAGAATACAAGCCCCTTCAGAGGACTGACTGTTCTGGCGGATCTGCTGTAATTATCTGGGCTGTTTAGCATCGTTTCTTTTCCAGCTTTCCTTCAGCCTTTAATGAGTGTTTATGTTCAAGGTTGGGTTTCATTTTGGTTCTTTTGTCCTGCAGACGTTCCTCTGCAGATCAGATGTTTTGACACCAGATTTAGGAACAATTCTGAGGAAGCGTCCTGAGTGGGATCACAGTTTCCTGGAGAGAGGTCTCCTTCCTGGCAGTGAAAGCGCTCCGGCTCGTCCTTGGTTGTTATTAAAAGCTCGGCGGAGCGACTGGGCCGCCGGCCGTTTAATAGAAACTGACAGGCCAGATTATGATGATGAACGAGGTGCAGGAGCTGCTTTCAGTCCAGCTCTGGTTCCAAGGTTTTTACTTCATTTCTTCTCTACTCGGTGTCTGATTCACTGAAACGTTCCTCCAGGTTTTAGTGGAGGTTTATGGTCAAATCTGCCCTCTGTCCTAAAGGTGGCGCTGTGGAAAACATCTTCTAAATGCATTTATGTCAAAGCTGAACGTCAAAACTAACAAAACGTGCATTTTATTCTGAAAAAATAATAGGAATGTTGCCAACAATATTTAATTTGCCCAAAACCTTTAATTGTTATTCCAGATTTGTGGTGCGTAGAAGCTGAACGCTGCTTCTCAGCACTTGGCTGGATGAAGCAAATGACTCAAAGAGCCAGTTTCATGTTTTATTAAAATGTGAATACTCATAATTCACACCCAGACAGCGACTCTTAATGATTTTAACCTTCTTGAATCAATGTTACGGGCCAGAATGTCATTTATTTTCTCAACTCTTCATCCGACATGCTGCAAACCTGGAATTGTGGCTCCATCCAGGATAAAAACGCATGTAAATTATTTGTGGATGAAATGTATCTGTAATTGGTCGTCATCACTGGGTCCCTCTATTTTCTCCTTCCAGAACACGGACCGGGTTTTCTCCCTGTACCAAACCTTCCCAGAGAGCAAAACGTCAGACGTTGACGTTCCCAGAAACCCGTACGTCAGAGAGGAGAGTCTCCATCCGCCAAGCCCCGCCCACCTGAGCGTCTGTCAGCGGCTACGGAAAGTCATCCAGGAGCTGGTCGACACGGAGAAGTCCTACGTCAAGGTGGGAATTTATAGGTTTTAAAAGACACCCCATGTTGCTGCGAAGGATTTAATTTTTATTTTTATGTCTTTTCCTAATTTCATTCTAATTTGCTAATTTTGTCCCCGTCAGGATCTGGTTTGTCTTTTTGAAATCTACCTGACGCCGCTGCAGAACGAGACGTTCCTCAGTAAAGACGAGGTGAAAACGGAGGAAATGGAGGTTTTGTAGTTAGTTTTCCGGTTCTGGTTGTGAAGGTGTCGTCTCCCTCAGATGGAGGCGCTGTTCGGAAGTCTGCCGGAGATGTTGGACTTCCAGAGAGTTTTTCTCCAAACGCTGGAGGAGAGAATCGCTTCCTGTCCGGACTTCACCAGCTTGGAAACTCCTGAGCAGTTTAAGGTGGATTTCATCTACTGACCTGATTTCCTCTTCAAATTTACTTTAACTATACACATTTAATTTAAAATGTATGGGGAAATGAAAGGATTTTAAAGGATGTATTATTCACATTTTGCACATTTTTCTACTTCCATTTGGCTTTCTACTTTTTTCCAAGTGTTAAAAAAAAAAAAAAAGCAATTTTTTGGCAATAAGTTCATGTATTTTGGTATCTGGAAAATGAGCCATTTCAAAAACCTTCTGAATGTAACGTAACAAATTACAGGCACTGTTCCTCACCTCAATACCTAGAATCTGACACTAAGCTCCAGCACATTTGGTCAGCTGGTCTATGTGCTGCACAATGGCTGGTGGGAAGACAACTTACCATCCAGAAACCACTTGGTGCTTTCTTGTTGGTTGTGCAGGAGGCTCCACTTCTGCTTTTCAAAGATTTACAGTTGTATATTTGCACATCTTTTTGCAGCCATTTTCACATGAGTTTAAGCGCTGAGTCAGAGGATGTGGCCAGCAGAAACAGTTTAGTTGGAGTTAAGTAACAGAGACACTAAAACAGGTCAACCTGGAACTGAGCAGAACAATTTGGTGTTAAAAATGTAACATAGTGTTCTATATTGCTTTTCCTCCAGATGCTCCTCTTCTCGTTGGGTGGATCCTTTCTTTATTACGCCGACCACTTCAAGCTCTACAGCGGCTTCTGTGCCAACCACATTAAAGTTCAGAAGGTTCTGGAGAGAGGTGACCATCACACACCCAACACTCACCTTTTCTGTCTGATCTGATCAAACATGAGAGCTAGACAAATCTAACAGCTGCTTCTGCGATGCAGCGAAAACAGATGCAGCCTTCAAGCACTTCCTGGAGACGAGGAATCCGACCAATCAGCACTCGTCTTCTCTGGAGTCGTACCTGATCAAACCTGTTCAGAGGGTCCTGAAGTATCCACTGCTGCTGAGGGAGCTGGTGTCTCTGACTGATGCTGAGAGCCCCGAACACACACACCTGACAGGTAACACACACACACCCGATAGGTAACACACACACCCAACAGGTAAAGGCACATTTTCTCAGTGCCTGCACTTCCTCTTCTGTCCACTCAGAGGCGCTGAGAGCGATGGAGAAGGTAGCGAGTCACATCAATGAGATGCAGAAGATCTATGAGGATTATGGCTGCGTGTTTGACCAGCTGGCGGCCGAGCAGAGCGGCGCTGACAAGCAGGTAAACCCCCGACCAGGTGACCGTTCTGAGGAGCCATGGGACCTGCAGGACGGTGTGACATCGTCCCGTCTCTCCACAGGTCACAGAGATCTCGATGGGGGAGTTCCTGGTCCACTCGCCGGCGGTCTGGTTGAACCCTCTGCCGTGTCTGCGGCGGCTGAGGAAGGAGCCTCAGCTCACGCTGTTCGGTTGGTTCAAACTCTTCTGCGGTTCAGTTTCTGTCTGAATGCGGTAATTAACGTCACTGCTGCTTCCTCAGTGTTCAAGCGAGCCGTCATCCTGGTTCACCGCGAGAACAAGCTGAAGAAGAGAACGGTCGGTTCTGGTCCACTCTCTGGTTTGGTTGTCAAACCCAGACCGAGCTAAAACTTGACGTTTATTTATTCATGTCCTGATACAGACCAGTTCCCGTTCAGCCGATCTGGACCCCTTCAGGTTCCGCTGGTTGATCCCAGTTTCAGCGCTTCAGGTCCGACCGGCCAACATCCCAGGTCGGTGGGCCGACCGAGGCGGGTGTGTTGGTGTAAACTGGGACGTTGGGTTCAATGACTCGGTGTGTCTGCAGGTTCAGAGGACCCGTGTGTGTGGGAGTTGGTCCACAGCAGGTCGGAGGTCGAGGGTCGCCCAGAGACGGTCTTCCAGCTGTGCAGCAGGTACCAACTTTATAGGGAACGACTCTTTGGATTGGAGAATGGGTTCAACCAGAACCAGGACTGGATCAGGGGTTTATTTCTGTTGAGGGAAGGTGATGGTAGCGGCTAGATGGATTGATTTCCATACTAATGAATACCTAGGCAGCAGACGAAGGTCTTCCAGGCCAATCCAGGATCCCTCAACAGAACCGGTCCAGAACCTCTAGTCCAGTGGTTCTTAACCTGGGTTCGGTCAAACCCCAGGGGTTCGGAGGAGCCTCTGCTGGAGGTAAAGACACACTTGTGTAAAGTCGTGATGACGCCCCGCTTTGCCATCACTACTGCAGAGGATCACGTTACATTGATTAGCCAATCAGAGGATCACGTTACATTGCTTAGCCAATCAGAGGATCACGTTACATTGCTTAGCCAATCAGAGGATCACGTTACATTGATTAGCCAATCAGAGGATCACGTTACATTGCTTAGCCAATCAGAGGATCACGTTACATTGCTTAGCCAATCAGAGCTGCGGAGGAGCCCTGATTGGAGGAGCTCCACTCTCAGCACGGATTTGAACTTCAGCAAAGCCCATAGTTTTTACCAAATTCTGTATCTTTCTGTGTTCTTCTAAATCTGCTCCTTAGTCGCATCTTTTCGGGGTTGATGTTGCCCCTGGTGGCGAGGGGTGGTAACACAGCTAATATACGTAATTACATTACTAAATCAGGATACCGCAAAGTATTTTGTGTGTCGGGGGGGGGGGGGGGGTGAATAAGAAGGGTTCAGTGAATGCGCATATGCAACTGAGGGGTTCGGTACCTCAAAAAAGGTTAAGAACCTCTAGTCTAGTCCAATGGAGAACTGAGCCTGTAGAGGAGAACCTGGATCGATGACTCTGCTGCTTGTGTTTCAGTGATCTGGAGGCGAAGGCCGCTTTGCTCCGCGCTCTCAGCTCCCTCCTCAAAGACCGAGCAGCTAGCGGCTCCCTGAGGAGAACCCGGCCGTCCGCCAGCGAGAAGAGCGCCACCTGGAGGAGGCGGCCCAGACCCGGCCGCTCCGACCTCCAGAGAACCGCCCCCGGTCCGCCGGCGGAGCGCTGCGGCGCCCCGGAGGAAACCTGCTCCGAGCCGCCGCTGCCGAGCCACGCCGGCTCCTCCGGGACGAGGCCCAGACTCTGCTCCCTGACCGGAGAGCTGGAGGCGCAGCTGCAGCGCCTCAACTTCTCCGAGGAGGACCAAGGAGCGGCGCAGCGCCCGGACCAGGACAAGAACCGGACCTCCAGTCTGAGGCGGGGAGCCGCCGGCGACAGGCTGGACTTCAGCAGCTTTGTGGAGAGAGACTTCAGCGTCCAGAGCATGACGTCCATGATCAACGAAGACTGTTTCTACGACTCGGTGCTGGAGGTCCAGACGGACGACGTTAACCTGCGGACTTGAACCTTCGTCTCTGTCTTCTGATTAGACCTGAGGGATGTTGGAGGCTTCACCTTCTTCTAATTAAGTCTTTGTGCTACAAAATCTCACAGTCTCATAAAATATTTTTGGTCTAGTTTCTGGAGCAAGTCTCTCAGTAAATTAGACCAAAATTTCTTTGTAATATTTTGTATTCTTGTCGTGTTTTTGCAGCAAAACGTTTAATTTAAACTTTAAATTTTAAAGATGTGAATAAATGTTTTCAGGGGTCATCAAAGGTCAACCAGCCACTACATATTTACAAAATTAAGCAGGTTTGGTGTCAATCAACTCTGCTACAAATATTTTAACTGCACAGACGTAGAAAAATTAGTTAATATTAGTTTTGTTTGATTTTGTTAATGTGGGTTGGGATTTTTATTTTAAAAAATCTTAAAAATTATAACAACACAAACAAAACATTTTTATTGACATCATATTTTGTAGGATTTTGTAAATGTGAACTGGCTGATTGACCTTTAATGACCTCTGGATGTTTAAAATCTTAATAAAATTCACTCAGGTCCTGATTGGCTGCTACAGAAACACCTGATTAAATCAGCAGATGTTTCCAGATGCTGAAGCTCAACGAGGTCCTGAATTAACAGACGAGGAATTTCATTTAAACCGGATCTGATTCTGGAGCTTCTTTCCTTCAATGTGGAAAAATAATAAGACAATTTTAAATAACAAAAAAAGTTTTATTGGGAAAAGATTCAGAGAAAACAGAGAATACAGATTTTAAGCCGAATTTCTTTTAAACACAGAAACTGTCTAAAAACTGATGTCACTGATTTTACCTCCAATTTATAATCAAACATTTTAAATTTTTTTCTCAGATGACAAAATTATATTTAGTTGTCAAAATTAGATCTTTAATTCATAAAATATCACTATATTGTTTTTGTAAGTTATTAAAGTTTTAGAACTTTAGTCAGTTTTTTTCATGTAAAATAATTTATTCACATAATATTTATGTTTAGTTTTGTCAAAAACTGACTTTAAAATTTAAACATTTTATGGAAATATTTCAGGTTATTTTTCTCTGATAATTTTTGTATTAATTTAAAGGGTGGAAATCACGATTTTTATAAGTTTTCTGTACTTTATTTAAATAATTTTCATGAACTGTTGTCTGGGAGCAGAACCTTTGAGATCCAACAAACCGGCACCAGCAGAAAATCTAAAACCGAATAAATAATGATTTATTTGTTTTTCAGACATTTTTGTTTCTGTTTTAAACATGATATGAAAACGCATAAACCAGAAGAGATTTTCTTTTTTCTCAAAGACAAACTGGAAACCATGGAAACATTTCTGTCTTTTACTCAGATTTATTTATTTATTTTTATTCAGGAAGGAGGAGATTTCATAAGAGATGAAGTTGATCTTCAGAGAAACTCGGTCACTGGAAAACTTTGATTTTCCATTTTTATATCACCTAAATGTCTGAACAGAATCACCAAGTGACACCGGCCGAATGTTGATGTTTGGATCCTGAATTTTTTTTAAATTTTATTTTATAAATCGCTGTTGTAAATATCTCTCTGTGTACAGCTTAAGCTCCAGTTGTAAATATTTTTGACGAAAGCAGTTTCTGGATACAAATCCAGAGCCGCTGCTTCATATTAAAGCCTTCCATAGTCTGTTACCATCTCTATTTATATTGTTTTTTTAATATTGTGTATTTTTATTGACAGGCAACTGTTTCATTATGAAATGAAAAACTGTCAAAGTTTTTGGTAATTTATTTTCTTAAATATTTGTATTCTTCTGTAAATGATGAGGTGCTGTTAAACACTGATAAAATGCAGAATATTTCATAAAACTGATTTTTGATGCCAACATTTCTCAATGTTTCATTTATTGTTTTGAATGCGGTGCTTCGTCTCCATGGCAACAGTTAAATGGCCGCTTTTTCCTTCTTGACATAGTCTGGTTTAATATCCTTTGTTGTATTTTATTCTATCATTAGATGATCAAAATATTCTTATTTCTAAAGCTATTCATGGTCTCGTTACTTCATATTTAACATACATTTTTTTGTACATTTAATATAAATTTTTTTGAAATGCAAAATGGCGCTACCTCCGATGGACGCCATATTGACGTTTTGCACGTTACGTCAGGCCGCCTCACTCCGCCATGACTTAGAACAACCAGAAGCCATTAGCTCCTGTAAACCTTGTCAAATAACAGACAGTTGGTTATTTGATGGCGGGTTATTTTGTTGATTTAACTGTAAGAATTGTCATCGAGTGCTGCGCGGTTGACACCACAAACATAATGTAAATGTCTTAAACCTTTGACGAGGAAAGAAGATGGCGGCGATAGCAGCTGTTGATTGTACTCGCGGTTTTGCGGCGACGCCTTTTTACAAGGTAAGATGAAATCATGTAGCCTAGTTGGTAAACATCTACACTTTTAGTATAGGAGAAACGCCATTTATTGGTTCATGTGGCGAATTTAGACAAAGTCTGGGATTTGATCAAATTAACAAACACTTAGGTAATCTGTCGGATTGGGTTACCCTGTCGGAATAGCAGATCTGAAGTCTATTAGTCTATTTTATCAAGGCAGTATTCCAGAGTTTGTGTGTTTTGTTGTGTAATTAAAGCATAAAACGTGTAGTCGGAATGCAAAGGTCAAACCTTTACATTTTTTTAAATTGCCCATATTTGAAAATAGAATATGTTTAATTTTGGTGTTAGTTGATATTGACCAAATCAAACAACTTTATTTATAAAGCACTTTTAAACAACCACAACTGACACAAAGTGCTGTACATTAAAACACATAAAAAAAACAATAAAAATTTAGTTTTAAAAAAATCCATACAATTTAAAACTAGATCCCGCTGGTTTTAAAAGACATATTAAGACATCCTGTTTAAAAGACATATTAAGACATCTATTAAAGACATATTAAGACATCCTGTCATGTCCCAGCTGTACCTGAATGCAGCATAAGCAGCTGTTGGGAAAATCCCGTCTAACTGACTTGCATTTTATTGGATCTACAGAGTTCTGGTGGATTGGAGGCTTCAGCTGGATTTGGACTTCAGGTGATTTTTCTCCAGTTCCAGGATGTTTACACTCAACATGGTGTTAAGGTGAGTGACTCAGCTAATTGCAGAGTGAATTACAAACCTCATTGCTGTTGAAAGATGCAAACATGAAGTTTTGACTCAGTCCAATTTATTAGTGGTGGGACTCCATGAAAATTTTAATTGCATTAATTGTGCAGTCTGTGATTAATCATAATTAATTGAATCAAAATCCATGTATCAACAAAATAAACCTTTTTAACTTAAAAACCCATTTTGCTGCTACATTATTGATTAACCAGATAAATGAGCTCAACATCAAATATATTTATTGATTTTTATCCAGTTTATTTAACCATCAGATTGGTGCAAAGGGTTTTCTACCTAAGAGATCATCTTTAGAAATGTGAACCCTGACATTAGCATTCAGGATGTCTGTGCTGCTACATTTTTGGCATAGAGATGAGACTATTAGGTTCTAATAGCTTTACTGATAAGCTAACTACTTTTAGCACAACTTGAACACAACAATAGTTTTTCCAGTGTCAAATCAGATCATTTTTTGAAGGAAGAATTAACCCCAGAAAAGCAGCTTTGTCATCCACTGTTGTTGGCGGATGCTGCTTGTGCGTCAGGTTTATCTGCTTACTAGAAACATATGAATACAATGGTTCCAGCTTAAGATTTTTGTCTGTTTTGATTTTATTTATTTATTTTTTATTTATGGGGTTACATTTTTTTATGCGTTAACATCTATGTAATAAATTAATTAAAATTAAACTAAAGTCCAGATCTAAGTTGTTTTCTTACTTTAGCCACCTTAGAACAGGGATGTCCTCCAAACTCATTGTACTGCAATTTTTAGAGACATGCCTCCTCTAACACACCTGGATCAAATAAATTGTTTCGTTAACAGAACTTTTCTGAACCTGATGGGATAATGAAGAGCTAATTGAGTCATTTAATTCACTTGCTTAGAGGTTTTTGTTTTCTAAATGTGCTTTTAATTTGAAAAACGAGCTTCATCCGGATGTATTCGTTAATTTACTGAATAGACAAAACACAGAAATTACTTAAAATGTTGAAAAGAAAAATCAAACAATCTTTAATATATTCATTTAGAAACAATTTTTTCTCACCTAAACCCTTTTTACCTTATTTGGTGCTACATTTCCAAATTTATATCCAAACAAACACTGTGTGTGTGTGTGTGTGTGTGTGTGTGTGTGTGTGTGTGTGTGTGTGTGTGTGTGTGTGTGTGTGTGTGTGTGTGTGTGTGTGTGTGTGTGTGTGTGTGTGTGTGTGTGTGTGTGTGTGTGTGTGTGTGTGTGTGTGTGTGTGTGCGCGCGTGTGTGTGTTCGGCTCAGATAAGGCTTTTCATTTACATCCTGTCTGGCTGTTAACTGATGTCTATTGAAGCCTCCGGGGGGTTTTTCTTTCTTCCAGATGGTTTGATTCTTCTCCAGACTATAATTACATGGGTCAGAGGTCAAACTGTCGCCTTTAATCCGAAGCTAATTTCAGTCATAATGGATTTCAGACCCAGGAATCACAGCCGCTGTCCTGCGTGAGGATGTCGGTTTAAGGAAAAATCTGGTATATTTTAGGTTCTGATTGGTTTTATTTTAAAAATGTAAAAACTGATCATTTATTTCAACTTTTTTTATTGAATTTTTTTTCAAAACTTTTATTTTTCCAGGTATTCATCAAATTTCAGGTGATTCTGTGATGATTTCAAAGCAAAACAGATAAAAAAATATTTAGATGTGAAAACAGTCAGTATTTATTCAATGCACTAAAACAAATAAAAAAATTTGAATAAAAGCACACCAAGTAAAACGATCTGAAAAAACAGAAATCTGAATTATTGTGAGCACTATTTTTCCTAAAAATATTACAAAAGCTGCAAAAGCTTCCAGTAAAACTAATTTAAAATTAAATCAAAATGTCTGGAAACTAAAGACACACATAACTAAGTAATCTTTGTCCAAAAATAAATTTAAAATATTTGTATTAAATTAAAAGGTAGTAAACATTAGTGCAAGCAGGAAAATCACACAAAGAAATTATTACAGAAGGAATTAAATATCAACACAAAATGTTTTTGCATAAAAAACAAGAAATAAATATTTAAAAATACAGAATCTATTTTTATCTGTAAAACAATCAGCAGAGTTATGATCAGATCTACCAAAAACAGCATATGGAGAAAAAAATCATTGCTTAAAATACAAACTAAAACAATGAATAATTAAAACTAAATGCTAAATAACTGATCCTAAATCATAAATTCACATATGTTATTACTTGTATTTATTCTTACTTAGGTCATATTTAAATTATTTCTATTTTTACACTGATCTGTTAATATTCTTATCATTTTAATAATACTTACGGTTATATTTAATATCTGCTATAAATGTAATTCTTTATATTTGAGTAGCTTGTAAACAAAATAGCAATTTTCCCTTGGCAATCAATAAAGTAAAAAATTTACAGAAATAACTAAGTATAGGTTAGAAAAAAAACAGAAAATAAGACATAAACCAATAATTCACATTAATGTGACCAAAAAAACACTGAAAACATCAATGATATGTAAGGAAACAAAGAAAAATATGATTAAAAGTCCTTCATAATGGCTCCTTATCAGGCCTGAGTTTCACCTGTAAAAAAAATCTGTTCTATTAAATGTTTTTTCCAAACAAACGGAAAAATGTAACCAAAAAAGTCGATCAGCTTCAAACTGCAGAGTTTTTCTGCTCTGAAATAAACTGAACGAGGGATGAAAGAGGGAGGGATGGAGAAAATGAGAGTTTGTCCTCTGTGTGTTTTCTGCAGAGCGAAGGCCTGCAGGCGCCGCTCAAACCTCCAGAGAGCTGCTGTAATGGAGCGGCGCCTCGCCGAGCGACACGAAGCAGGCGGAGGTTAAAACATTCTGTCAGGATGTGGAACCAGCATCAAACGGCGGCGCCGCGGCCCGGGTCGCTCCACGCCGCGGGCCCCACCGCGCTGCGCCGCCGTTTCAGAATGAGAATCACTCATTCTGACGGCTCAGGGATACAGTAATGACCATAAATAACTACTATAGACACATAAATGCACTAAAATATTAAAACAAGAAATTAAATTAAAAAGCTCAACATATAAAATGCACAATATGAATTAATAAATAAAAATATGCAAAGCTTCTATTAGACTGAACAGTGAAAAAACTAATTTTGTAGGCTTTGTGAGATATGTCTGATTTATTAGAACAATTAATACAAAACAATTAATACTAATTATTATTGTTCAGATTATTTAATAAAACATAAAAAATAAAATTTAAATTTTATCAGTAAATCAGAAAACGTTGGTATTTTCTGTAAAAACTATTAACTCTATGAAAATGTTTGTATTTCTGATAAAGGGACCTGAAAATCATCTGCCTTTCAGGCTGTTTATATAAAACAGATTTAATTTTTTTTCCCCCTAGAATTAAAATAATGAAACATTTTTTAAATGTATTTAATTATTTTTCTCCTGTTAATCCATGGCTGCAGTAAAACTTTATTTTGGTGCAAATTGTAATAAAAAAAGTCAATATTTTTATTAAATTAATCAATTATCTGATCATTAAGCAGAACTTAAATTAGTATTTATTTTTTTCTGTTTTAATTTAATGGATTATTTTACCAGAAGTCCATATTCTGTAGTTTGTCGATCCCATCCCAGTCAGGTGAAACGGATCCGGTCGGGTCTCTGCGTCGTCGTCGCTGCTGCTGCTGCAGATCCACGCGTCTTATTGTGAAAGGACAACGAACCCAAAGTGCTGCAGCAGAATGTGAAACGCGGCCGCATTCAATCACAGACGTCAGCTCTGCCTCTGCGGTGGGAACCAAAACGTCTGGGTTCTGTTTCCTCTTTGTTGGGAGTTTTCAACCCGAACGCAACAACATCAATTAGCCAGAACCGACGCCTGCGGACTCTTTAAACTTCTTCTCTCCCAGAGAAGCCGGCTGGAAAATGTGTGTTTACAGTTTTCAGGCTGTGTGTGCAGGATTATGGTAATAACAGGCTGCCGGGCCGCGGCGGTGGGCGGGCGGACGGGCAGGCGGGTCCGCGGACCCTTATCAGCGCGTTGCAGCGGTTCTTCACCTTGATTCTCTGCTTTATCACCAAAACCAGACGAAGACGATCTGATGCTATCGGCGGCGGCTCTTATCTTCACCCAGGTCTGCAGGAGGCGACCCAGAAGCGTCGAGAGGCGGCGCTGACCTTCAGGCTGGAGAGCCGGACCGGGTTCTTGTGCTGGTTCTTCTGCAGGATGGGCTGAAGCTGTCCGGTTTCCAAGGAGACGGCAGGCGGAGGGGTGGTGAGCTCACACACGCTGCGCTCTTGCTCACCGCTGGACGGAGCCGGTTGGTCCCCGCTGAACTTCCTCCAGATGTTTGGCTGCATCAGGATCGCTTCGGTCCGGCGGAGCGGCGAGGGACGCCGCCGCTTTAAGAGCCTAATTAAGAGTCAATGATCACCAATTGAGCCATCGAGCCACTGAGGCGGCGCGTCCAGATTTCAGCCTCAGCTGCGTCCGTCACGCTCAGGTCTCTCTTATTATCCGCCTCGTGTCCTGGGGGTCCGGGGGGGTAAACCATGCTGTCCGCCGCCGTTCAGATCCTGGCGTTCGCCCTGGCGCTGCTGGGCGTCCTGGGCGCCACCGTGGCGACGCTGCTGCCCAACTGGAAGGTGAGCGTAAACGCGTGGAGCAGCATCATGACCCCCATCTCTCAGATGCAGGGTCTCTGGGCCGACTGCGTGTGGTACAGCTCCGGCGTCTTCAGCTGCACCATGAAGGACTCGGTGCTGTCGCTGCCGCCGTCGCTGCAGATGATGCGGGCCGGCATGGTTCTGTGCTGCATGGTGGCGGCGTTCGGGCTCTGCCTCGGCTCGCTGGGGCTCAAATGCACCCGGTGGGGCGGCAGCCGGCGGGCGAAGGGCCACACGGCCGTGGCGGCGGGCGGCTGCTTCGTCCTGGCCAGCCTGCTCTGCCTGGTTCCGGCGGCGCTTTTCACCAGCGAGGTCATCACCGCCTTCCTGACCACCGACCTGCCGGACAGCAGCAAGTACCAGCCGGGCGGCGCGCTCTGCGTCACCTTCATCGCCGCCGGGTTCCTGCTGGCCGGAGGCGTCATCTTCTGTCTGTCCTGTCCGGGAAGCGGCTCCGCCGGGCCGGACAGCGTCTCAAACTCCGACTCCATCAGGCTGGAAACGAGGCAGGAGCCCAAAGTGGAGCCCAAACAGAAGAAGAAGAAAAGCGTCCGGCTGCAGACGGAGGAAGTGAGGCAGGAGAAAACGGTTCTGGACCGGCAGAAACTCCCACAGAAAGACCTGAAGGACAATTACAGCCTGCAGGAATATGTCTGACGCTCAGACGGAGGGGAGATGTGGCGTTAGGCGTCTGAACTGGGGGAGGTGTGTGTGTGTGTGTGTGTGTGTGTGTGTGTGTGTGTGTGTGTGTGTGTGTGTGTGTGTGTGTGTGTGTGTGTGTGTGTGTGTGTGTGTGTGTGTGTGTGTGTGTGTGTGTGTGTGTGTGTGTGTGTGTGTGTGTGTGTGTGTGTGTGTGTGTGGGCGTGTGGAGGGGATAATTACTAAATGCTGTAAATGACAGATTGTAGATTCAGCTGAATGCGTCAGCAGAGCAGGACTCTAAAAAAACGAACCTCAGAGACACAAAAGGCTGAAAACCTTTAAAACCCGACGGCTGCAGCTTCACTGAAACCAAAAAAACGTTTCAGCTCAAACTGGAACCAAAAAGCCATTTTATTCCAGCCAGTTTTTTGCCTTCAGATAAAACTGATGCTGCAAATATTTCCAATGCAACATTACACTCAACGCTTTTTTATTTTTATGCTGTTTGTTCTTGCAGTGCATGAAAAAAAAGTTTCATTCTAGATCCAAACAACTGAATTACTACTTTACTTTGTTTCCTTTATTACCTGCAGAGTGAATAAAAAAATACTGTGAACAGCTGCAGATGAAAACTGGACAGTTAGGAAAGCAAACCTAAAGCTTATTTTTCCATTTTTATCTGCTGAGGGGAAAAAATACAGACAGAACAAAATAAAAAATGTCCAGGAGCATCATGCATGTTTCATCACTGCACAAAAACAAAAACTCCAGTAGATCTCAGCAAATTCACTAAAATATTGTTTCCCTATTTTCAGATTTTTTCTGGGTTCAATTTCTGTTATTTATTTTTATTATTGCAGATTCTGTGGAAACAGAGATAAACTGCAGGGATATTAAGGAAAGGTACTGATAGCAGTTTGATGTTCCCACAATTATTGTTTTAGCAAAAAAAAATCACAATTAGGGTTTTTAAAAATGTCACATTTTCTGACGGCATATCAAGGATCATCTAATAAGCAACTTAACATAAAATAACAAGGACAAAGTGATTGTATTTTAAGGATAAACTTGGAAATAATGTCAAAAATAATGCAATAATAAAGGTGTAATTTGAGAATAAAGTCAAAATGACTTTATATGTAATTTTATTTAATTTATCTTCGTACTGTGACCTCAATACTCTAAAACTTTATTCCAACTTGTTACTTTAGTTAAAATAAATATGATCAACTTTAAAAGACAGAAACTTGTTTCCCATGACAATTAAAAAAACAAACATTATCGCCACCTACTGGCAGAATATGGTGATGGTCAAAATTAAAGGGCAAATATCATTTGAAGCTAGCGAATTAGCATCAGTATCTGCTAACCATCATGTTGAATTTAGCTTAGTGTTTAGCGTAGCTAACTTAGTTAGCAGTTTTCACCACTTCATAGTAATGAAAACATGACAAACATCCTTGACAGGTTGCCAGAGAGAAAACATCTCAGTTTCTCCAGATTTTGACTGAATAATTAATTTGTTACAGTTGATTATATTAAAGTGCAGATTATTTTGAAAACCCCACTAGGTGGCGATAATGGCATCAAATTAGCTGTGTTAGCCTAGCAACCTTTCAGATCTTTTTTAGCTCATCTTTTCTTTGTCGCTGTTCATTTTCTCCAAATTCTGCAGTTGATACTTGAAGTTCATTGGAAACGATGTTCAGTCTGACTGGATCCGTCTCGGTTTATTTGTTTTTTTGAAGATTCTTGTTTTTTCTCACCTTGAGCAGCAACTGGGTGAGAAAATCCACATCATTGTAAAAATGTTCACTAAGCAATTAGATGCAGATTTTTCTTTATTAATTTGTGAAAAGGCGACTTTGACAAACCAACAGCTGCCTTGGACAGTCAGTCTGTTTGCAGATTGCTGAGGAACCTTCCAGGAGATTATCTGGAGAATTGCTTTGATTGCCTCTTTTCCGTTTTAATGACTGCTGAGAAAATCACAGCTTCTGAATGTGCTGAATTTTTATTGAACGCTGCTGCTGCCTTCACCATGTCTGCTGTGGTTTTGCTCTGATCTCATCAATAATTTCTAGAAATCCTTCACTTTCTGTATGAGAAGCAATAAAATATGTTGAGCTTCTTAGATTCTGCAGTGTTGTGAATTGTTTTCCAGGACGTCAAACGAACACCCACTTCATCTTTTCCTCTGGGTTAATGGGGGAGGATAGAGGTAATGATGCTCTTTGCTTTCCCATTATCTCCTCACCTCGGTTGGTTGCATTTTCCCCTCCACCTCCCAGCTGCAGCCGCACCAGGAGGACACAAAGGACCTGGAGGCCCCACAGAGTCACACACTCAGTGGGAGCCGCGTCCTGCAGCCTGACTGAGCCGTCAGTCACTGAGCTGATCGCCTCAACACTCAGCTCCCAGGAAACCTGCAGACCTGCAGAGCAGAAAACATTTCACCATCAGGAGATGTGGATGAATCCAACTGAACGGTTTCTGAGCCTCTGCAGCTGCTGCAGGATTCACGTTTCTCCTCTTTTCTCGCTTTGATGGACCAACAGCTTTAATGAGCCGAGGTTTAAAACGTTTAATTAGCTCAGGAGGCGCCGAATCTCCCAGCCCCCCAAAGCCAAATTAGACACTGTTTGAAATCTCTGAGCTCTTCCTCTAATATTTAATTAGCTGCAGATTTGAGCTACGATCAAATGTCTACAGATTAGACATTTTATCTTTTTACCCCCAAAGAGTCAAATTGAGTAAAATAATAATCCTTGATGTCGTCAAAAAACTATCAGTAGAAACTCGGTATTTCATTGGAGATCAAGTTCCTTATTAGGCGGAAAAGGTTTGGCTTAAAATTGTCAAAACGCCTGATTCAGCATTTTCATGCACTCACAGAGCCCAATTTGCTCAAATTTAAATAAATATAAATA
This sequence comes from Poecilia picta, assembly GCA_033032245.1. Taxonomy (NCBI): domain Eukaryota; kingdom Metazoa; phylum Chordata; class Actinopteri; order Cyprinodontiformes; family Poeciliidae; genus Poecilia; species Poecilia picta. Next base: position 24,925,538 of record CM065373.1, read on the forward strand.
TTTGGTTCCATAGCTTAGCTGTAAATATTTAAAGAGTACAGCAGGTACCAGAAGTCCATAAATATATTTTCTTCTGGTGCAGAATCAATCAAATTTTATCTATATAGCACATTTTAGCAGCAACGTTTTTCAAGGTGCTTTACATAATTAAAATAAAAACAGCATGTGTCATTGAATAAACAGTAAGAAAGAGATTTTGGGGAAAAAAATATTTAAAATAAAACAAAGATTAAAAAATACTTTTGTTACAGAATTTAAGTGCCTGTCGTCGCCGGACTCCGCCGTCCGTTCAACACGGGTCTTATCCAGGCTCCGTCGCGCAACAGGACAAGGTCTCCTTCCAACTATCACGCTAATTTTTGTGCTAGGACTTCAATGTCCTACACAGACTTTTGTGCTCTATTTTTACCTGTTATAGTCTAGAATTTACAGGGTTTTTCTGTTCATGCAATGACCCTCAGTCACTCGCCACTTTTACATAAATAGATAAAAAATAAAGATACAAACATTAAAAAACATCAAAGACATCAAAACCTGTAATTTAGCCATAATCAACTCTGACCAGGTGGGTTTTAAGTTGAGATTTAAAAGCTCTCAGTGTTTCAGCTGTTTTACAGTTTTCTGGAAGTTTGTTCCAGATTTATGGTGCGTAGAAGCTGAAAGCTGCTTCTCCTCGTTTGGTTCTGGTTCTGGGGATGCAGAACCAGAACCAGAAGATCTGAGGGGTCCAGACGGTTGGTACAGCAATAGCAGCTCTTTAAGGTGTTGTGGTGCTAAACCGTTCAGTGATTTATAAACTAACAACAGTATTTTAAAGTCTCTCCTCTGAGCTACAGGTGGAGGGACTTTAAAACTGGTGTTATGTCTCCATCTTCCTGGTTTTAGTCAGAACAGCAGCAGCAGTTTCTGGATCAGCTGCAGCTGTTTGATTGGTTTATTAGTCAGACCTGTGAAGACGCTGCTGCAGGAATCAATGCGGCTAAAGATAAACACATGGATGAGTTTCTCTAGATCTGAGGCATCAGTTCTAATCCTAGAGATGTTCCTCAGGTGATAGAAGGCCGACTTTGTGACTGTCTTTATGTGGCTCTGAAGGTTCAGGTCAGAGGTCATCATTACTCCCAGGTTTCGGCCTGATTGCTGGTTTTCAGTTGTAATAACTGAAGCTGAGCATTGATTCTAGTTCGTTCCTCTTTAGGTCCAAAGGTAATAACTTCAGTTTTGTTTCTGTTCAGCTGGAGAAAGTTTTGGCTCATCCACACATTGATCTGTTCACAGCATCTATTCAGTGATTGGATGGGGTCAAAGGTCACCTGGTGACATCATGATGTAGATCTGTGTATCATCCGTGTAGTTATGGTAGCTGATTTTATTTCCTGTTATAACCTCAGCCAGTGGGAGCATATAAATATTGAAGAGATGGGGTCCTAGGATTGAACCTTGGGGTTCCCCACATGTGACCTTTGACCTCTCCGATGAGAAGTTTCCAATTGAAACAAAGAAGTCCCTGTTCTTTATGTAGGATTCAAACCAGTGGAGCACCGGACCGGAGAGTCCAACCCAAGTCTCCAGGCGATTCAATAAAATGTCGTGGTCAACAGTCTCGAAAGCTGCACTGAGGTCCAACAGAACCAGCACTGTGGTTCTCCCACAGTCTGTATTTATATGGATGTCATTGAACACTTTGACTAGGCCGCCTCTGTGCTGTGGTGAGAATGGAAACCAGACTGGAAGGAGTCAAAGCAGTTGGTTATTGTTAGGAAGTTATTTAATTGTTTAAAAACTGCTTTTTCTATAATTTTGCTGATGAATGGGAGGTCAGAGGTCGGCCTGTAATTCTGCAGTACTGATTTGTCCAGATTGTTCTTTTTTATCAGCGGTTTGATAACTCCTGTCTTCAAGCCTGGGGGAAAACACCTGAAGACTGTGATGAGTTACTATTTGGATCAGATCATTAATGACAGGCAGGACTTTCTTAAAGAAATGTGTGGGTAGGACATCCAGACAGCAGGAACCGGAGCTTAATTGACTTATGATTTCTTCTAAAGTTTTATAATTAAGTAATTGAAATTAGGTCAATGTTCCTGCATTTGTTTTGTTCGGGCACAGCATTGGTACTGGCTTTGGAGACGATGTGCAGATTAATCCTCTGATCTTTTGAATTTTCTCTGAAAAGAAACTGGAAAACTTGTTGCAGGCGGCATTAGATTGAAGTTCAGGTGGTAACATCATCGGAGGATTTGTTAGCCTGTCAACAGTAGCAAATAAAGCTCGAGCATTATTAATGTTTTTGTTTATGACATCTGCAAAGAAAGCTTCTCTTGCATGTTTTAGTGTTGTGTGATAGTTACGTAGTCTTTCTTTATAGATGTCATAATAAACGTGAAGTTGAGTTTTACTCCATCTCCGTTCGGCTCTACGGCAGAGTTGTCTTGCAGATTGAACTGTTTGTTTATTTCTCCATGGAGATTCTTCCTACCAGTCACAACCTTCACTTTAATGGGGGCAATGTAATCAATGATATCTGAAAGTTTGCACTGAAAATCATCTACCAACTTATCTATATCATTATAGCTGAAGGTTGAGGAAGAGTAGATTTGATTAAATGTTTCTGCAGTATTTTTTTGTGAAAGTGCGTTTTGTGATGGTAGCTTGTTGTCCAAGTGGGTTAACGGATAAAGAACTGTCAAAGATAACAGCAAAGTGATCTGACAGGGCGACATCAGTTACAGAGACATTGGAAATATTCACACCCTTACTGATAACCAGGTCCAGTGTGTGTCCATGAGTGTGTGTTGCTTGTTTGACATGTTGTGTTAAACCAAAACTCTCTAATATATTACAGTATATACACCCTCGTTATTGTGGGTTGTCAACATGAATGTCAAAATCACCGACAATTATTAAACAATCATAATCAATACATATGAGAGATGTAAGTTAATTCAAGTCTGTAAAACAATTTTCCACATAAGTTGGAGTTTTGTATATAGTTAGTGTCAAAGTTCGTTTGTGGCCTTTTACCTCAATTCCAAGATACTCAAAAGATACTGTATAAAATGACCCAAAGATATCTCTACAAACTAGATAAATGGTGTCTTAATTAACATGGATTCAAATTATCCACATCAAACATTTTCTGTACTATGTGTGAATCAGACACAGACCACCAAGCAGCAGGCACCACACACTGATTGATTGATTGATATTGATTGATTGAGATGTTATGCTTTTTTTAGTAAGGAGGAATACATCCTAAGTTTTCAATCAAGTTCTCAAGAGTCTTGCAAATGATCTGTTTATCCCAGGCTGGAGCAAAGACTCTTCTAAAAGTTGCAGGTCAGCGGCTCTTGAAGCCTAGAGCTGAAGACCTCTGGTGTAGAAAGACTGGTGTAAACAGCAGAGTATAATCGGCACTGCTCTTCCTTTCATCCATGACGTTGCAAGCATAGAATACTTGCAACATCATGCTTTCAACTGACATTGCTGCTTGCCCAGGTTAATTCCTGAGGCCATACGACTGAAAAACATCACACTAGTCTTTATATTGCACATATTTATATTTAAACTACCTTCCTTTTTAACTTGATTTTATGTTATTCATTTATTGTGGAGCCTTGAAGTAAAGGTTTGTTTAATATATACATTGTGAATGTGTAGTTGAATGTCTAAAAGTAGCTATAAAACCAGGTTCTACTAAATAACTTTTGAAAGTCAAAGCAAAACTGAAAATGAGAAACCAAGAATAGCTGCTCTTCTTTCAACAGCTGATTATTCTGGAAAGTCCTGTTGAAGGGGATTTCTCCTTTCTGCTGTCACTTCATTCATGTTAACTGCTGTGAAGATAATGACAGAACATGTACGAATGTCTACTGCTTGTCCAACAGGAGTTAATGGTGCAATCTGCTGGGATTCCTTTCAAAGTTTTTAACTCAGTTGAACTTGATACACTTTGATAACTGGCATCAACAGGAATAAATTTATGATTGAACTGAAATGATTTTGCTGTGAATATTATTAGGTTTGTAACTTGTTTAACATATGGTTCCGGATTATCATGGTTTGTGCAAATTACTGTTAGAACTTAATCAATTCACTTTTTTTCCATTAAAACTCAGTTTGATTAGATTTTATTTCAATTTAAAATGTACTAGTGTCAAAACGGTGCTGGTACATTGCCTTACCTTGTATCTCTAATTGTATAATTCAGTTTCTAAAGCACTTCAGTAAAGTCTACATTGAAGGCATAATAATTTGTCATCATAGAGTATTAATTTACATATATAAAGAATAATTATTTTGTTTTTTAAAAAACTTCTGCAAATGTTTCAAATGATTTTATGTGAAAGAAAAAAGAATGTTTTTTTTAAATAAGCCTGTAACCTTTGTTGTTGTTTTAACATTATGAGATTAAACTGTTAAGCCCCCAATTAATTCTTATGTGTGAAACATGGAAGGTTTGATTAAAACAAGAACTATTCAGACTTGAAGGAAGTCTCAGTATAACTTGAATATCAGATGAATCATAATTAAACATATTGAGAAGTTAAAAACAACAGGCTGTTAATGCAGAAGAACATCAGACACATTTTTTAAATCATTATGTTTCATCAGCATGGTGTTCCGACCAGCAGTCAGGAAGACGGACACTGATGAGACGTCCTACAACTCAGAGGCGCATGAAGAACCACGATGGTCTGCGGTGACAATTAAACACATTGGAATATTTTACGAATGTACATCGCCAACATGCGACAGTTCTGACACAGAGTTATTTGCAACACTGTGGCTAAAATTAGCGCATGTATATTTGGCACTATTACAAGTTTTATAGTAGTTTAATACAAAAATCATCATTGGCTTACCTGCACCGTCTGAGCAGGGCTGTGCAGAGACCACTATATAGGGGCTGGTGCTCAAAAAAAAAGGGCCCATCTAACCGCATTCTAGGACATAATATTAAAGCCACACAGCTTTCAGAGTTTAATAAACAAAACAGAGTTTAAAAAACAACACAAAACAAACATATTTGCTCATGTCAAAAATCTTTTCTTGCTATTCCAAGTGTTTGTTTGTGACTCAAAATTTTGCTTGTGATTCTCACATGTGGGGGGGCCTAAAACCACAACAAAAGATTTCTGATGTGTGCAAATAAAAGTTTGTTTGGCAAATAACTTTTTAAGTTCATGAGACAAAAATTAATTATTTAATTTAAAAAAAAAAGTATTTTAAACAACACTCTTTTTTAAAGTAATCATTACAATTCCAAAAGTTCTGATTACAATTTTATTTTACTAAACTGAGGTTAGTTTTTATTTCATTGAATAATTGGGGGTTAGGGGGAGAATTAACTGCATACTCTGGGAACCAGACCCTAAACTTAAAGTCTGGGTTGAGTTTTTTCACCTTCATTAATGACACTTTTATTACATACATTATATCTATCATGGTAAAGCAGGGTGAGTTATTTTTAATTCTAAATGAATATCCTTGTTGGACTTTTATTTAAGTGTTATTCTCCTTCAAGATATATTTACCTAACGCTGAAATAAATACAAAGTACATTATGCAGCAAAGGAAATTAGAAGACATATTGATCATGGAGATGATCAGTTTTGGACGGGCGATGTGCCCTTATTGCATAAGCGATACCGAAGAATGACTGCTATCATTAACAATACAGGGAAGAAGCTTTTTAGGAAATAATAATACCAAAAAACATGTGATTTTATGTGATTTACCAGAAGACGCATTAGAAGTTGGCATGTAAAGAAAGAAATATTCATGACTTATTTATTCACTGAACATTTATAATCAGGAACACAGGTCTAGGAAGACAGGGATTTATTACTTCAATGTATTTTGGGGGACTGTTTGTGTTCTCCTGAATGTCACACTCTGACTTTGTGACATGGTTCTTTTTGGCCAGATTTGTGATTCTCTAAATTCCCTGAGAACATTGCTATGGATGTTAAAAGGTGTTACTGCCACTCTGATATGTTACATGCTGCTTGGAAAACTTCTTGACTGTATTTATGTCATTTAAGATTCAGAAACAATTAATAAACAAGACAGTAAAAACATCTTAAGATTTTCAGATACTTTCTGAACAATGCACAGAGAATCAAACTCTTAAGTGTGTTTGTGTCCATATGAGCCTGTTTATGCTCTAGCAGGGTCACAGTGAGATACAGAAATACAAGCAGACCTGGTTATCCTGTCTTTATCTCCATAACCAACTCTAATGAATGAGTCCATGGCAAAACTAACCTGTCAAATAAGTACCTGAAGCAGTCCTCCAGTTTCCTTTAATTTACTTTTGTCTGGCTTGTAATGATCTATAGAAAATCAGGCTGTTTTCCATAAAAATGTGACATGAATAGGTTAACATTAATGTGTAGCAATGTTTTGAAGAAAATTGGAGGATCACAGATCTGACAAAAGACAGAACTTGTTTTTCCTGATTGTGAATGTTCAGCAATGAAAACATCATCATCAGCGTCATACATGTTTTGTCTTTCCATGGAAACTTGTAAAGCGTCTTCTGGCAAATCAAAAGTGAAAGTAACTTTGATTAAGAGGTTTCATATCTTGCAGCAGCATCTCAGTCGTACACTGCCAGTCAACCTGTGCATCATCAGGTCTAGTTAGTTAGAGGACTGCACATCACATTTGCAAAAGAGGATTTAATTCATAATGTGCAGTTAATAGATTTAACTCAATGTTTTTCTATTTCAGCTATGGGATATTTTATGAGGTATATTAAGTCTATGTTTGTCTCTCCTCCTCCATCACCTCCATGTAAGTCTGCTTTAAACAGAAATGCTTTTTTATTATTATAATTGACATGTAATTTCAATATTTCTTCATTTATCAGTTTTTGATCAACCATGGCTGGAAATGAATTGGGGGTGAGTGTTGATGGAACAGTGTTTTACATAGCAACTTTATTATAATTGCATAGAGCTTTTCCACTTCAAGCCTCAATTATTTTGTTTCTGTCCTTTAACCTCAGCACAAGATTCCAGACTCAATAATTCAGAAAATCTTTTAAGGACTGTGGTGTTCATACAGTCAGTTACAGCTAGGGGGCGATGTGATGTTTGTTTTCCTGAGCAGAGACAGAGAGACAGACCTCCAGTTCATAAACAACTACAAACCTAAAAATGAAGATCAACAGCAGCTCAGGATTCTTCTGCATGGACCAGTTGGAGCTGGAAAATCCAGTTTCATCAACTCTGTCATCAGCGCCTTGGAGGGTAGAATCTGTGTCAGGGCTGTGGCATATAACACCGGGCAGTATGGCTTCACCAGCAGTGTAAAAAAAATCTAATTAACATTAGAGAATAAAAATATCCTAATTCAATCTTGTGCTCCTGTGGTTAGTTCTCCACTAAGAACAGATGACTGATTTAAAGAATATTTTTAAATTCACATCTAATGAAATAGAAATCATTTAGTGTGAAATACTCCCATGAAAACACAATTTTCAAAATACACAAAAAGGATCAATTGAATAAACAGATTGAAAGACAAACGTGAACGTTTTTAAAACTCAGAGACATCAGCTCCTTCATCAGCCTACAAGGAGAGATGATGGATGGAGGTTTCATTTTAAATGTTTTTTTTCTGGTCAACAGTACCAAACGTACAACATTAAAAAAGGAAACCAAGGTAACATGTATCCTTTTGTGCTAAATGACATGATGGGTCTGCACGTCAATCTGAGACACAGAAGAGTCCATGAGAAAGACATGGAAATGGCATTGATGGGACACATCGAGGACGGATACACAGTAAGATTTCTCCTGCAGCTGTATAAGATAAAGGAGGAAAATACAGATGATAATACTGTATGTTGTTATTGATATAACTATTTAACTGTCTGTTTTCAGTTCAACCCTGAGAGAGCTTTGATAAAACTGATCCCTTCTACAACCAGAATCCAACTATCAATGACAAAGTTCACATTGTGCTTTCTGTCTTTGATACCAACACAGTAAATATACTGGGAAATCCCTTTCTAGAGACAATTCAGAACATCAGAGATGAAGCCACTGATCTGGGTGAGAGAAAACTCACCAAAGAACAATAAAAACATTTTAAGTAATTTTACTTTCAATAAAGTTATTAAAAATACAATTTGTTTTATTGTTTTCTTGCATAATTTATCAAGGTGTAATATTGAAATATGTGACTTCCTGTGTTTCCTCTGCAGGGATTCCTCATGTGACTGTTCTCACCAAAATTGATGAGTTCTGTCCTGAGACCAAAAGAGATGTAAAAAAATGTCTGCAATAGCAGGAACGTACAGGAAAAGGTACATTATTTCTGTTTAGCTGTTCCTGCACATGGTCCATACTCAGGGAATTTCTTTATACACTGAACATTGTTGATTTTCTATAAAATAGTTCAAAGAATATCATTAAATCTTTATTTTTGGCACTTTTAGTCCGTCTTTAGCTTTCTGTTATTTCTAATCTGACCTTTTGTGGTTTTAATTTGCAGATTAAGGACCTCAGCAATCTGGTGGGAATCCCAGAGAACTGCATCTTCCCTGTGAAGAACTACCACTGTGAGAGAGAGCTGAACAATGACATTGATGTTCTGGTCCTGAACACCCTGAGACACATCATTGAGATTGGAGATGAAAAACTTAGCATTTAAAAAAGGACCTAAATCTATTGAGTTATGTTAAGTGTTAAAACCATCATAATGTCTTCATGGTTATTAATGACATGATCTTAATCATGATTGAACCCATAATGTGCTTGAAAAGTTCAGCACTGTAAAAATAAAATGAATAAACTTCAAAGTTCAAAATTGATCTAAGACTTTGAATGATTTAGTGATGCAGCAGTGAATTTGAATGTTGTGTTGATGTTTTCGTTCAGGTATTTTATAATGCAACTGAATTACTTAATTCAATCAAATCGGAATCATAAAACAAAGCTTGTCAAAGATATAAATTAGTTCTGCACACAAAATCATTACATCCATATGTTCTTTATGAAAAATACTTAATTTAACACAAGGAATATGTGAAACAAAGGCATCAGGTTTGATGGTTATTGATCTGCAAGAAATTCATTTGACTACAAGGCGGACACTTTTTTTCCTCTGCTCCCTCCCTGCACTTGTCTGCCCTGCTTGTTCGGTTTCTGTTCTGTCTTTTTGTATATTTTTGGAGCCTTTCTTTACACATCATCCAAATCTACAAATTATGGATCTGGTCAACCGATCTCTAAATGCAATTGATCAAATTTTCAACGAGAAGTCTGGGCACAGAGAGCCTCTTGTCCTACAGGGACACACCCAGCGGGATTCAAACTGGATTTATTCATGATAACAGAATTTCTGGTGTTTGGAGCTTGTTGATTCCTGGTTTATCGGCAAATTTGTGACAGACTTAGCCGAATTAGTGAACATTCAGACTGTTGGTGTGGACAGAGACACAAGCTGGATGTGAGTCTTGCTCAGACTTGCAGCCCAGCTAAGGACTCAAAACTCATGGTAACACTTTATTTGAAGGGGTGTGAATAAGACTGTCATGACATTTAGATCTTTACATTTAGTGGTTGAAATACTGCAGCTTACATACAATACTGGGTACATGTTAAAGTCCATAGCAAGAAAATCTAAATCAACACACAGTTATTGTACAGTATAATACCTTCACAAAATATTTAAAATATATTAGTCTAGTATTAAAACTGTGCAGATCTCTTTAAAATGTCTTATTTAATGGTTTTCTTTCAGTTTAATAGCTTGGTTCAGTAATAAAATATCTGTAGATATAAACTGGTTAGATTTTGGTCCTTTTTAGCTGCTGTGGTATTCATCTCCAATCTCAATGATGTGTCTCAGGGTGTTCAGGACCAGAGCATCAATGTCATGGTTCAGCTTCTTCTCACAGTGGTAGTTCTTCACAGGGAAGATGCAGTTCTCTGGGATTCCCACCAGTTTGCTGAAGTCCTTCACCTGTGAGTTAAAAGCACAGCAGATTAGATTAGAAATGACAAAGAAAAGTTCGACTAAATGTCAAAAATTATGATTTACATAAGTTATTTTAAAATAAATGTTCAACTCCATGAGACTGTCCCATAAGAAGTACCAGAACCACATAATGTACCTTTTCCTGTAGCAACCTGCTCTTGCAAACATTTTTTACATCTTTTTTGGTCTCAGGACAGGCCTCATCAATCTTAGTCAGAATGACCACATGAGGAATCCCTGCAGAGAGGAAGCAGAGTCATTTACATTTCATCTTTATATGCTTAAAGTTCACAGTATTGATAAATTATCCAGAAAATACAAAATATTTTGTTCAGCTCAGTCAAAGTGAAACATCTCAAGTGGCTTTTCGTTGTTGTTTGAAATGTTTTTGCTCACCCAGCTCAGTAGCATCATCTCTGATGTCCTGAATTGTGTCTATATCAGAATTCCCCAGTAGATTTGCTGTGTTGGCATCAAAGACAGAAACCAGGATGTGAACTTTGTCATTGATAGTTGGATTCTGCTTATAGAACGGGTCAGTGTTGGACAAAGTACTCTCTGGGTTGAACTGAAAACAGACAGTTAAATAGTTACAAAAATAGTTACAAATCATAATTTTTTTTGTCCTTTTGCTTTTAAAGTTGGTGCAGAAATCTTACTTTGTATTCATCCTTTATGTGTCCCTTCATGACCTTTTTCATGTCTTTCACATGAACCCTTCTGTGTCTCCGATTGATGTTGCTCAAACCCATCATGTCATTTATTACAAAAGGATACATGTTTCCCTGGTTTCCTTTTTTAATCCTGTAGGATCGGTACTGTTAACCAGAAAAGACATTCAAAATAAAACATCCAGCCATCCATTGTCCTTACAAGGTCACAGCAGAACTAGTGCCTCTAAGTTTTAAAGACTAAATTTTGTCTTTCAATCTGTTTATCTGTTTCACTCAGTGCGTTATAGTTTCACATTGCTTAGGATTTGTTGCTGAAGGAAAGAGGAGACCAGCTGCAAAGGCAGGATGAGAAATGAGATGCAGGTGATCGGCAACAAGAGACAACTATGACGGCACACCTCTATTTGACACTCTTAATGCAGGGTTTCCCCCAGAAAACTTGCTAAACCCGGTGGTCGGGCACCATGGTGTCCACTGGTGGTCCACCGAGTTTTTGTATTAAAAGATGTTAAGTAGACAATAAAAGTAAAAATATCACTGGGTAATTATATGTTATGGGAAAACATGGTCAAGTGAACAGTTATATAAACCCACAACCAGTCTTAAAAACAACTAATCAAAAAATACAATTAAAATTAAGATCAATTATGTCCACTTCTGTTGAATCCAGATTAAGTCAGTGGCTCCATCAGGCCCCCCAGAGCTTCAGTGGCCCCATAAATGCTAATATTTTAACACAGACCACAGATATATAAATGTAGCATTTGTTTATTGAGATTATCATTGCTGCTAAATTTGACATAATAGTTTCAGCATATATAAATTAAAAGACTTTAAATTATTTAATGTTTATATGTAAGATTTTAAGGAGCTAACAAGTTTACTTTGTAGAAGTTCAAAGGACAATATTCATAGTCATATTGGTTTGTTACCACAGCTACAATCTGATGCTGTGAGTTTAATCTTTGAGTTTCAGCTGCGTTTATTCACAAATACAAATTAGTAAGATGCAGTTATAATGTATTTCTTTTTAGGTTTGCCAGTTCAACTACTCCCCCTGTCCTAGATTTCACTAAATCTAACACAGAAGCTGTTAGAGGTGTTGATGTTTTAGCAACAAAAGGGGCCCATAAGTCATATTCTGCTCCAGACCTCATAAACCCTTGGACCGGCCCTGCATGATGAGGTAAACCTGCTGCACAGCACAGAGATGAGCAACAAGGAGATTTAATTCAATGCTGCTAATGTGGCTTTAGTAGCTCTTCTATTTCGTGTCTGTTACGTTTTTAACAAGGTGACACAGAAACTATTTTGGTTGGTCAAGTTTCTGGACGAGTTTTTCAGATGTCCGGTGGCCGCGCGCATTAACTCTGTGTGACTAAGTGGGCAAAACATTTGATACGGTTTGGTGCTTAGTGTAACCGGAAAAATAATACTAGTAATAATAATAAAATAATATAAAATCAGCGTGATGCGCGACTGCGAGAAGCTCCTCACCTGCACGATGGGTGATTAGTGCTGGGTTGTTAACAGCTAACCACCGGCTAACCGAGAACACAGGCCTAAACTTTACAGGGAAGACGGGGCCAAACGCTGGGCAGCGTGTTGAGATGTAAACGCTGCATAATGTTTTGTTCATAAATATACATCATTCTCACCTCTAAGCTCCTCTGAAAGCAACTACAAGTTATTCCTGCGGTTCACGTAGAGCTGCGCAACCAGAGCTAACGCGGTGGGTTTAAACTCTTACCTTAATCAATAACTCCTCATAACTGATCATAATTGCTCACAGGGGGTTGATGTAAATATCCATAGCGGTCAGTCTGTGTTCAGTTCAAGTGAAAGGAGGAGCGGGATCCGCGCTGAGGTTAACTTTAGACATCCAGCTGCTGCAGCGCGAGGCAACGCAGAGGCCTAGCGATCTGATTGGTCCAGTTTTAAATGCATAAACTATGAACATATCTTTAGGAATAAATCTGCTCTGATAGTGAAACACTCGGAGCAACAGTAACACTTGAAATCCAACTAAAAAAAAGGGCGATTTAAAAAAAAATTCCTAAAAAAAAAAAAAACAAGAAAGGCTTAGCCTGGCGGTGGCACTAGTAAAGCATGGCGGCCGCCAGGCCTATAACATACTGGGGGAAACCCTGTCATCACTTCTCTCCCTTCTGCTCCAGCGTAGCACAGTTCAGGCGAAAATGCAGGTGGCCTTCATCTACCAGCATTCCCCCCTTTCAGTGCCTTGCGGCAACACCTGCTGGCCTACATCTCCCAGCAGCCAATCACCTTTGGGCTTTGGGCCCCTATTCATCTCACTCCTTATCGAGTCCCTAGTCACCTCCTCCATATTTTCGCCTCCTCCGATTCCTAAGTTCCACCTCAAAGCCCGTATTAGTACCTCTCCTACCCAGGCTTCGGCCCGACCTCAGCCCCGTTTTGGGGGTCTACATTCGTATGCTGCTTCAGTATTTTTCTTCAGTGAGCAAGACACAACATGTACAAACCTAGTGAAGAAAAAATAAATTAATTAATGAAAATAAAGGGGAAAAAAATAAATAATAATAATAATAATAATAATAATAATAAATAAATAAAAATAAGGAAAGGAGTGGGGTGGGGTGTATCACTCAATCCGGGAGAAGAGACTAAACAGAGTGAAGAAAGTCATTAAAGGGGGCCATAAGTTATGAAATTTAGCTGAGTTGCCTTTCACTGAATATCTAATTTTCTCCGATTTTAGAAAAGACATGGTGTCTTTAAGCTACTGATCGCTAGAGGGTGGTTTAGTTAGTTTCCAATGGAAAAGAAGACGGCCTCTTGCCAATAAGGAAGTAAATGCTAAAATGTCCAACTGATTAGATGTGAACTGTTTGTAGTTAACTGGAAGCCCAGATATGGCAACATGGGGAGAGGGTTTAAAGACCACTGAAAGTATCTTTGACATTGTATCAAAGTAGGTCTGCCAAAAACTATGGAGTGATGAGCAGCAATAAAACATATGAGTTAAATTACAGGAAGGCGCACAACATTTCTCACAATTGTCAGAAATGGAGGAGAAGAATTGCGACAATCGATTTTTAGAGAGATGAACCCTGAAGAAAACTTTAAACTGTATAAGAGAAAGTCGAGCACAGATTGAACTTGAATGAATTTTCTTAAGAGTATTATTCCACCAGTCCTCTCCCAAAATTAGACCCAGTTCGTGCTCCCAAGCAGCCTTAACCTTGGTAATGGGTGAAGAATCAAAAGACAGAATTTCATTGTAAACTTTAGAGATATATGACCTTTGAAGAGGATCCCAGGTCAGAAACATCTCCCAATACAAGTTCGGCGGCCTGGAAGGGAAACCAGAAAACGGAGCCCTGGCACAGTGTCTAATTTGAAAGTAACGGAATAGATGAGTATGAAAATTTCTAAACAAATTCAAATAAAAATACATAGTCTCACCCTTGTTGATGCAGTGCAGCAGTAGCTGCGATTAATTGTTTGTGATAATTGGTCATTAGTCTTTTACATCCCAATGGAGGACGTTTGCAGAAGTGTTTTCATGTAGTCACATTGGTCTTTCTAATGGCATGTTTAAGATGATGTATCGAATTGTTTCAACCTCAGACAGGTCTTTTTTTTCCCTATTTGGACCAGAGCATCTGAAAAATAGTCTGCTTAATAACTTGCCCTGGATGTCATTAGATTGGCATGGGCAACTCACTGTTCTGCATGTTGTAGATTTACAGCCCTGAGGTTCAGATTTGGTCATGAGTATGTTAAGTCTCAGGTCAAACAGGCTTTCAGCACACTAACTTACATTCTGTTCTGTTAAATAGTCACTGAGCATGAAGTAGCACACCTTTCTGACCGGTTTTGTTAGATATTTGAGGTAATCACAGAGGTTAGTACTGGGTTTTATTATGAAACCTCTCTTTAGAACTCCTTTAGCCTGAAACATAGCAAAACACCTACATATGAAATCCGTTTGGATTTAAGTGCTTTACGTTTTTCTTTTCAATAAACTTCGTGTGTGGATATTAGTGTGTGTTTTGACTGTATTACCTAAATCCGAAAGTTTGCACACACAAAAAAAGTGCCACAAGATTGGTAAATTTGTCTGTATAGCAAAGTAATAAGTTAATTTGAATTGTTTGCATTAGGTTTGGGCCAGCAATGAGTTTCTATAAAACTAAATTAAATATCTGAGATTATTTGAGGCAGCTATAACATCCTAATACAATTTCAAATTTACGAATTATCACCAAGTCATTTAAACTGGCTTTGCTTAACATTCTTAAAAAGGACATTTTGTTCATGACTTCATCACTGAGCATAATACTGATGTTTTTAACTGAAACATGGTTGGATATCAATAATGAAGTACCTGTACCCTTGTTGAATTAGCACCTCTTGATTTTGTAAGTGAGATTAGAAGCATAAAAGAGGGTTAATGCAACATTTCATGAGTCAATAAACTGTAAAAAAAATTTTAGGTAAATTTGTCTTTTGAATATTTGAGAATCAAGGCCTTTAGCAAGCTGCACCACTAACTGCATACAAAACTCCAAAATATCTGAAAATGT
Organism: Poecilia picta; assembly: GCA_033032245.1. Lineage (NCBI taxonomy): Eukaryota > Metazoa > Chordata > Actinopteri > Cyprinodontiformes > Poeciliidae > Poecilia > Poecilia picta. The sequence continues at coordinate 24,940,779 of CM065373.1, forward strand.
CTTATGTCCACCAGGCTCGTTTGGCAGGTTAATAAAAGGAGATCACACAATGACTTTATTACTTCAAGAAAAATTGTAATATATTAAATTTTGCTAAAGAAATAAAACCTGAAATGAAATACCTGAAATAAATAACAAATCAGATTAATCAAAAACCCATAGACAGCAAAGAAATAAGGCAATGCAAAACAAACTTATTAAAAACAAACCATAAGATACAAACCAAACCGGGTTCTGAGGAGAGTAAAACCTTTTCCTGTGCCTCATGCATGGCAACTTTTAAGCAGCAAGGCAGCAATCAAGCCAACCAACACCACCTTAAGAAAACCTGTCTCCAAAACCCTGCAAGAAACATGGCAAAGACCTCCTGGGGATGTAACATTTTTCATGGACTTTTAACGAGCTTCTAACATTTATATGCATTGATTATGTCTGTTTAATAATTGTAAGAGATTTGAGTATCCATGTTGATTGTCATGGTGGGTTTAAGGGATTTAACCCACATGCAGAACAGGACTCAGGGGAACAAAGAATCAGTTAATGTGTTTGAGTGATCGGGAAGGGGAGGTGGAAAACACAAACTGGATCAGCCAACCGGTCGTCTCCTTGGTTTGATGGTAGGTTAAGTTGAGACAGAGCGGCTGCACGACTGGTCCGGAGGACAACAGCTCTAGACGGATCCGAACACCGGCAGGTAGGTTCAGTGGTGTCCGACAGCAGCGTCGAGAGGAGACACAGGGAGATCCAGACAGACGACGGGGAACCAGACTCACAGAGCTCCTGGGGCAGACGGCACACGCAGGGGACACAAGGACGATCTGAAAGGTAGGACAACGAAGAGATCAACAGAGGGCCTAGCGCCGAACACTGTGTTACCAGGGGTAGTTAACACCCAGGCGGGGAGGAGACGTCTGCCTGCTGTTTAAGAAGCCCAGTAATCATCCTCTTCATCAGCCGCAGGTGAGAACGATTAGCGACTCAGCACTCCTCAGGAGTGGCGTCGCTGGCGGCATCTTGTGGATGCTGCTGGAAGCAGCAGGCATCGCCCAACATAAAAATAAACTTAAAGACAGAACAAAAACCACACAAGACGAACGGAAAAACACAGACCCTGACATTGATACACACAGCCAGAAGACAGAAGGGTGAAAAAGCTGTGATATTCTTGGAAACTTTGGTCTGACTTAACATATTTTACAAACAACACATACTTTGGACTTGGTTATCAGTAAGGGTGTGAATATTTCAAATGTCTCTCTACTGATGTCCTGTCAGATCACTTCTTGTTATCTTTGAAAGCACAATGAACATTGACTCACAAAGCCAAACAACTACAATCGCAAAACATTCTTTCACAGAAAACACAGCAGAAACATTTAATCAAATCTATTCTTCCTCCTCGCACTTAAGCTGTAGTGATGTAGATAAGTTGGTAGATGGTTTTCAGTGCAAACTTTCAGATATCATTGATTACATTGCCCCCATTAAAGTGAAGGTTGTGACTGAGAAGAATCTCCGTGGAGAAATGAACAAACAGTTCAATCTGCAAGACAACTCTGCCGTAGAGCCGAACGGAGATGGAGTAAAGCTCAACTTCACGTTTATTATGACATCTATAAATACAGACTACGTAACTATCACACAACACTAAAACATGCAGGGGAGGCTTTTATACTATAAGTAAAAACATTCCCTGGTAAAAAAAAAAAAAAAGTATACTTTAGTATACTTCAAACATACTTACATTTGTGAAAGTACACTTTAAGTATGCTAATTATTAAGTGTACTACCTATAAGTATATCTGAAGTATACTAAAAATACACTTGTACCAATTTAGAAATTAGTACTTCAAACACATTTAAACATAATTGTACCAAAATACACTTTTAATATATTAAATAAAAGTATGCTTTAAGTGAACAAAATATCAATGAATATGTTTGAACTTTTAAGTGCCTTAATAATCTTTTACTATTTATTAAAATTGCATACCATAAAAAAAGGATAATCATGATGTAATTTTTAAGAAAGTACCCAATCAATTTTCAGATGATTGATGTACAAACCTTATACTCAACGGCATCAGTTCCAGTTCACACTCCAGACCAGATGGTGGCGGCATTGCGCATTTTCATTTATTTAAAAAACGCCACAAAGAGAAGAAAAAACTTGAAGCAGGGAAGATAACAGACGCTGTTCAAATTCGCCATTTTTACTTAAGTAGAGAGGGTCTTGACAATAGTTGCTAATTTAGTTCAATTCGAGCTGGAGACGTCCGAGTTAGACCACAACACAACGGGACAACAACAGATGGAAATTAAATGTGTGTCACAAAAGGAGCCCGGAGGGACGAAGCTGCTAAGTGTTGCTAGCTGGTGGTAAGTTTGCTTATTAATTATCTTCATTTAATTATAAACAGTGCAGTAAACTTACGTTGGTTTCTTAAATAATTATTTGATCAATTTTATTGTGACTTGTATGATTATTATAGTAATAATTCAGCTTCATGTTATAACTGCATGGAGGCTGGTTGTTGTGACTTATACTTTAATTCATAAACTTAGCCTGGTTTTAATTAAGCTCCATGAGACAAAGAGACTTTGATATTGGAGGTTGTTGTTCTAACTCGTTCATCAATGATTTTATCTTCAACATATGTTTGCAGCCTAACTAAGCAAATGAAAATGAAAGAGGAAACCAGAGAAATCAGGTGTTAGAAAACCTAAAGACTTTCTGTCTCAGAAGAAGCTCTGACTCCACCAGATCACCAACCAGCTCTGAGGAAGAACCTCCACATCGTCTTAATGATGCAAGTTTGTTTCTTCAATGAGGAGCTAAAGCTACATTTTCAACAACAAAAACTGCTGTTACCAACACTAAGTGCTTAATAAACATGATTTGATTTAAAGGTAATGGAAAGAATTTTTCTCTTGTTAATCTAACATTTATCTTTCTTTTTTTTATTTGTTGTTGACCTTCAGGACCCTGTCAGTGACCTTCAGGACCCTGTCAGTGACCTTCAGGACCCTGTCAGTGACCTGTCCAGGTGAACCTGCCTCTCATCTGATGGCTGCTGGAGATGGGCACCACCAGCCCCCCTCACCACCCTGCAAGGATCAGTGTGTTCAGATCATGGATGGAAAGATTTTAAGGTAGTTTGTCTCCTTAAGTCCACACTTAAAACAGCTTCATAGTTAATGCCAACATCAACTGACTATGACATTGCTGATCATTTTTTTCTACTTCCAACATAAACAGGCAAAGACACCCATAAATGTTTTTCCACCCCAGGCATCTGGTCCCAATGATCATCAGTTCTTATGATGTCACATACATGGTGAGTCCACAACGTCTTAAAATTGTAAGTTTTATTTTTTTATTTGCCATTTTTCTGTTCTCTTTAAATACAAATACTTTCTCTGTTTAATTGCTCTATTGTACTTTTTGTAGGTTTCTGTAAGGTGCAGTGAACAGGAATGTTCTGTTGTTGATCCTCACTGTCATGTTTTATTGTCACACTTAAATGTTCATATTCATCTGTTCACTTTTGATGTGCAAACTGATAATTCATGTAAAGTTCATAAAGTTGTGAGTAAAATTGGACAATTTTAAAATGCCTGTAATAAAAAATATTTGAAATACCTTGGGCATCTTGTGTAATTAATCTTTCCATGTAATTTTAGCCTAAAACAATGTAAGTACAGTAGTGTAGTTATGCATGTCTTTTACAAAATAGGTGCATAGGAATAAAGACTTTCACGAATAATTAAAGTTGTAGTTTATTGTCAATAGCAGGAAATAAAAAATAACAATTGTAATTTAAATAAATTATTAAATTAGTATATTTAAAATATATTTGAAGTATATTTTAAATATATATTTTATATAATTTTGAGACATAATCATATAATTAATAATAACACTCATAATATAATAATTATATAAAAATGTAATAATAAAGCTCTGAAATATGAAATTTTAAAAGTATACTTTAAGTACTCTAAGTATACTTGAAGTTGTTCCAAAAAAGTACGTGTAGTATACTAAGGTATACTATTAGTTGTATTTTAAACAATTTAAATACTACTAAAGTATACCAAGTCCAAAAAAAGTTGTTCCAAAATAGCACAGTTGAAGTACATTGCTAAAAGTATACTAAAGTATGTTAAAATTTAGTATACTAAAGTATACTTTTTTTTTTACCAGGTTGCACACTGTGGATTAAATCATTATTCAACTTTATTAGTATTTGAACTCTGAGAAGGATCCTAAATGGCACAGCACTGCAGAGAAGAAAAAAATCAGTTAATTCCTCTAGTTGTGTCAACATTTCTCACTGGCTGCTGAAGAATCATGCAGGCTTAGATATGATGTAAGTTTAACCCCCTTAAATGTGTTCATAATATGTGTAGAACACTATGTTTAACGTTTATACCAGTGGTTACCAAACATTTTCTGGGCCCCCCCTGTCCCTGCCCCTGAGGGGGTGGGGGGACTTTTTTGGGAGCAAAATTAATGGTAGCTGAACATAGACAACAACATCAGTAGCCTACAGGCTACTTGTTAAGCTTAAGGTGCTGTATTGATATTAGCTAGTGTTGAGGAAAACCAAATTAACTATTAAAAAACAACTAGGCTCGGGCTTTTCCTCCTGGTCCCAGGCTCTTTTCTTGTATCCGAAACCGGAGCCGCAGCCGTGTGGCACAAAACAGAGACGCACGCTATGTGTTGACGTCACAGGAGCTCAGAGTTTAATCCAATCAGTGGACAGTATAACACAAGACAGAAAAATTAAAGAAAACACAGTCACACATTAGTCACCTGAGAGAATGAGACAGATAGAGGAAAAACGAAGACATCTTCGGAGAAATAGTCAGCCCAAAAGGAGCTAAAAATTGGCTATTTCTGCCTCATTTTCTTTGTGCAAGAGGTTTTATACTAGTAGGTGTGTTTTATTCAAATAGGGGGCAACACTTCTCGACCAACCAAAAGCTGTCTCTGACCCTTTTCAAATTCAGAAAATCCCTACAGTTCCTTCAGAAACAAAAACGCGGCTTCTCCTTTTGTTTTAAATAAGTTAGAAGCAGGATGTCTCCGATCCCCTGTTGGGTTATGGCTTTTTCACAAATTGCTGTGAAACAGCTGGAACTTCCACTGGGAATATCCTGACATAAAAAACTAATTTAAAACCTTATACGACAATTTACTCTAGACCAAAAAGTAAAGGTCAATAAGCCAAAATAAGTTTCTAATTCCAAAACTATTATTAGACTATTTTCGATTAAATCAGGTTACCTTTTACAACTAGCATATTTTAAATACATTTTCTTAACACTAGTCATCTGTTAGCTAACATTACCTGCATCCAACAGCTTCTCTCAACTCAGTCTGTTAGTTTTGGGGAAAAAACTGTGTAAAGTTCTTGCGTTTTGCTGGTTTGCTGCCATGACTAACACAGTGGTTCCCAATTGGTACCGGGCCACGCAATAAATAATTAAATATTTCCGTTTTAAGTATTATTTAAGTCTGGAGGATCTTTTATTTTGAAAATCCTTTAACCACATTCTCCCGGTTACTTACTCGCCAACATTGAGCCACAAGCAGCAAAATGAGTAAGAAACAGATCAGATGACTTTGGAAAGTTACTTTACAAAGGGGAAAAGGCCCAGAGAGACAGGAGGATGGATTTATCCCGGACTGGTAGGTGAGTCCCACATTACAAGCAGCTCTGTGTAACATGCGGCTAATGAGGCAATGAAGCTTCAAGCTGCTTCGCCACTTAAAGACCAAGCAGGTTGTGGATATAAGCAACACTTCAGGTGTCATCGACTCTCTTCACTTTCAAATGGAACGGTGTAGTTGCAGAGAAACAAGCTCAGGGCTCCGTTAGTCATTATCGTGAGTTAAAGTTTTCACAAAAGTAAAATGTTCGTTTTTGTGGCGCATCTGTGTGTTATTTTGAAGGGATATGTAAACGTTACCATAGCGACCAGAGCAGCCGCTCTATTTGCTGCACTATGATTTGGAGTGAATATGTTTTTTCATAGTTAACATTTTTAACTGAATAAACATAATACATATATAATAATGACCTTTACATATAATAATAACATTTTCCACACATCATCTCGGATATCCACCGGACTCTCAGTTGCGCGATATCTCAGCTGTTTGGGATTCCCCTCTGTTCTTACGTCACCGCGCTTTCTGATTGGCTACCTGTCACATTAAGCAGCTTGTATTCTCGTTCCGGGAAAACCCCACAGGCTGCGATAAAAGAGCCAAGACAACCCAAATTGGGCATATTCAGGATTTAGCAAGAACATCAACATGCAGAAGCTTTATCTGACTGTTCACGCGCACCCCCCTCCCACAACCCCGTTTCCCCCGGGACGCAGCAAAACTTTTGCGGTAATAAAAAGGTTGGAGACCACTATTCTAACACACACCTGCGTAGCTGTGCACAGCAGCATCAGGTCTCCTTCGCTGCCGCACAGGTGTGTAAACCCAGCGCAACTGTCGTAGCCCTCATGTTGCGTAGGCGGTTCGGAAAAACATCTTAACAACAGATTAAACAGTTTTAACTGCTGATAAAAGTGACAGAAGACACAGATATGGGAAATGTGGAAGCCCCTACTGTATCAAATTGACAGAGGAATAACAGAGACTTTGCCATTCTAAGATAAAAGCCCAGCGCATACAGCGTCCATGGTTTTTTTTTCATCCAGAGGGTTCCCAAACTGTGGGGCGCGCCCCCCCTAGGGGCGCGCCCCACAGTTTGGGAACCTCTGGTTTATACAATATGATCAAAAATACCACATCTATTAAGCAATCTGCACCATATTTATTTTGATCTTTACATTTAATGGTTGAAATATTGCAGTTTACATAAAATACTGGGTATATGTTGCAGACCATAGCAAGAAAATCTAAATCAACAAACAGTTATTGTATAATACCTTCACAAAATATTAAAAATATTTTAGTCTAGTATTAAAACTGTGCACATCTCTTTAAAATGCTTGATTTAGTGATTTTCTTTCAGTTTTATAGCTTGGTTTAGTAATAAAATATCTGTAGATATAAACTGGTTAGATTTTGGTCCTTTTTAGCTGCTGTGGTATTCATCTCCAATCTCAATGATGTGTCTCAGGGTGTTCAGGACCAGAGCATCAATGTCATGGTTCAGCTTCTTCTCACAGTGGTAGTTCTTCACAGGGAAGATGCAGTTCTCTGGGATTCCCACCAGTTTGCTGAAGTCCTTCACCTGTGAGTTAAAAGCACAGCAGATTAGATTAGAAATGACAAAGAAAAGTTAGACTAAATGTCAAAAAATATGATTCACGTAAGTTATTTTACTGAAAATAAATGTTCAACTCCCTGAAACTATACCATAAGAAGTACCAGAACCACATAATGTACCTTTTCCTGTAGCAACCTGCTCTTGCAAACATTTTTTACATCTTTTTTGGTCTCAGGACAGGCCTCATCAATCTTAGTCAGAATGACCACATGAGGAATCCCTGCAGAGAAAGCAGTCATTTACATTTCACTTTCATATGCTTAAAGTTCACAGTATTGATAAATTATCCAGAAAATACAAAAAAATGTGTTCAGCTCAGTCAAAGTGAAACATCTTAATGGCTTTTCGTTGTTGTTTGAAATGTTTTTGCTCACCCAGCTCAGTAGCATCATCTCTGATGTCCTGAATTGTGTCTATATCAGAATTCCCCAGTAGATTTGCTGTGTTGGCATCAAAGACAGAAACCAGGATGTGAACTTTGTCATTGATAGTTGGATTCTGCTTATAGAACGGGTCAGTGTTGGACAAAGTACTCTCTGGGTTGAACTGAAAACAGACAGTTAAATAGTTACAAAAATAGTTACAATTTTTTTTTCTCCTTTTATTTTCAAAGTTGATGCCGAAATCTTACCATGTATCCATCCTTTATGTGTCCCTTCATGATCTTTTTCATGTCTTTCACATGAACCCTTCTGTGTCTCCGATTGATGTTGCTCAAACCCATCATGTCATTTATTACAAAAGGATACATGTTTCCCTGGTTTCCTTTTTTAATCCTGTAGGATCGGTACTGTTAACCAGAAAAGACATTCAGAATAAAACATCCAGCCATCCATTGTCCTTACTAGGTCACAGCAGAACTAGTGCCTCTAAGTTTTAAAGACTAGATTTTGTCTTTCAGTCTGTTTATTTGTTTCCATTTCATCAGATCTAGATGGGAGAACATGATGTGAATGTAGAAACATTCAGCATTTCTGAGATCAGTGGATAAATAATCATTGGACTTTCATAAAGAAGGAACAATTTTCTTTTTACCTCTCGGGTGAAGCTGCCCTGTCCGGTGTTACATACAGGAGCCCTGCGACAGATTCTACTTTCCAGGATACTGATGACAGAGTTGATGAAACTGGACTTTCCAGCTCCAACTGGTCCATGGAGAAGAATCCTGAAGTTCTCTTGACCTTCACCTTCAGGTTTGTAGTTGTTTATGAACTGCAGGTCAGCCACTTTGTCTCTGCTCAGGAAAACAATCATCACTTTTCCTTTAGCTGTAAGTTATTGTCTGAGCTTCAAACGAGACATAGCAGATCATAATCAAATGGCTGGATAACTGCTGGAACATGTCTGCTGAGGGAAGGTTAGAGGGCTAGACGAGAGAAATGAAGGCTTGAAATGGAAAGTTTCTACTATAATTGTTCTATAAGATATTATTGAATGGTCACTCACTCCCAATTCATCTGCAGCCATGGTTCTTCAAAAACTGTTAATTGTAGAAACATAAAATATATGTTATTTATTATAATAAATAAAAACACATTCAGGTCAAACAAACTTACGCAGAAGAAGAGAACGAGGTCTAGAGCTAGATCCTCCCATAACTGAAATACAGAAACATCTGGAATCAAATCTAACTTCAACATAATCAATTATTTTCAATAATGTTGTTTCTCTCTCTCTCTCTCTCTCTCTCTCTCTCTCTCTCTCTCTCTCTCTCTCTCTCTCTCTCTCTCTCTCTCTCTCTCTCTCTCTCTCTCTCTTCTCTCTCTCTCTCTCTCTCTCTCTCTCTCTCCTTCCCGTTCTCAGAGGAGGGAGATATGCTACCAGCTCTCCATCTAACGGATGAATTGAGTTTTCTAAATCTGCTGGGATTTTACCCTGTCCAGAACTGAAGTAAACTCTGATTAAGCTGAGGCAGAGAAAGACTAGCCTTGTTTCTGACGACCTCCCCCTCCAGATGTCCCACCTTCTTCACCCTGTGAATTAGCAGATTGAATAACCTGCAATCAGCTAGTTTCACAGAACACACCTGTTAACGGTCGCTCTTTCTCTTTATTACAACTTGCACTTGTTACTGAACCAGGTTGGTTTTAGTGACTCGGGTGAGTCCCAAGGGTGTTGCAGTTACACATTTTACACCATCAACAGTTCAATGTCAAAATCAAATTTATAATCTTTTAGTTTCTCTGATTACGATTCATTTATAATATTATGACAACCATTACTTATTAGTTACTCTTATTATAATCTTATTGCGAGTTATTACAGATATTTTCTGAAACGAAACCAAGAATAATCCATTATTTGAATTATTTGATACCAAAGTTACAGTTACTTGTTTTACTTGTAAGCATTCCCATAAGTGTAAGTATTCTTATTAGTAAACCAATATTAATTTAAGTATTTTACTTTAGGTCTTATTGAATTACTCAAAATGTTTAGACTTCATTCTTTAAAACTTTTATGCTTTGAAATAAAGAATAATCTGAACTATTTTTACACTTGTGCAGGCTGGAAACTTCCTCTTTCTTCAGGAAACCTGCTCTTCCTGTTTCATGACTCTCTTTCTGCCTGACTATGATTTTTTATGATAAAATAGAAAAAAGTAGCATCTAAGCAAAGTTTGCAGGACACAATAACAATAGATTAATTTTATTACTGTCTGACTCTACTGTTGGGTCTTGATGTCACCTGTGTAATTAATTTCAAAAGTAACTTTATTTATTGTTACTGTTAAACTAAAATCTCCAGCATGGGGAAGTGCGATGAGCTCGACTTTTGTTGACAGTAAATGCAATAATAATGACAGAAACTAATGACATAAAAATACATTAAATATTTCTACACTTTAACGAGCAAATTGATCTCTGAAACTGAAATGGAAAAAGCAACTTACCTTTATGTTGTAGTCCTCTAACGGAGATCAGAAACAGTTGCTGTCAGAGCACGACTGAGATGCTGCTGCAAGATGTATATCCTTTTGAACCAATTTACTTTCACTTCTTATAAGCATGGGATTTTGGAGAAATCATCTATAAACTGGGATTTTTACACATTTGAAGTTAGCATAAATACATTCCTTAATTGAAAAACAAATGGAGACATTCTTTAAAAAAATAAAGCCATAGATGTTTTTGAAAGAGTCATTAAGTGGCCATTTTTTGTATCAGTCTGAGCCTGTCCTGTGTAGTGGTTGAGCCAAACTACTAGCAGCTTCTGGGGAAAGTAGCTTTTCTTGATTTGCCGCAGGACGTCCAGTCACTGCTGCCTTCTTCTGAATAGTATCTGTCACAGTGGCTGTGTGGGTAGAGTCGTCATCTTGCAATAGGAAAGTTGTAGGTTTGATTCCTCCTGCCACATGTCGATGGGCCTCAGAGCAAAGCACTTAACCCCAACTTGCCTACTGATCTGCGTATCGATGTGAGCGTTTTTGAGTGTGAATGGGTGAATGTGATTTCAGTGTAACGCTCTTTGAGTGTCAAACTAACTGGAAAAGCGCTATTTAAGTTCAGTCGACTTTCCATTTATATGTCACAGAATTTATTTATAAGGCTCTGAGAATGGTTGTTCCTAGGAACTGGACGTTACTCACAGTAGACAACAACAGGAAACATCCTGGAAGTCTACTGTCATCTTGTTGTGTAAGATATTACTTTGACTAGAGAAGAATTAAGACATTTATTGAAACATTGCAAGGTGAGAACAAAAATATACAGTCACAGGAATCTGTGAAGTCTGCAGTAACCAACATTGGATTCTGGATGCCTTTTAGAGTTTCTGGTCAGCAGATCTTGCAATAGCAAGTTGTCACTGTTGGTTGGTGTTTCCCAACAAAGAGAAGAAATGCTTGATTGAACTAAAGGTGTGAAGATTTGGATTGTTTAGCCCCAAAGATTATGTTTTAAATAGGCCTGAAATTAAGGTTAAAATTAGATTCATGGTTCAATCAGCATAATCTCATATGTAGAATATTTCTGTTAAAACATAACACAATGAGTTGAATTAAAATAATTTATTTTGTAATTCTCTATTTATTAAACATAGCTTTTAACCTTTCTGTGACCTTGTGGATTCACAGAGGGTTATAAAAATGGTTCTTTGAACCAAGATAGGTTCAAGACAATGAGCAAAGAGGAGGTTTTCCAATTATTTATTCTCAACACTACCATCTGACCATTCCTCCCCAGAAAAAAACTAATCAATTTGTTGAGGTATGAAATCTACCTGTATTGAACCGTCACAAATCAAATAAATACATTTTGCATACTTTTTAAACTACAGCAGATTAAATCTGTTCAATGAAGTGCAAATCCTGTGGAAGACCCACTAACCCATAAAAGGCGGGGCTTGTGGGAGTTCAACAAACCCCCGACACTGGCCTAGAGCGGGTCTGGATGGGAGGCAGGACAGAACTTCAGGGATCCAAACCTCTATCACGTCTGAGGAGAGGGTCATATTCATCACATTTCATCAAGGCAGTTTACTCAATAAAAACATGATGCAGTAATGAAACAAGCAATAAACATTGCATTTTGTCAAATGGCCTTGTAAAAAAAACCTAGCAAATATATCAAATATGCTGATCGATGTTCCAGTTGCTACTAATCAAAGACAACTCTGAACAGGTGGGTTTTGATTTAAAAGAATTCTGTGTTTCTGCAGGTTTCTCTACAAATCTCGACGATTGTCCCAGACTTGTGGTGAATAGAAGCTGAATGTTGCTTCTCCATGTTTGGTTCAGGGGATGAGGAACTAAGCAAAGAAAAGGTTCTCAACATTTCTGTTCGCTTGGTCCACTTTAGGTCTCAGCTTTGTAATCATTTCCCTCTTTCTGGTCCCCAGATTGAAACTAGAAAAGGGAAGAGATTTTATGATATCAGCATTTCTGCTTTTGTGCCCATAAAATTGCCTTTCATGCTAAATTTGTGTAGGTTACAAAGAGTTTTCAATTTAAACTTACTTTTCTTTGCTTGTATTTTTATTTTTTACTTTGTCCACATACAAAAAAAAGTTCCATGACCTCTGAACCTTTTCTGAAAATGCTGTTAAGGAACTCTGCTTCAATTCAATTTATTTAGTGCCAATACACGAGAGAGGTCATCTGGAGGCACTTTGCTCATTTTAAATCAACATTACAAATTATCCTAATTCTGGAGCAGTACGTTCAGCTCAGTTTATTATTCAAATTGGTTTAAAAAGTTTCAACTTAGAACAAAGGAGATGATTATTGATTTCCTAAGAAACAGGGTTAGACCAAACCATTTCCATCATGGGAGAAGAAGTGGAGATGGTTGAGGAATATAAATACCTTGGTATTTGCCTTGAAAGCAAATTGGACTGGAGACACAACGGTGAAACCGTCTTTAAGAAGAAGAAGGGACAGAGCAGACTGGACTTCTTGACGAAACTTAGATCCTTCAAGGTTTGTACCTATATGCTGTATCTTTGAAATCTTGAGCAATTAAAACAACAATCAGAAACATCTATCCTTCTATCCAACCTTCAAAGTGTCTTTTAAACCACATGATAATGAAAAGTGAAAGTAATTTGGATCAAGAGGTTTTGTATCTTGCAGCAGCGTCTCAGTCACACATTGACAGACAAACTGTGTTGTCTCCAGCTTTAACAGAAGAACTGCATTGACGGTAAGGCTTATTTACTTTCAGGTTTAAAGATCAGCTTTCTTGCTAAAGTTTAGAATGATTGAATATTATGTGATCACCAACTATCCCTATATTCTACACAAATATGTCCATTTATTTGTTACTGTTATTATTATTGCATTTACAGAAAAAGATTTAATTCATAACATTAAAGGTAAATTAGATATAACTGAGGCTGCTCAGTGGCGCAGTTGGTAGAGCTGTTGCCTTGCAGTAAGAAGGTTCTGGGTTCAATTCCCAGCCCCAGCCTCCCTGCATGGAGCCTGCATGCTCTCCCTGTGCATGTGTGGGCTCTCTCCAGGTACTCCAGCTTCCTCCCACAGTCCAAAAACATGACTGTTAGGTTAATTGGTCTCTCCAAATTGTCCCTAGGTGTGAGTGTGTGTGTGCATGGTTGTTTGTCCTGTGTGTCTCTGTGTTGACTGGCGACCTGTCCAGAGTGACCCCTGCCCCTCGCCCGGAACGCCAGCCGGAGATAGGCACCAGCAACCCCCCCGACCCCACCAAGGGACAAGGGTGCCAAGAAAATGGATGGATGGATGGATAGATATAACTGACAGTGTTTCTTTATTTCAGATATGGGAATCTGTTACAGCTCTTGTAAGTTTGCTTAAAACTGAATTTTTTAAATGTAATATTATAAATGAGATGTAATTTTTGTATCTCTACATTTTACAGCTCTTGATGAACCATGGCTGAAGATGGACTGGGGTGAGTTTTAATATAACAACATATCATAGAACAAAAATTATAATAGAGCAGTTTCACTTCAAGCCTATATTTACTTTTTTGTAATAATATTTTTACTCACAAAATAAATACACTGCTAACCTGCTAACTTCAGTAAGCATGTTTCTGTTCAGTAATTCAGCCGCTCGATTAGGAACTGCAGCATCTGAGTCGATGTTTATGCAGTGAGTTACAGGTAGGGGGCGATGTGATGTTTGTTTTCCTGAGCAGAGGCAAGGTGGCTGACCGGCAGTTCATAAACAACTACAAACCTAAAGGTGAAGGTCAAGACAAGTTCAGGATTCTTCTCCATGGACCAGTTGGAGCTGGAAAATCCAGTTTCATCAACTCTGTGATCAGAGCCTTGGAGGGCAGAATCAGTCGCATGGCTCCTGAAAACACCAGTCAGACCAGCTTCACCAAGGAGGTGAATAGAAAGAAATGATCCTTCCGTTTTTGTGTTGTAATGTCCATGTTTAGATCTGCAATGATCTGAGGAGTCATGACCTCAAAGTTTTTGCCCAACGTTTTTATTATTTTTGATGTCTTTCACGATATCAAACCCTTTCATGGTGATCATGTTGGTCAAAGAATATTTCTATATTTACATTATGTTTTCTCTTTAGGACTGATAAAATAATAGAAACAAACTTTTACCTAAAATAGTCAGCATAGAAATATCACAATTTAAAACCCCCAGAAAGGAAACAGGATAAAATCCAGTTTTTAAATTCAGGGGCAATAGTTCCCCAGTGAACCTGCAATTATAGACAATGGATGGATGAATGTCTTATTTTGAATGTTTGTCTTTTTTCTGGCCAACAGTACAAAACCTACAGCATTAAAAAGGGAGATTCTTTGGTAATAAATGACATGATGGGTCTGAACTGTGGTAATCGGAGACAAAGAAGAGTCCATGAGAGAGACGTCATAAGGGCCATGAAGGGTCACATCAAGGATGGATACATAGTAAGGTTTCTACTGCAGCTGTGAAAATTAAACCGGGAAAAAAGTGACTATCATTTGTTGCTGTTGTTATAAATATTTGACTGTTTAACTGTTTTCAGTTCAACCCAGAGAGTAGTTTGTCCAAAACCGATTCGTTCTACAAGAAGAATCCGACTATCAATGACAAAGTTCATGTCTTGGTTACCGTCATCGATGCCAATAAATTACATCTTCTGGCAGATTCTGTTGTGGAGACGATTCAGGAAATCAGAGATAAAGCCACTGAACTGGGTGAGAGAAAACTTTACAGCAAAGAATAAGAATCCACTTTTAAGTTGTTTTACTTTGAACAACATAATTTATTTTATTTTTTGCTAATTGGTCAATTGCCAGAGTGTTAAAGGGATCCATGGTTAGTTTAACATGTTGGCCTAAATACAGGTGCTGGTCATAAAATTTGAATTTCATGAAAAGAGTTGATTAATGTCAGTGATTCCAGTCAAAAAGTGAAACTTGCATATTATATTAATTTGTTACACACAGACTGATATATTTCAAATGTTTGTTTTTTTCCTTTTAATGTTGATTTTAATTCACAACTAATGAAAACCCCAAATTTGTCATCTCAGAAAAATTTATTTCTTAAGACATTTCTTTTTAGAAATGTTGGCCAACTGGAAAGTGTGAACATGAAAATTATGAGCATGTAGCACTGAGTTCGCAGAGGAGATGCGATGGTCTCGCATCTCCTCTGATGCCAGACCAAAAGGACAACTACCCATGATGCAGCACGGCTCACCGCGCTTTTATTTTGAAAATCAACACACGAAATGAAGCAGTCACGTGACCCATGCAATGGAGGCCTTGTTTGTTGCCACCAAACCATCACTGACTGTGGAAACGTTAGATTGGACCTTAAGCATTGTAGATTCTGTGCCTTTCCTCCAGATTCTGGAACCTTGATTTTGATTTCCAAAGGAAATACAAAATTTACTTTTCATCAGAGAATATGACTTTGGATCACTGAGCAGCAGGACAATCCTTTCTGTCTTCATCCTAGGCGATACGCTTCTCATGTTCAGGTTTGACAAAAGGAACCTGGTCACAGCTGAAGAAACACTGTCCTGTGTGTGGTGGCAGTGTTGTATAAAGTACTGAAATCTCAGAGTCTAGTAAAAGTTTAGGTTCCTCTCCAAAATATGACTTTGGTAAAAGTCCAAGTCACTGACTGAAATGTTACTTGAGTTAAAGTCTTAAAGTATCTGAAACATCTTGTACTTAAGTATGGAAATTACTGTAAAAATGGATGTACTCAAGTAATGTAATGAAAAATATAAGTAAAACATAAAACAAGGCAAATGCAGTTTGACATTTTTTATATTTTGGTATACAGGTGCTGGTCATAAAATTAGAATATAATGAAAAAGTAGATTTATTTCAGTAATTCCATTTAAAAAGTGAAACTTGTATATTATATTCATACATTACATACAAACTCATATATTTCAAATGTTTATTTCGTTTAATTTTGATGATTACAAATGACAAATGAAAATCTCAAAAAATATTAAAAAATTTTCATACTCAAGGAAAGTATGAAGTTCTCCAAAATATACTTAGTAAAGTAGTGAAGTATTTTTACTTCGTTACTATACAGCACTGGTGGTGGTTCTTGAAGCTCTGACTCCAGCTGCAGTTCACTCTTGGTGAATCTCCAACATTTTTAAATGGGTTTTGTTTCACAAGCCTCTCCAGGTTGCAGTTATCCTGATTACTTCTCCATTTCTTTTCTATTACACTTTTTCTCTATGAGTTTTAATACAGAGCTCTGTGCACAGCCAGCCCCTTTAGCAGTGATGTTTGTGTCTTGCCCTCTTGTGCAAAGTGTCAAAGGTCATCTTTGAACAACTACCAGGTCAGCAGTCATCCCTGTGATTGTGTAATCTACAGATCTGGACTGAGAGTCAATTTAAAAACCTTTGCAGGTGTTTTGAGTTAATTAGCTGATCCTGCATGATTTATTTCTTATTCCCTGATTTAACCCACCTGGATCAATTGATGGCTCGTTAGAGGCCTAACAAGAACATAGACACTGAAAAGGTTGTTTCTATCACCAGGAAGAGAATAAAACATGGAGGATGTGGGGCCTACAGCATGAACACCATGGCAACCTTCATGTGACAATATTTTATTAAAATTTATATAAAGCCATAGAGTCTACAGTATTATTACTTTGTGGCTTTTACATCTAAATTAAATATTAAAGTATCTTGCTACAATGAATTGTGAATCCCATTAAGGATTCAATACTGAAATGTGATTCCTCTGCTTCTGCTGCAGGGATTCCTCATCTGGCCGTTCTCACCAAAATTGATGAGGTCTGTCCCGAGATCAAAAAAGATGTGAAAAATGTCTGCAAGAGCAGGAAAGTACAGGAAAAGGTACATAGTGTTGTACTTCTTATTTTATATACTTGGCAAATTTCTATAAAAATTGATTAGTTGTTTTTTTTAAACTATAATTCAAAGTTTGACAAACGTTTTAGCATTTTTGGTTCATAATTTGCTTCTGAATTTTTCTTTAATCTGAAATGTTATGGTTCTATTTGAAGGTTCAGAAGTTCAGCAAACTGGTGGGAAACGCAGAGAACTGCATCTTCCCTGTGAAGTGCTACCATGTGGAGAGAGATTTGGACAACGACACTGATGCTCTGGTCCTGAACACCCTGAGACGCATCATCGAGATTGGAGATGAAAAACTAAACAGCTAAATAAGGACCTAAATTAAACTGTTGCCAAGGCATTCAGGCCACGTATTCTACATGTTTCTTACTGGTATAATGTAAAACATGATTGCCCCCAAATTGATTTTATATGTTCAACATGGGGAAAGTTAAATGAACTAACTCTTTGGTCCAAAGTAAATCTCAGATTTAGTATGAATGAGTGATGCAGCAGTAAGTTTGAGTATTGTCAATGTTTGCTTTAACAGGCTTTTAATAAAAGATCCAAACTACTTAACTCACTCAAACTAAATCATAAAACCAAGCATACTAGTGGTTCAACTCTCTTCTGCCAAATACAGAGAGAAAATCAAGAGCCTTTATATTCTTAGTGTAAAATGAGTCATTTGAAACAAGCAACATGGGAAGTGGAGGCTGCAATGCTTAGTCGTTTGTATCGGTCGTTGCTGCTGGTTCCAGTCAGTGTAGAAGCTTCCGTCATTTTCTTCCACTGTCTTCTCTATTGACTTGAGCAGTTTCTTCACCTGATACCGGTTGCTTCGGTAGCCGTACTTGGATCGCTTGTTCCAGCGTTTGTTGTCAACGTGGTATCGATTTCCACACTTTGCTACTAAATCGCTAAGGAACTTGTTTTCCTTCACTAACCCTTGGATTTGTTGCCGTCTTGGGAGCCGATCACCGTGAGTAAAGACAACAGTTGAATATTTAAACACTTCCTCTGAGAAGTGTTCATTCATTTCGCTGACGATGTCGTTGTCTTTCTCTGTAGATTTCTCCACGTTGAGCACGATGAGGAAAGCGTGAGGCCCAGGCCAACACTCTGTGATTCCTTTCAGTAACTCAGCCTTCAGCTGTTTCTCATCTTTCTCTGGATCAAATAAACCAGGCATATCGATCAGAGTGATTTCTCTCCCACCAACATGTTTGGTCTTTACTTCACATCCTCTCATCCCAGGATCCCCGTCGTGGTTGACTTTAAACTTCTGCTCTTTAAATATGGTGTTTCCAAGGCTGCTTTTTCCTGATCCAGTTTGTCCAATGACGGCGATTCTTCTTAGGTGCACTAAGAGACAAGGACAAACATTTATTTTGTTGATTGTCCTTCATGAAGCATTGTATTTATGTGACATCTAATATGACTAAAAAAATAGTAATTAAATCTGGGGCATGGGGCCAAAACAGCCAGGACATGAGAAATCACAGTAACCTATGAAGTCTTACCTGAAATAGGAATTTATAGTTAAGTTGTTTTATATCATATACATTACTCATCATTATTTTACTCAGAATTCTTATGCAACATTTTCTTTGTCGTAAATTGCAGAAATTTAAAAACTTTTCTTTTCTTGATTTAAGTTACTATATATTTCATTGATTACTGAGCTGCACCAATCAGAGCATTTAACTCCAATTACAACCAGCTGACATTTCATACAAGGGTTGTTTGTTTTTGCATAATCTTTTAAAATTCTTGAAAAGAATGGATTGCAGAAACAAA
Organism: Poecilia picta; assembly: GCA_033032245.1. NCBI lineage: Eukaryota > Metazoa > Chordata > Actinopteri > Cyprinodontiformes > Poeciliidae > Poecilia > Poecilia picta. The sequence goes on from CM065373.1 coordinate 24,959,661, forward strand.
AATATTACAAAATAATTTCTTTTTATATTAAAATTATTTTGATAATTTGATTTTTTTTAGCTTTTAATACCATAAATCAGTTTTTGAGCCCATGAAAATATCTTGAAATGCTTATTTATATACTAAATTGAAAAACAACTAAAGTTGTCAAAAGTTACTCAAAGTTTAATAATAAAAAAAAGAAACGGCAATAATTTAAGCAACTCATTCTTTTCAATAAATAAATAAAATATCCAAATATTAGTTGAATATTGAGCATTCTTTATGTCCTTGTGTGAGAAATAAGGCAAATTTATGAAAATAAAACCAAACTTTTAACTTTTATTTCTTTGTAGAAATAGTCCAAACTCTGATATCATGTGTTTTTATTTAATAACTGGTGACAGAAATGAGGCTCTAGTTGTTTCCTCTGAAGATCCCAACATTCAGATTTACTCTGAAGGATCCACTGAACGTCTGAGGATCAGATTTATTCTCATATTTAGAGCCGGGTCAGTCTGTGGCTCTGGAAGGTTTCCGTCTGTTTTTGTTTTCCTCTCAGCGTCAGAAAGCTGCCAGACCCAGTTTTCCTGCCGGTCCTTACTGGGTCGTTCCCAGTGCAGACGTGTGCGGTTCAGGTCGGTTCTCTCTTTCACAAACCAGCAGCGTTTCTCACGTGAAGCAACGTCTTCTTCTGGTTCTGATTGACTTCTCTCGCCTGATGTGTAGGACGGCGTATTACGGACTTTTCAGATAGAAAAAAAAAACAATAAAAATGTGTAAATTTCTGCAAAATAAACTCAGAAATTTTCTAGATAAAGCAAGATAATTTATGCACTAGAAAAGTAAAAAAAAAAATTCTTCTGAAACTCAAATATTGAAGTTTTTTCCAGTAAATGTTTGACCTTTTAAGTTCAGACATTATCTTGATTTTTTTCTTGAACATTTCAATGTATTTCATTTGTTACTATTATCATTTAATCATTTTTAACTCTTTCTCACAGTCGTAGTTCTTCTCATGGGAGACGCAGCTCTCTGGGCGTAAGTCCTGAACCTGCTAATAAAAACACAACAGATCAAATTAGACAAAATAAATTACCACTAAGAAGACAAAGATGGACTAAAAATGTTAAAACTAATGATTTAATGAAGCTCTGTAATTATTTAGTAGTAAATAAACTCTCTGAGTATGGACCATGTGAACAGAATAGTTTCCATTTCCCTGCAGCTCCTGGCTCCTGCAGACATTTGTCTCATTGCTCATCTCAGAACAGGCGTCATCAGATTTGGTGAGATCGGCCACATGATGAGTCCCTACAGACAGAAAACCCAGGAAGCCACTAATTTCAAATATTGTTTTTAGTAACTTTATTGAAAGTAAATGACTTTTTTATGTTTTTTATTGTTGTGATGTTTCCGCTCACCCGGCTTAACAGTTTCCTTGATGTTTCTGATGTTTCTGATGTCCTGAATCGACTCCCTAACGGTTCCATGTGAAGCATCAGAATAATTTCCATTTCCCTGCACCTCCTGTCTCCTGCAGACATTTGTCTCATTGCTGATCTCAGAACAGGCGTCATCAGATTTGGTGAGATCGGCCACATGATGAGTCCCTACAGACAGAAAACCCAGGAAGCCACTAATTTCAAATATTGTTTTTAGTAACTTTATTGAAAGTAAATGACTTTTTTATGTTTTTTATTGTTGTGATGTTTCCACTCACCCGGCTTAACAGTTTCCTTGATGTTTCTGATGTCCTGAATCGACTCCCTAACGGTTCCATGTGAAGCATCAGAATAATTTTCATTTTCCGGCAGCTCCTGGCTCCTGCAAACTTTTGTCTCTTTGCTCGTCTCAGAACAGGCGTCATCAGATTTGGTGAGATCAGCCACATCATGAATCCCTACAGACAGAAAACCCAGGAAATTACTAATTTTACATATTGCTTTTTAGTAACTTTATTAAAAGTAAATGACTTTAAAATGCTTTTTATTGATGTGATGTTTCCGCTCACCCAGGTTAGCAGTTGTCTTTCTGTTTCTGATGTCCTGGATTGACTCCCTAACGGTTCCTCCCAGCACATTTGATCTTTTACCATCTAAGACAGAAACCAGGATGTGAGCTTTTATAGTTGGTTTCTGGTTGTTGAGCGGATCATTTTTTGACAAAGCACTTTGAGTTGAACTGAAAACAGTCCATGCATTGCATGGCAGGCACCTATTGTTCTACACCTAATAGAATGTCTCTTTAATCCTTGTTATTCTTCCATCACCGTTAATGCGGCTCGTACCGCTGTGTCTCCACCCACAATAGTGGTATCAAATCATGCGGCTCGGCGCCGAGAAGGGAGCTATTACTTTTACTGGGGATCGGAGTTACGACGGCGACGTAAAAAGCGAAAAACGAGCAAAATTTCCAACTGCCGAAGCGCAGAGTGTAACTGACATCAGCTGCTGCTTTTTTAGAGTGAGGAACAGAGTGGAATTTTGACCCCAAAATAATTTTGAAATCGCTCTCATGCCTTCAAAAATTGCTCTATTGGTATGAAAGTCGGTCATGACATAGATAAATATGTCTGCTCCGGTAAAATGTTTTCGAAATTTCTCTAGGGCTTACGGTTTTCTGTCCAGGTGCTTCAGAGCAAAGTGATGGGAAGGGGTAACTGACGCTCGATCCCAGTGTTTTACATAGATTTCTGAAAAATGTCTGAGCCCTGCGCACACCATTTTACTCTCATCTCTGCTATTTCTGTGAGTGAGGTAGAGATATGAATCGCGGGACTCTCGGAGACGAAAAATAGCCCTCTCATACGCTTCAAACCGTTTTCGAATATGTATCACGGTTCCCGAATGGGAAGGAGTTGTTCGGATAGCTTTTTGGAGTGAAACTGGCTGGTTCAAACAGATAGAATTATGTCTCATCCTGTGTGTCTCTGGCTGCGTTCACACTGCAACCTGAAGTGACTCAATTCTGATTTTTTTGACGTAATGCGACCTGTATCTGATCTTTTCATGGCAGTGTGAACAGCTCAGGTCGGATTCTATTTAGAATGCGACCCGTATCCGATACGTATCCGATTCAAGTGCGACCATAACGTCCAGGACAAACGCACTATTCTGAGTGCAGGAGGAAACAAAACAGCCATGGCAACCCTGGTATCCATGACAACCATGGCGGACGCTAATGCAGAAAGCAGTCAGTGAAGAGAAAGGAGGTATCTGGCCTAATGAATATATGGGGGGATAGGTCTATCCAGGCCAAACTAGGGGGATCTTATCGAAACCGGGCGGTTTTTACTAGCATTTCACAAGAAATGACCGTCGTGGGTATAGATGTTCCTGGCTCCAATGTCAAAGAAAAATGAAGAGCCTCCGTAAAAAATATAAGGAGGCTAAAGATTCAAACAAACGAAGCGGCAGTGGATGTGTCACTTGTCCATTTTACAACGAGTTGGACCGCATTTTAGGAGACAAGCCCAGCGTTCAACCTTTGGACCTACTGGATCGCTGCTGCGGCAAATAGGAGCAGGAGGAGATGAGCCCAAGTCCTGCAGCTAATACTGTCCAAGCCAACACATAGAAACCTGAACCGATGTTGCTGCTACTGCCCCACAAAATGCCATGGCCAAAATCCTAGCTCTCTTTCTTTTCGATCTTCTTAAGAGGAGTATGTTATTAAGATGCCTGCGGTTGAACAACTGGAACATCGCTAAATATGTTCCATTTCCATCCATGTTTTTATGTTCGTCTCAGGTCGACCTTACGACAGATGCACTCAGGATCAACGTATTTATTCTAACAAGAGAGGAAATCAAGTTGGTGGTTAATATCACTTCACCAGCTGCCCGTTCACATTAAATAAAATATATAGTTCCTGGTTTCCTATTTAGTTAAAATTTGTAAAATGTAAAATTTAAGATACACATTATAGGTTAAAAAATACAAAACATTGCAATATTTGTCCATTACCCCTGGTATGTAAATAAATTTGCTTAAAATACATTTTATAACTAGAATAAGTATAAATACATCACAGATCTGACCATAATACATACCGCAGTAAAAGACGGCAACAGAAAAAGGGGACGAGGTGTCGCGTGGTTGCTATGGTTACACAAACAGTCAACAGCAGTATAACATAATTAATGACTGGAGAAACAACTTTTTGACTAAACAAAGTGAGTTTGAAGAATGAATAAAACATTTTTCGATTCACTTCACATCACAGATATAGTCATTTCGCCCTCTACTGCGCATGCGGGTCACTTTCAGGTCGTTTGCCCGTTCACACTGCAGAACGCATACAGGTCGCATTTACTGGCAGTGTGAACGGCCCAGGCAAAAAAATCGGAATTGGCAAAAAATCGGAATTGGGTCACTTCAGGCTGCAGTGTGAACGCACCCTCAGTCACAGCTGACAGGTGGCAGTGAGGATCAATCACCATAGCAACAGAACACTGGCCACAGCTGACTGGTTTTCTCAGAAAGTGACTGAGGATCAATCACCATAACAACAGAACACTGGCCACAGCTGACTGGTTTTCACAGAAAGTGACTGAGGATCAATCACCATAGCAACAGAACACTGGCCACAGTTGACTGTTTTTCACAGAAAGTGACTGAGGATCAATCACCATAGCAACAGAACACTGGCCACAGCTGACTGGTTTTCACAGAAAGTGACTGAGGATCAATCACCATAGCAACAGAACACTGGCCACAGCTGACTGGTTTTCACAGAAAGTGACTGAAGATCAATCACCATAGCAACAGAACACTGGCCACAGCTGACTGGTTTTCACAGAAAGTGACTGAGGATCAATCACCATAGCAACAGAACACTGGCCACAGCTGACTGGTTTTCACAGAAAGTGACTGAGGATCAATCACCATAGCAACAGAACACTGGCCACAGCTGACTGGTTTTCACAGAAAGTGACTGAGGATCAATCACCATAGCAACAGAACACTGGCCACAGTTGACTGTTTTTTCTCAGACAGTGATTTAAAGAGAGAACTTTGTCTCCCCCTGTGTCTGACTTAAGTAATGCAGCGACAGCTGCAGTGCTCTACCATGGCAGAAAACTCAATTATTACAGAGGAGGGCTGAGCTGGCATTTAGAACTACTTGCTGAATGGAGTTAGTCAATGACAGACAAAACTCATACCTGACATATGGTCCTTTCTATAGTTCTAACTATGGCAAACACTCAGTTAAAACAGATGACTAGTATATAACTGGTTTAACACAACCACTGCTACACATTGGATCAGTTTTGCCATTTAAAATGAAGTTTAATAAAAATGTCAAAATAAAAGCCTTGACCACTTTTACATCATGCAGTTGCTCTATTGGTGATTAAATAACTGGTGTTACCAAACCACTGTTACACACTGGATTAGTGTGGCCATTTCAAATGACACTTACTGAAAATTTCAAAATAAAAGCCTTGACCATTTCTACATCAACTATTGGTCTTTTGGTCTTTACATGACTGGTGTAACCAAACCACTGTTACACATTGAATTAGTGTGGTCATTAGGGCCTGCCATTGCAATGCATAAGGAGAGCAGTGACTGACCTGCGAAGCAGGTCAGTCACTGCCTCCATGCATTTGCATGGCAGGCACTTCTTATTCTACACCTAATAGAATGTCTGTTTATTATTAGGGCCTGCCATTGCAATGCATAAGGAGAGCAGTGACTGACCTGCGAAGCAGGTCAGTCACTGCCTCCATGCATTTGCATGGCAGGCACTTCTTATTCTACACCTAATAGAATGTCTGTTTATTAGGGCCTGCCATTGCAATGCATAAGGAGAGCAGTGACTGACCTGCGAAGCAGGTCAGTCACTGCCTCCATGCATTTGCATGGCAGGCACTTCTTATTCTACACCTAATAGAATGTCTGTTTATTATTATTAGGGCCTGCCATTGCAATGCATAAGGAGAGCAGTGACTGACCTGCGAAGCAGGTCAGTCACTGCCTCCATGCATTTGCATGGCAGGCACTTCTTATTCTACACCTAATAGAATGTCTGTTTATTATTATTAGGGCCTGCCATTGCAATGCATAAGGAGAGCAGTGACTGACCTGCGAAGCAGGTCAGTCACTGCCTCCATGCATTTGCATGGCAGGCACTTCTTATTCTACACCCAATAGAATGTCTCTTTATTTATATTATATCTTTATTTTTCTTCCATTACCGTTAATGCGGCTCGTACCGCTGCGTGCCCACCCACAAAAGTGGTATCAAATCGAGCGGCTCGGTGCCGAGAAGTGAGCTATTACTTTTGTTGGGATTCTGACTTAAAATGACGACAAAAATTAATAAAAACGAAAAAATTGGAGATTGAGGAACTCGCAGCATCAGTAACCTTTCTGTCTGAAACACACACACAGGACCCCTGATGGCTTACTGAAAAACTGTGTTTAACTCGCCCTCACAGGCATAAATATTGCCCTATTGGTCTAAAACTTGGTCAGAACATAGATACACATCCCTGCTCCCGTAAAATGTTTTCAAAAATTTTCTAGGGCTTATGGATTTTTGTCAGGGTCCTTCAGACTGGCGCTGGGTGTCTCCCAAGTATAGAAACGAGGGAGAAGAGGATTTTCCCGCTCTTTGTCTCCTCACAGCTGCGGGGCATTAATTACCATAGTAACGGGTTCCAGCCAGCGGCAGCCATTACTCTGAGAAACAGCAGAGAGTATTTCCTGTGACTATTGATATTTTGTTTAGATAAAATTATTATTTCTCTGAATTTTTCAGTGTGAAATGACATCCTTACTATGAAGGCTGAAAGATTTAGAGATTATGGACTGTCTTTATTTTTTTAATATTTTGTACCGTGAGTGAGAACATGTGCGAAGCTTCAGTCTCGGTCTGAAGCTCGTTAATCATTAACAGTGTCAATTAGCGGTGCGCTGCGATCGTTGTCTCTTGTTGCCAATAACCTGCATGTGCAGCTGGACTCACAGCGGCGGAGCTCGTCAAAATATATCAACACAATGAAGCTAATACTTGACGCAGATTGGCTACATCGAGGCTCACTGCAGTAAAAAAAGACATGGAGGATCAGACAGCCGGGAAAGCAGCGCTGTACTCTCACAAACGGGCTCAGAGGTCACAATGCATTGTGGGAAGAATACATATTTCCTGTGATTATTCATATTTTGCTTGCATAAAATTATTTTTTCTCTGAATTTTTGAATGTGAATTAAAATACTTAGTATGACGCTTGAAAATTTTCAAGAAAAAAACAATGACCTCTTTATTTATTTTTTTAATTTCAGACCGTGAGTCAGGAGGACATGTCCAAAGTTTATATAGATGTCAGTCTGGTACTGAATTTCATTGAACAATGAGTTCAGCTGTTGATTGTTGCTGTGAATCAGATCAGCCACTGTAATGTTGTGATGGATCTGGCAAAAGCTTCAGTCATTAGCAACACGGGCAACTGTGGCTTTCAATTGGAAGGTTACAGGTTAGACTCCTGCTTTCTCCAGCACATGTTACTCTGCCCCTGGGCAAGGCATCCAATGTCAAATAGCCTACTAAGCTGCATATCAATGTGAGACTAGCCTGAAGCAATTTGATTTGTCAGAAATAGTCAAATAAATTGCTATAAGTTCAGTCTATTTACCATTTAAAACCCATCAGTTTATGTAATACTGATTTGCAATAAGCCATTTCTACAGTGTTAATCTATGCACTGCCATAGGTACGGCTATAGTATTAACAGTCTAAATCACATTTTACAACTGGCTTGTGGAAGCCAGAGCATTAGCATTTTTAGACTACAATTTAGCTCAGGTTAGCGTTGATGCTAATGCTGAGCATCAGAATGCTTTTCTTATTTATTACCAATGTTTCATATACTGAATGTAGTAAGTAATGACAGACAACATGATAGTGATGCTCCACATGCTACTAATAGCAATCATGCTATTATTAGCATTTTGGCTAATTTTGGCTCATGCAACATACTAAATGGTACGAGTGCAGCTTAGTGAACATGCTTCTGACTCCCTGCAGGTTATTGACTACATTGCATTTTTCTTTAGCATTAAAGAAAAATGCAATATGATTGGATGCATCATATTGCTGCATCCAATCCGACGGGCACACTTTGGCAGGCCCTTCAAAATTTCTGCGGAATTTTCTAGTTATTATAACATCTTCTTCCATTACCGTTAATGCGGCTCGTACCGCTGCGTGCCCACCCACAAAAGTGGTATCAAATCGAGCGGCTCGTGCCCGGGAAGGGAGCTATTACTTTTATTGGGATTCTGACTTAAAATGACGACAAAAATTAATAAAAACGAAAAAATTGGAGATTGAGGAACTCGCAGCATCAGTAACCTTTCTGTCTGAAACACACACACAGGACTCCTGATGGCTTACTGAAAAACTGTGTTTAACTCGCCCTCACAGGCATAAATATTGCCCTATTGGTCTAAAACTTGGTCATAACATAGATACACATCCCTGCTCCCGTAAAATGTTTTCAAAAATTTCCTAGGGCTTATGGATTTTTGTCAGGGTCCTTCAGACTGGCGCTGGGTGTCTCCCAAGTATAGAAACGAGGGAGAAGAGGATTTTCCCGCTCTTTGTCTCCTCACAGCTGCGGGGGATTAATTACCATAGTAACGGGTTCCAGCCAGCGGCAGCCATTACTCTGAGAGACAGCAGAGAGTATTTCCTGTGACTATTGATATTTTCTTTAGATAAAATTATTATTTCTCTGAATTTTTCAGTGTGAAATGACATCCTTAGTATGAAGGCTGAAAGATTTAGACAAATAAACTATTATAGACTGTCTTTATTTTTTTAATATTTTGTACCGTGAGTGAGAACATGTGCGCAGCTTCAGTCTCGGTCTGAAGCTCGTTAATCATTAACAGTGTCAATTAGCGGTGCGCTGCCATCGTTGTCTCTTGTTGCCAATAACCTGCATGTGCAGCTGGACTCACAGCGGCGGAGCTCGTCAAAATATATCAACACAATGAAGCTAATACTTGACGCAGATTGGCTACATCGAGGCTCACTGCAGTAAAAAAAGACATGGAGGATCAGACAGCCGGTAAAGCAGCGCGCAGCTACAAACACTCACCCGGATTAGCATGACGGTCAGAAAGCTAATCAAATAACCTGTAAAATTAATTACTCCGCTCAGCCGGAAACAGTCAATCAGAACTAGCAGTAACCAGCTAGCCGCTATGCTAACAGGAAGTTTTCATTGAGTTACTCTGGAGTGTTTATTGATCCTGTTTTTGCCTTTGAATGTTATATTTTATACTTGAATTTTTTGACAATGTTGAGAGGTGCAAATAGGAGCTTAATCAACATTTTTCTGACTCTCCACAGGTTTCTGACTACTATTTAGCTCAGTATAGGCAGCTGTACTATCACAAACGGGCTCAGAGAGGTCACAATGCATTGTGGGAAGAATACATATTTCCTGTGATTATTCATATTTTGCTTGCATAAAATTATTATTTCTCTGAATTTTTGAATGTGAATTAAAATACTTAGTATGACGCTTGAAAATTTTCAAGAAAAAAACAATGACCTCTTTATTTATTTATTTTTTTTATTTCAGACCGTGAGTCAGGAGGACATGTCCAAAGTTTATATAGATGTCAGTCTGGTACTGAATTTCATTGAACAATGAGTTCAGCTGTTGATTGTTGCTGTGAATCAGATCAGCCACTGTAATGTTGTGATGGATCTGGCAAAAGCTTCAGTCATTAGCAACACGGGCAACTGTGGCTTTCAATTGGAAGGTTACAGGTTAGACTCCTGCTTTCTCCAGCACATGTTACTGTGCCCCTGGGCAAGGCACCCAATCTCAAATACCCTACTAAGCTGCATATCAGTGTGTGAATGTGCGACTAGCCTGAAGCAATTTGATTTGTCAGAAATAGTCAAATAAATTGCTATAAGTTCAGTCTATTTAGGGCCTGCCATTGCAATGCATAAGGAGAGCAGTGACTGACTTGCGAAGCAAGTCAGTCACTGCCTCCATGCATTTGCATGGCAGGCACTTATTGTTCTTCACCTAATAGAATGTCTGGTTATTATTTATTATTCTTCCATCACCGTTAATGCGGCTCGTACCGCTGCGTGCCCACCCACAAAAGTGGTATCAAATTGTGCGGCTCGGCGCCGAGAAGGGAGCTATTACTTTTATTGGGGATCGGACTTGCGACGGCGACGTAAAAAGCGAAAAACGAGCGAAATTTCCAACTGCCGAAACCTTAGAGTGTAACTGAAATCAACTGCCGTTTTTTAGAGTGAGAAACAGAGTGGAATTTTGACCCAAAGGTAATTTTGAAATCGCTCTCATGCCTTCAAAAATAGCTCTATTGGTATGAAAGTCGGTCATGACATAGATAAATTTGTCTGCTCCGGTAAAATGTTTTCGAAATTTGTCTAGGTCTTACGGTTTTCTGTCCAGGTGCTTCAGAGTAAAATTATGGGAAGGGGTAACTGACGTCGATCCCTCTATATTAGATACAATCTGCCCTGCACTTCACTCCCCCAGCTGACAGTTGGAATTTAGGATTGATCACCATGGCAACAGCAGACAGAGAAAGGCAGAGCTTCTGCTTTGGACTACAAACCGGCCATATTAACTGTAGTTCTATCTACGGCCATGACTCAGAATGTCAGAATTTACAACATGGCGGAACTGTCTGTTACTGCAGAGGAGGACTTGGCTGGTATACAGAACTACTTGTGTTTTGAGCATTATATAACTGATTTAACCCCATCAATATTATATATTGAATTAGTGTGGCCATTTCAAATTAAGCTTAAAGAAAATTTCAAAATAAAAGCCTTGACCATTTTTCATCATGTATTTGCTCTTTTGGGCCTTAGATGACTGCTTATGAAAACACCTGTTACAAATGCAATGAGTGTTGCCATTTCAAATGAAGCTTATGAAAAATTTCAAAATAAAAGCCTTAACCATTTTTTCATCATGTATTTGCTCTTTTGGGCATTAGATAACTGTTTAAGACAACTACTGTTACAATTGGGATTAGTGTTGCCATTTCAAATGAAGCTTACTGAAAATTTCAAAATAAAAGCCTCGATAATCCTCTCAGGTAAGTAATATTAGCTGTTGGGTTCAGCTGTTGCACTATTGCAGTAAATTAGATCAGGTATAGAACTATGGTGTTGGATCTGGCAAGAGCTTCAGTCATTAACAGTTGATGATGAACATTGTAAAAGCCATCAGTTTGTGTAATAATGACTTCAGATTGGCCATTTCAACAGTGTGAGTCTGTGCACTGCCATAGGTAGGGTGATAGTATTGGCATTATATTTCTGATTATAGAACTGGCTTGTGGAAACTAGGGCAATAACATTTTTGGACTACAATTTAACTTAGCCTAGCATTGATGCTAATATTAAGCATCAGAACACTTTTCTTACTGACTAGAAACATTTTGTATTGTGAATGGAGTAAGTAATGACAGACAACATGTTAGTGATGCCAAACATGATACTGATAGCAATCATGCTAACATTAGCATTTTGGCTAATTTCAACTTATGCATGAATTTTAACAAAATTAATGGTGCAAGTACAGCTTCGTCAACATGTTTCTGACACTCTACAGGTTTTTGACTACAATTTAGCTCAGGTTAGCATTGATGCTAATATTAAGCATCAGAATATTTTTCTTAGTTATTAGCAACATTTTGTATAATGAATGGTGTAAGTAATGACAGACAACATGCTAGTGATGCTCTACATGCTACTGATAGCATTCATGCTAACATTAGCATTTTGGCTAATTTTAGCTTATGCAACATACTAATTGGTACGAGAAGAGCTTAGTCAACATGCTTCTGACTCCCCGCAGGTTATTGACCACATTGCAGCTTTCTTTAGCATTATTGCTAATTTTTACCATCAGAACGCTTGATTAATCGGACGGGCACACTTTGGCAGGCCCTTTAAAATTTCTGCAGGAATTTTCTAGTTACCATTTAAAACCCATCAGTTTATGTAATACTGATTTGCAATAAGCCATTTCTACAGTATTAATCTATGCACTGCCATAGGTACGGCTATAGTATTAACAGTCTAAATCACATTTTACAACTGGCTTGTGGAAGCCAGAGCATTAGCATTTTTAGACTACAATTTAGCTCAGGTTAGCATTGATGCTAATGCTGAGCATCAGAATGCTTTTCTTATTTATTACCAATGTTTCATATACTGAATGTAGTAAGTAATGACAGACAACATGATAGTGATGCTCCACATGCTACTAATAGCAATCATGCTATTATTAGCATTTTGGCTAATTTTGGCTTATGCAACATACTAAATGGTACGAGTGCAGCTTAGTGAACATGCTTCTGACTCCCTGCAGGTTATTGACTACATTGCATTTTTCTTTAGCATTAATGCAAATTTTTTTAGCATCATATTGCTGCGTCCGATCCGACGGGCACACTTTGGCAGGCCCTTCAAAATTTCTGCGGAATTTTCTAGTTATTGGGGCCTGCCACTGCAATGCATAAGGAGAGCAGTGACTGACCTGCGAAGCAGGTCAGTCACTGCCTCCATGCATTGCATGGCAGGCACCTATTATTCTACACCTAATAGAACGCCTCTTTATTATTATTATTATTATTGGGGCCTGCCACTGCAATGCATAAGGAGAGCAGTGACTGACCTGCGAAGCAGGTCAGTCACTGCCTCCATGCATTGCATGGCAGGCACCTATTATTCTACACCTAATAGAATGTCTCTTTATTTATATATATCTTTATTTTTCTTCCATTACCGTTAATGCGGCTCGTACCGCTGCGTGCCCACCCACAAAAGTGGTATCAAATCGAGCGGCTCGGCGCCGAGAAGGGAGCTATTACTTTTATTGGGGATCGGACTTGCGACGGCGACGTAAAAAGCGAAAAACGAGCGAAATTTCCAACTGCCGAAACGCAGAGTGTAACTGACATCAACTGCCGCTTTTTTAGAGTGAGAAACAGAGTGGAATTTTGACCCAAAGGTAATTTTGAAATCGCTCTCATGCCTTCAAAAATTGCTCTATTGGTATGAAAGTCGGTCATGACATAGATAAATTTGTCTGCTCCGGTAAAATGTTTTCGAAATTTCTCTAGGTCTTACGGTTTTCTGTCCAGGTGCTTCAGAGTAAAATTATGGGAAGGGGTAACTGACGTCGATCCCTCTATATTAGATACAATCTGCCCTGCACTTCACTCCCCCAGCTGACAGTTGGAATTTAGGATTGATCACCATGGCAACAGAAGACAGAGAAAGGCAGAGCTTCTGCTTTGGACTACAAACCGGCCATATTAACTGTAGTTCTACACAGTCCAGTCACATTAATGTGACCATCTGTCAAAAGCCAGAATAACCACCTTTCGCAGAGCGAACTGCTACGAGACGTGCAGGAAGAGAGTCACTTAGGTCCCTGAAGGTCTTCTCTGGGATGTTGAGCCATGCCGACTCTAATGCCGTGGCCAGCTGCGCTAGATTACGCGGTTGAGGATCCATGGCGCGAACAACTCGATCGAGATGGTCCCACAGATGCTCGATTGGGTTTAAGTCAGGTGAGTTTGCTGGCCAGGGGAGGACGGTAAACTCATCCTGGTGCTCTTCGAACCACGCACGTACACTGGCAGCTGTATGGCACCTCGCATTGTCCTGCTGGAAGATGCCATCATCCTGAGGAAAAACAATGCGCATGTAGGGGTGGACATGGTCCGCAAGGACAGATGCGTACTTGTATTGATCCATCGTGCCTTCCACAATAATCAGTGAACCCAGAGAATGCCAGGAAAACATTCCCCAGACCATAATGCTCCCGCCTCCAGCTTGGACCGTTCCTGCAATGGTTGCAGGGTGGTTCCTTTCAGAGGTTTCACGCCTTATACGCCAACGTCCATCTGTCCGATGGAGCATAAAACGCGATTCATCTGAAAACGCTACCTGTCGCCACTCAGTGGACGTCCAGCTGCTGTACTGGCGTGCAAATTCTAGCCTTCGTCGTCGATGAACACCAGTCAGCATAGGTGCACGAACCAGGCGTCTGCTTCGGAGGCCCAGACGCAGCAATGTTCGCTGAATAGTGGTTTGGGAGACACTTGTGGTAGCCCCTTGGTTCATTTTAGTGGTCAGTTGCTCAACGGTAGCCCGTCTATCTGCCCGAACGCATCTCCGCAACCGTCGTTCGCCTCTGTCATCTATGGCCCGTGGTGCACCACATTTGCCACGTCGTTGATTTTGGACAGTCCCATTTTGCCATGCACGGTACACTTTTACCACGGCGGCACGCGAACAGTTCACAAACTCAGCCGTTTCGGAAATGCTTCCACCCTTGGCCCGAAAGCCAATGATCATGCCCTTTTGGACGTCGGATAAATCGCTTCGTTTCTGCATTACGCCAACGATTGAAATGTTTTCCGAAGCCCACACACACCCTTTATATACGCTCAACTGCACTGTGCTGCCACCTGCCTTCTGTGATTGGTTATTTAACTCTGAAGTGGAAAGTACGTGGTGGTCACATTAATGTGACTGGACTGTGTATCTACGGCCATGACTCAGAATGTCAGAATTTACAACATGGCGGAACTGTCTGTTACTGCAGAGGAGGACTTGGCTGCTATTTAGAACTACTTGTGTTTTGAGCGTTATATAACTGATTTAACTTAATCACAATAACACTTGCAATTAGTGTGGCCATTTTAAATTAATCTTACTGAAAATTTCACAATAAAAGCCTTAACCATTTTACATCATGTATTTGCTCTTTTGGGCATGAGATAACTGTTTAAGAAAACCACTGTTACAAATGGGATGAATGTTGCCATTTTAAAATAATCGTATGAAAAATTTCAAAATAAAAGCCTTGACAATTTTTACATAATGTAATTGCTCTATTTTGTATTAGATAACTGTTTAAAAAACCATTGTTAGTAATGGGATTATTGTTGCCATTTCAAATTAAGCTTCCTAAAATTTCAAAATAAAAGCCTCCTTAATGCCCTCCAGTAAGTGCACCGCCACAGGCGGTGCAATTATAATAGCTTTAATCATATTATTCTGTCAAGTTATTGCACCACCTTAGGCGGTGCAATAATGTTGTCCTTTATCAGCATTTTCTCTCAAATTATGGCACTGACTTGCGCAAGTCAGTGCATTAGCATTTCACCTGAAATAAGCTTTTAGCCAATTTTCTTATTCATTAGCAATGTTTAGTATACTAAATGGACTGCTATAGTTCTAACTATGGCGACCCCTCAGTTAAAACATAGGGCTAGTATTTAACTTGTTTAACACAACCACTGCTACACAATGGATCAGTGTTGCTATTTAAAATGAAGCTTAGAGATTTCAAAATAAAAGCCTTGACCATTTTTACATGAAATATTGGTCTTTTGGGCTTTACATCACTGGTTTAACCAAATCACTGCTACACATTGAATTAGTGTGGTCATATAAAAAGAAGCTTACTGAAAGTTTCAAAATAAAAGCTTGCATATTCATAGGTGGTGCAATAATTTTAAAATACTTTTTCTTTTCATTCTCGGCATGCCAGCATTTAGGCTAACATTAGCATATTGGCTAATTTTAGCTTATGCTTTAATATTAACATAATGAATGGTGTAAGTACAGCTTCATCAACATGTTTCTAACTCTCCACAGGTTTTTGACTACAATTTAGCTCAGGTTAGCATTGATGCTAATGTTGGGCTTCAGGATGCTTTTCTTACTTATTACCAATGTTTCATATACTGAATGGATTAAGTAATGACAGACAACATGCTAGTGATGCTCTACATGCTACTGATAGCATTCATGCTAATATTAGCATTTTGGCTAATTTTACCTTATGTAACATACTAAATGGTGCGAGAAAAGCTAAGTGAGCATGCTTTTGACTCCCTGCAAGTTATTGACTACATTACAGCTTTCTTTAGCATTATTGCTAATTTTTACCATCAGAACGCTTTCTTAATCCGACGGGCACACTTTGGCAGGCCCTTCAAAATTTCTGCAGGAATTTTCTAGTTAGGGCCTGCCATTGCAATGCATAAGGAGAGCAGTGACTGACCTGCGAAGCAGGTCAGTCACTGCCTCCATGCATTTGCATGGCAGGCACTTATTGTTCTACACCCAATAGAATGTCTCTTTATTATTATTATATATTATTCTTCCATTACCGTTAATGCGGCTCGTACCGCTGCGTGCCCACCCACAAAAGTGGTATCAAATCGAGCGGTTCGGCGCCGAGAAGTGAGCTATTACTTTTATTGGGGATCGGAGTTACGACGGCGACGTATAAAGCGAAAAACGAGCGAAATTTCCAACTGCCGAAACGCAGAGTGTAACTGACATCAACTGCCGCTTTTTTAGAGTGAGAAACAGAGTGGAATTTTGACCCAAAGATCATTTTGAAATCGCTCTTATGCCTTCAAAAATTGCTCTATTGGAATGAAAGTCGGTCATGACATAGATAAATATGTCTGCTCCGGTAAAATGTTTTCAAAATTTCTCTACGGCTTACGGTTTTCTGTCCAGGTGCTTCAGAGTGAAATTATGGGAAGGGCTAACTGACGTCGATTCCTCTATATTAGATACAATCTGCCCTGCACTTCACTCCCCCAGCTGACAGTTGGAATTTAGGATCGATCACCATGGCAACAGAAGACAGAGAAAGGCAGAGCTTCTGCTTTGGACTACAAACCGGCCATATTGACTGTAGTTCTATCTACGGCCATGACTCAGAATGTCAGAATTTACAACATGGCGGAACTGTCTGTTACTGCAGAGGAGGACTTGGCTGGTATTTAGAAATACCTGTGTTTTGAGCGTTATATAACTGATTTAACTTAATCACAATTACACTTGGATTTAGTGTTGCCATTTCAAATGAAGCTTACTGAAAAATTTCAAAATAAAAGCCTTGACCATTTTTTCATCATGTAATTGCTCCTTTGGGCATTAGATAACTGTTTAAGACAACTACTGTTACAATTGGGATTAGTGTTGCCATTTCAAATGAAGCTTACTGAGAATTTTCAAAATAAAAGCCTCAATAATCCTCTCAGGTAAGTGATATTAGCTGTTGGGTTCAGCTGTTGCACTATTGCAGTAAATTAGATCAGCTATAGAACTACAATGATGGATATGGCAAGAGCTTCAGTCATTAACAATTGATGATGAACATTGTAAAACCGATCAGTTTGTTGTAATAATGACGTGAGATTGGCCATTTCAACCGTGTGAGTCTGTGCACTGCCATAGGTAGGGTGATAGTATTGGCATTATATTTCTGATTATAGAACTGGCTTATGGAAGCTAGAGAAATGACATTTTTGGACTACAATTTAATTTAGCCTAGCATTGATGCTAATATTAAGCATCAGAACACTTTTCTTACTGACTAGCAACATTTCGTGTAATGAATGGAGTAAGTAATGACAGACAACATGTTAGTGATGCTCTACATGCTACTGATAGCATTGATGCCAACATGAGCATTTTGGCTTTTTTCACCTTATGCATTAATTTTAACAAAATTAATGGTGCAAGTATAGCTTCATCAACATGTTTTTGACTCTCCACAGGTTTTTGACTACAATTTAGCTCAGGTTAGCATTGATGCTAATATTAAGCATCAGAATATTTTTCTTAGTTATTAGCAACATATTGTATAATGAATGGTGTAAGTAATGACAGACAACATGCTAGTGATGCTCTACATGCTACTGTTAGCATTCATGCTAACATAGGCATTTTGGCTAATTTTAGCTTATGCAACATACTAATTGGTACGAGAAGAGCTTAGTCAAGATGGTTCTGACTCCCCGCAGGTTATTGACTACATTGCAGCTTTCTTTAGCATTATTGCTAATTTTTACCATCAGAACGCTTTATTAATCCGACGGGCAAACTTTGGCAGGCCCTTCAAAATTTCTGCAGGAATTTTCTAGTTAGGGCCTGCCATTGCAATGCATAAGGAGAGCAGTGACTGACTTGCGAAGCAAGTCAGTCACTGCCTCCATGCATTTGCATGGCAGGCACTTCTTATTCTACACCCAATAGAATGTCTGTTTATTATTATTATTATTATAACATCTTCTTCCATTACCGTTAATGCGGCTCGTACCGCTGCGTGCTCACCCACAAAAGTGGTATCAAATCGTGCGGCTCGTGCCCGAGAAGGGAGCTATTACTTTTATTGGGGATCGGAGTTACGACGGCGACGTAAAAAAGCGAAAAACGAGCGAAATTTCCAACTGCCGAAACCTTAGAGTGTAACTGAAATCAACTGCCGTTTTTTAGAGTGAGAAACAGAGTGGAATTTTGACCCAAAGATAATTTTGAAATCGCTCTTATGCCTTTAAAAATTGCTCTATTGGTATGAAAGTTGGTCATGACATAGATAAATTTGTCTGCTCCGGTAAAATGTTTTCGAAATTTCCCTAGGTCTTACGGTTTTCCTTCCAGGTGCTTCAGAGTAAAGTTTTGGGAAGGGCCAACTGACGCTGCTCCTCTGTGTAATACGTCTCTCCCCTGAGCGCAGCTGTCAGTTGCCAGTGAAGATTCATCACCATGGCAACAGAATTCTGGCCTCACCTGTCTGGTTTTTTCAGACAGTGATTTAAAAAGTGAACTTTGTCGCCCCCTGTGTCTGACTTTAGTGATGCAGCTTCTGCCTGCAGTGATCTAACATGGCAGATCACTTAAATATTACAGAGGAGGGTTGAGCTGTTATTTAGAACTACTTGCTGAATGGATTAAGTCAATGAAAGACAACATTCATACCCGATATATGGTCATCTCTATAGTTCCAACTATGGCAAACATTCAGTTAATACAAAGGACTGGA
Organism: Poecilia picta; assembly: GCA_033032245.1. Classification (NCBI taxonomy): domain Eukaryota; kingdom Metazoa; phylum Chordata; class Actinopteri; order Cyprinodontiformes; family Poeciliidae; genus Poecilia; species Poecilia picta. The sequence continues at coordinate 24,978,532 of CM065373.1, forward strand.
ATATAACTGGTTTATCACAACCACTGCTACACATTGGATCAGTGTTGCTATTTAAAATGGTGCTTAATGAAAATTTCAAATAAAATCAGCTGACTGATTTTTGACTGACTGATTTTTGACCATTTTTTACATCATGCAGTTGCTCTATTGGTGATTAAATAACTGGTTTTATCAAACCACTTTGACACACTGGGTACGTGTGGCCATTTTAAATGACGCTTACTGAAAATTTCAAAATAAAAGCCTCAATAATCCTCTCAGGTAAGTGATATTAGCTGTTGGGTTCAGCCTTTGCATGATTGCAATGAATTAGATCACCTATAGAACTATGGTGTTGGATCTGGCAAGAGCTTCAGTCATTAACAATTGATGATGAACAGTGTAAGACCCATCAGTTTGTGTAATATTGAATTTAAATAGGCCATTTCAACAGTGTGAGTCTGTGCACTGCCATAGGTAGGGTGATAGTATTGGCATTATATTTGTGATTATAGAACTGGCTTGAGGAAACTAGAGCAATAACATTTTTGGACTACAATTTAACTTAGCCTAGCATTGATGTTAATATTAAGCATTAGAACACTTTTCTTACATACTAGCAACATTTTGTATTGTGAATGGACTAAGTAATGACAGACAACATGCTAGTGGTGCCAAACATGATACTGATAGCAATCATGCTAGCATTAGCATTTTGACTAATTTCACCTTATGCATTAATTTTAACAAAATTAATTTTGCAAGTATAGCTTCATCAACATGTTTCTGACTCTCCACAGGCTTTTGACTACAATTTAGCTCAGGTTAGCATTGATGCTAATGTTAAGCATCAGAACAATTTTTTTTACTTAATACCAATGTTTTATAAACTGAATGGAATAAGTAATGACAGACAACATACTTGTGAAGCTTTACATGCTATTGATAGCACTCATGCTAACATTAGCATTTTGGCTAATTTTAGCTTATGCAACATACTAATTGGTATGAGAAGAGCTTAGTCAACATGCTTCTGACTCCCTGCAGGTTATTTACTACATTGCAGTTTTCTTTAGCATTATTGCTAATTTTTACCATCAGAACGCTTTATTAATCCGACGGGCACACTTTGGCAGGCCCTTTAAAATTTCTGCGGAATTTTCTAGTTAGGGCCTGCCATTGCAATGCATAAGGAGAGCAGTGACTGACCTGCGAAGCAGGTCAGTCACTGCCTCCATGCATTTGCATGGCAGGCACTTATTATTCTACACCCAATAGAACACTTAAACCTTTATTAGGGCCTGCCATAGCAATGCATAAGGAGAGCAGTGACTGACCTGCGAAGCAGGTCAGTCACTGCCTCCATGCATTTGCATGGCAGGCACTTATTGTTCTACACCCAATAGAACACTTAAAAACCTTTATTATATGTTTATTCTTCCGTCACCGTTAATGCGGCTCGTACCGCTGCGTGCCCACCCACAAAAGTGGTATCAAATCGAGCGGCTCGGCGCCGAGAAGGGAGCTATTACTTTTATTGGGGATCGGAGTTACGACGGCGATGTAAAAAGCGAAAAACGAGCGAAATTTCCAACTGCCGAAACGCAGAGTGTAACTGAAATCAACTGCCGCTTTTTTAGAGTGAGAAACAGAGTGGAATTTTGACCCAAAGATCATTTTGAAATCGCTCTCATGCCTTCAAAAATTGCTCTATTGGTATGAAAGTCGGTCATGACATAGATAAATTTGTCTGCTCCGGTAAAATGTTTTCGAAATTTCTCTAGGTCTTACGGTTTTCTGTCCAGGTGTGTCAGAGTAAAATTATGGGAAGGGGTAACTGACGTCGATCCCTCTATATTAGATACAATCTGCCCTGCACTTCACTCCCCCAGCTGACAGTTGGAATTTAGGATTGATCACCATGGCAACAGAAGACAGAGGAAGGCAGAGCTTCTGCTTTGGACTACAAACCGGCCATATTAACTGTAGTTCTATCTACGGCCATGACTCAGAATGTCAGAATTTACAACATGGCGGAACTGTCTGCTACTGCAGAGGAGGACTTGACTGGTATTTAGAAATACCTGTGTTTTGAGCATTATATAACTGATTTAACCCCATCAATGTTACATATCGAATTAGTTTGGCCATTTCAAATTAAGATTAAAGAAAATTTCAAAATAAAAGCCTTGACCATTATTCATCATGTATTTGCTCTTTTGGGCATTAGATAACTGCTTATGAAAACCACTGTTACAAATGCAATGAGTGTTGCCATTTCAAATGAAGCTTATGAAAAATTTCAAAATAAAAGCCTTGACCATTTTTCATCATGTATTTGCTCTTTTGGGCATTAGATAACTGTTTAAGACAACTACTGTTACAATTGGGATTAGTGTTGCCATTTCAAATGAAGCTTACTGAAAATTTCAAAATAAAAGCCTCGATAATCCTCTCAGGTAAGTGATATTAGCTGTTGGGTTCAGCTGTTGCACTATTGCAGTGAGTTAGATCAGCTATAGAACTATGGTGATGGATCTGGCAAGAGCTTCAGTCATTAACAATTGATGATGAACAGTGTAAGACCCTTCAGTTTGTGTAATACTGACTTTAAATAGGCCATTTAAACCCTGTGAGTCTGTGCACTGCCATAGGTAGGGTGATAGTATTGGCATTATATCTCTGATTATAGAACTGGCTTGAGAAAACTAGATCAATTACATTTTTGGACTATAATTTAACTTAGCTTAGCATTGATGCTAATATTAAGCATCAGATCACTTTTCTTACTGACTAGCAACATTTTGTATTGTGAATGGAGTAAGTAATGACAGACAACATGCTAGTTATACCAAACATGATACTGTTAGCAATCATGCTAACATTAGCATGTTCGCTAATTTCACCTTATGCATTAATGTGAACAAAATTAATGGTGCAAGTACAGCTTCATTAAGATGTTTTTGACTCTCCACAGGTTTTTGACTACAATATAGCTCAGGTTAGCATTGATGCTAATGTTGAGCATCAGAACACTTTTCTTACTTAATATCAATGTTTCATATACTGAATGTAGTAAGTAATGACAGACAACATGCTTGTGATGCTTTACATGCTACTGATAGCATTCATGCTAACATTAGCATTTTGGCTTATTTTAGCTTATGCAACATATTAAGTGGTACAAAAAGAGCTTAGTCAACATGCTTCTGACTCCCTGCAGCTTATTGACTACATTGCAGCTTTCTTTAGCATTATTGCTAATTTTTACCATCAGAACGCTTGATTGAAAATCCGACGGGCACACTTTGGCAGGCCCTTCAAAATTTCTGCAGGAATTTTCTAGTTTTATTCTCAATTGCTCGTAAGGGTACATGCGGGCTTCGTACCGCAGCTGCCACCACTGTCAAATCGAGCATGCGCCATGAGGAGCTATTACTTTATTGGTTCATTCGACCACTAATAGAAACTGGGAAATTTAATAATCTTTGCGAATCACTCCGTTTTAGAGTGGAGAACGGTGGATTTGCCCACAAAAATTTGAATGCTATCTCAAAATTGTTATTGTTACGGCTGCATGGCGCCCGGAAATATTTATTTTTTGGGATACGGTTTACGTCGTGCTTACAGTAAAATATGCGAAAAACTGAGTCGAAATTTCTAACTAGAAACAATCTGACGCTGACTTAATCAACTGCCGTTATTTGGGAGTGATAAGAACAGAAGAGTGGGACTTTTTGACCAAAGATAATTTTTTAGAAATCGACTCACATGTCAAATAAAATGGCGACTGTTGTTATATAAGCGGAGAGGCATACAGAATATTTGTTGTAGCATTAATAATGTTTACTAAAATTTGAATTAGTGGCATTTCAATAATTTATGAATTTCCAAATAAAGCTCGATAATCTCTCAGGTAGTGATATTACTGTTGGGTTACAGTGTTGCACCTTGCAGTATTTAGATCAGCTAAACTATAGCCTGCAACTTCACCGCCTTAGACAGTTGAATTTAAGTGTAAACCCTCAGTTTGTGTAATACGACTTTAATAGGCATTAAACGTGGAGTCTGTGCACTGCATATACGGGTGAGTATCATTAATTTATGTTATTAGAATGCTTATGAACAGAAGCATCAACATTTTGGACAACAATTGTAACTTACTGATTGATGTAAAAAAGCATTAGACATTTCTTATATTAGCAATATTTGTTTTGAATGGAGTAAGTATGACACACTGATATGTAACCATCAATGATATAAGCAATCGCAATAAATTTGCCATTTACTAATTAATCACTTATGCATTAATTTAACAAAATAATGTGAAGTCGCTTCATCAACATGTTTTGACATTCCAGGTTTTGCTACAATTTTGGCTCAGTTAGCATTGATGTAATAGTAAGATCAAACTTTTTCTTAGTTATGGATAATGTTGTATCATAATGAGTATAATGAATACATGTAGTGATAAAATTTCATAATACTGATACCATTCATGCTAACATTACATTTTGACATAATTTTATATTGACTACTAATTTTGTATAGAAAGCTTAGTAAACATTGTTTGACTGCGGTATTATACATTGCAGTTTCTTTAGCAATTATTGTAATCTTTACCTCAAACGCTTTAAATTAAAGACGGCACACTTTGCAGGCCCTTTAAAATTTCTGCAGGAATTTTCTAGTTGGGGCCTGCCACTGCAATGCATAAGGAGAGCAGTGACTGACCTGCGAAGCAGGTCAGTCACTGCCTCCATGCATTGCATGGCAGGCACCTATTATTCTACACCTAATAGAACGCCTCTTTATTATTATTTATTATTCTTCCATTACCGTTAATGCGGCTCGTACCGCTGCGTGCCCACCCACAAAAGTGGTATCAAATCGAGCGGCTCGGCGCCGAGAAGTGAGCTATTACTTTTATTGGGGATCGGAGTTACGACGGCGACGTAAAAAGCGAAAGACGAGCGAAATTTCCAACTGCCGAAACCTTAGAGTGTAACTGAAATCAACTGCCGTTTTTTAGAGTGAGAAACAGAGTGGATTTTTGACCCATAGATGATTTTGAAATCGCTCTCATGCCTTCAAAAATTGCTCTATTGGTATGAAAGTCGGTCATGACATAGATAAATTTGTCTGCTCCGGTAAAATGTTTTCAAAATTTCTCTAGGTCTTACGGTTTTCTTTCCAGGTGCTTCAGAGTAAAATTATGGGAAGGGGTAACTGACGTCGATCCTCTATATTAGATACAATCTGCCCTGCACTTCACTCCCCCAGCTGACAGTTGGAATTTAGGATTGATCACCATGGCAACAGAAGACAGAGAAAGGCAGAGCTTCTGCTTTGGACTACAAACCGGCCATATTAACTGTAGTTCTATCTACGGCCATGACTCAGAATGTCAGAATTTACAACATGGCGGAACTGTCTGTTACTGCAGAGGAGGACTTGGCTGCTATTTAGAACTACTTGTGTTTTTAGCATTATATAACTGATTTAACTTAATCACAATAACACTTGGAATTAGTGTGGCCATTTCAAATTAATCTTACTGAAAATTTCAAAATAAAAGCCTCATTAATGCCCTCCAGTAAGAGCACCGCCACAGGCGGTGCAATTATAATAGCTTTAATCATATTATTCTGTCAAGTTATTGCACCACCTTAGGCGGTGCAATAATGTTGTCCTTTATCAGCATTTTCTCTCAAGTTATGGCACTGGTTTGCGCAAGTCAGTGCATTAGCATTTCACCTGAAATAAGCTTTTAACCAATTTTCTTATTCATTAGCAATGTTTAGTATACTAAATGGACTGCTATAGTTCTAACTATGGCGACCCCTCAGTTAAAACATAGGGCTAGTATTTAACTTGTTTAACACAACCACTGCTACACAATGGATCAGTGTTGCTATTTAAAATGAAGCTTAGAGATTTCAAAATAAAAGCCTTGACCATTTTTACATGAAATATTGGTCTTTTGGCTTTACATCACTGGTTTAACCAAATCACTGCTACACATTGAATTAGTGTGGTCATATAAAAAGAAGCTTACTGAAAGTTTCAAAATAAAAGGTTGCATATTCATAGGTGGTGCAATAATTTTAAAATACTTTTCCTTTTCATTCTCGGCATGCCAGCATTTAGGCTAACATTAGCATATTGGCTAATTTTAGCTTATGCTTTAATATTAACATAATGAATGGTGTAAGTACAGCTTCATCAACATGTTTCTGACTCTCCACAGGTTTTTGACTACAATTTAGCTCAGGTTAGCATTGATGCTAATGTTGGGCTTCAGGATGCTTTTCTTACTTATTACCAATGTTTCATATACTGAATGGATTAAGTAATGACAGACAACATGCTAGTGATGCTCTAAATGCTACTGATAGCATTCATGCTAAAATTAGCATTTTGGCTAATTTTACCTTATGTAACATACTAAATGGTGCGAGAAAAGCTAAGTGAGCATGCTTTTGACTCCCTGCAAGTTATTGACTACATTACAGCTTTCTTTAGCATTTTTGCTAATTTTTACCATCAGAACGCTTTATTAATCCGACGGGCACACTTTGGCAGGCCCTTTAAAATTTCTGCAGGAATTTTCTAGTTGGGGCCTGCCACTGCAATGCATAAGGAGAGCAGTGACTGACCTGCGAAGCAGGTCAGTCACTGCCTCCATGCATTGCATGGCAGGCACCTATTATTCTACACCTAATAGAACGCCTCTTTATTATTATTTATTATTCTTCCATTACCGTTAATGCGGCTCGTACCGCTGCGTGCCCACCCACAAAAGTGGTATCAAAATCGAGCGGCTCGGCGCCGAGAAGTGAGCTATTACTTTTATTGGGGATCGGAGTTACGACGGCGACGTAAAAAGCGAAAGACGAGCGAAATTTCCAACTGCCGAAACCTTAGAGTGTAACTGAAATCAACTGCCGTTTTTTAGAGTGAGAAACAGAGTGGATTTTTGACCCAAAGATGATTTTGAAATCGCTCTCATGCCTTCAAAAATTGCTCTATTGGTATGAAAGTCGGTCATGACATAGATAAATTTGTCTGCTCCGGTAAATGTTTTCAAAATTTCTCTAGGTCTTACGGTTTTCTTTCCAGGTGCTTCAGAGTAAAATTATGGGAAGGGGTAACTGACGTCGATCCCTCTATATTAGATACAATCTGCCCTGCACTTCACTCCCCCAGCTGACAGTTGGAATTTAGGATTGATCACCATGGCAACAGAAGACAGAGAAAGGCAGAGCTTCTGCTTTGGACTACAAACCGGCCATATTAACTGTAGTTCTATCTACGGCCATGACTCAGAATGTCAGAATTTACAACATGGCGGAACTGTCTGTTACTGCAGAGGAGGACTTGGCTGCTATTTAGAACTACTTGTGTTTTTAGCATTATATAACTGATTTAACTTAATCACAATAACACTTGGAATTAGTGTGGCCATTTCAAATTAATCTTACTGAAAATTTCAAAATAAAAGCCTCATTAATGCCAGTAAGTGCACCACCACCTCAGTAAGTGCACCACCACAGCCAGTGCAATTATATTAGCTCTAATTATATTGCAATAAGAAATATTTCAATAATTTGAAATAATTCTTTCTGCCAGCATTTAGGCTAAAATTAGAATATTGGCTAATTTTACACACTGGATAAGTGTGGCTATCTGAGGGCACACATTTTGAACCTTACAGAAATTTTCAAAATAAAAGCCTTGAACATTGTTAAATCAACTATTGGTCTTTTGGGCTTTACATCACTGGTTTAACCAAACCACTGCTACACATTGAATTAGTGTGGTCATTTAAAAAGAAGCTTACTGAAAGTTTCAAAATAAAAGCTTGCATATTCATCTCATGTCATTGCACCACCATAGGTGGTGCAATAATTTTAAACTACTTTTTCTTTTCATTCTCGGGATGCCAGCATTTAGGCTAACATTAGCATTTTGGCTAATTTTAGTTTATGCTTTAATATTAACATAATGAATAGTGTAAGTACAGCTTCATCAACATGTTTCTGACTCTCCACAGGTTTTTGACTACAATTTAACTCAGGTTAGCATTGATGCTAATATTAATCATCAGAATATTTTTCTTAGTTATTAGCAACATTTTTTTAATGAATGGATTAAGTAATGACAGAACACATGCTAGTGATGCTCTAAATGCTACTGATAGCATTGATGCCAACATTAGCATTTTGGATAATTTCACCTCATGCATTAATTTTAACAACATTAATGGTGCAAGTATAGCTTCATCAACATGTTCTTGACTCTCCACAAGTTTTTGAGTACAATTTAGCTCAGGTTAGCATTGATGCTAATGTTAAGCATCAGAACGATTTTCTTACTTAATACCAATGTTTCATATACTGAATGGAATAAGTAATGACAGACAACATGCTAGTGATGCTCTACATGCTACTGATAGCATTCATGCTAACATTAGCATTTTGGGTAATTTGACCTTATGTAACATACTAAATGGTGCGAGAAAAGCTAAGTGAGCATGCTTCTCACTCCCCGCAAGTTAGTGACTACATTGCAGCGTTCTTTAGCATTATTGCTAATTTTTACCATCAGAACGCTTTATTATTCGGACGGGCACACTTTGGCAGGCCCTTTAAAATTTCTGCAGGAATTTTCTAGTTATTATTTATTATTCTTCCATTACCGTTAATGCGGCTCGTACCGCTGCGTGCCCACCCACAAAAGTGGTATCAAATCGAGCGGCTCGGCGCCGAGAAGTGAGCTATTACTTTTATTGGGGATCGGAGTTACGACGGCGACGTAAAAAGCGAAAAACGAGCAAAATTTCCAACTGCCGAAACGTTAGAGTGTAACTGAAATCAACTGCCGTTTTTTTAGAGTGAGAAACAGAGTGGAATTTTGTCCCAAAGATAATTTTGAAATCGCTCTTATGCCTTCAAAAATTGCTCTATTGGTATGAAAGTCGGTCATGACATAGATAAATTTGTCTGCTCCGGTAAAATGTTTTCGAAATTTGTCTAGGTCTTACGGTTTTCTGTCCAGGTGCTTCAGAGTAAAATTATGGGAAGGGGTAACTGACGTCGATCCCTCTATATTAGATACAATCTGCCCTGCACTTCACTCCCCCAGCTGGCAGTTGGAATTTAGGATTGATCACCATGGCAACAGAAGACAGAGAAAGGCAGAGCTTCTGCTTTGGACTACAAACCGGCCATATTAACTGTAGTTCTATCTACGGCCATGACTCAGAATGTCAGAATTTACAACATGGCGGAACTGTCTGTTACTGCAGAGGAGGACTTGGCTGCTATTTAGAACTACTTGTGTTTTGAGCATTATATAACTGATTTAACTAAATCACAATAACACTTGGAATTAGTGTGGCCATTTCAAATTAATCTTACTGAAAATTTCAAAATAAAACCCTTGACCATTTTTTCATCATGTAATTGCTCTTTTGGGCATTAGATAACTGTTTAAGACAACTACTGTTACTATTGGGATTAGTGTTGCCATTTCAAATGAAGCTTACTGAAAATTTCAAAATAAAAGCCTCAGTAATGCCCTCCAGTAAGTGCACCACCACAGCTAGTGCAATTATATTAGCTATAATTATATTTTCCCTTCAAATTATTGCACATAAAATCAGCTGACTGATTTTTGACTGACTGATTTTTGACAATTTTTACATCATGCAGTTGATCTACTGGTGATTAAATAACTGGTGTTACCAAACCACTGTTACACACTGGATTAGTGTTGCCATAAAAATTAGGCTTACGGAAAATTTTGAAATAAAATCTTGCATATTCGTCCCATCTCACTGCACCGCCTAGGAGGTGCAATAATAATAAACTTTTTTTCCCTTTCTTTCTCAGGATGTTTCTGCCAGCATTTAGGCTAACATTAGCATATTGGCTAATTTTAGCGTATGCTTTAATTTTAACATAATGAATGGTGTAAGTACAGCTTGATCAACATGTTTCTTACTCTCCACAGGTTTTGACTACAATTTAGCTCAGGTTAGCATTGATGCTAATATTAAGCATCAGAATATTGTTCTTAGTCAGTAGCAACAATTCGTATAATGAATGGAGTAAGTAATGACAGACAACATGCTAGTGATGCAAAACATGATACTGATACCATTCATGCTAACATTAGCATTTTGGCTAATTTTAGCTTATGCAACATACTAATTGGTACGAGAAGAGCTTAGTCAACATGCTTCTGACTCCCTGCAGGTTATTGACTACATTGCATTTTATTTAGCATTAATGCAAATTTTTTTAGCATCATATTGCTGCGTCCAATCCGACGGGCACACTTTGGCAGGCCCTTTAAAATTTCTGCGGAATTTTCTAGTTATAACATCTTCTTCCATTACCGTTAATGCGGCTCGTACCGCTGCGTGCCCACCCACAAAAGTGGTATCAAATCGAGCGGCTCGGTGCCGAGAAGTGAGCTATTACTTTTGTTGGGATTCTGACTTAAAATGACGACAAAAATTAATAAAAACGAAAAAATTGGAGATTGAGGAACTCGCAGCATCAGTAACCTTTCTGTCTGAAACACACACACAGGACCCCTGATGGCTTACTGAAAAACTGTGTTTAACTCGCCCTCACAGGCATAAATATTGCCCTATTGGTCTAAAACTTGGTCAGAACATAGATACACATCCCTGCTCCCGTAAAATGTTTTCAAAAATTTTCTAGGGCTTATGGATTTTTGTCAGGGTCCTTCAGACTGGCGCTGGGTGTCTCCCAAGTATAGAAACGAGGGAGAAGAGGATTTTCCCGCTCTTTGTCTCCTCACAGCTGCGGGGCATTAATTACCATAGTAACGGGTTCCAGCCAGCGGCAGCCATTACTCTGAGAAACAGCAGAGAGTATTTCCTGTGACTATTGATATTTTGTTTAGATAAAATTATTATTTCTCTGAATTTTTCAGTGTGAAATGACATCCTTACTATGAAGGCTGAAAGATTTAGAGATTATGGACTGTCTTTATTTTTTTAATATTTTGTACCGTGAGTGAGAACATGTGCGAAGCTTCAGTCTCGGTCTGAAGCTCGTTAATCATTAACAGTGTCAATTAGCGGTGCGCTGCCATCGTTGTCTCTTGTTGCCAATAACCTGCATGTGCAGCTGGACTCACAGCGGCGGAGCTCGTCAAAATATATCAACACAATGAAGCTAATACTTGACGCAGATTGGCTACATCGAGGCTCACTGCAGTAAAAAAAGACATGGAGGATCAGACAGCCGGGAAAGCAGCGCTGTACTCTCACAAACGGGCTCAGAGGTCACAATGCATTGTGGGAAGAATACATATTTCCTGTGATTATTCATATTTTGCTTGCATAAAATTATTTTTTCTCTGAATTTTTGAATGTGAATTAAAATACTTAGTATGACGCTTGAAAATTTTCAAGAAAAAAACAATGACCTCTTTATTTATTTTTTTAATTTCAGACCGTGAGTCAGGAGGACATGTCCAAAGTTTATATAGATGTCAGTCTGGTACTGAATTTCATTGAACAATGAGTTCAGCTGTTGATTGTTGCTGTGAATCAGATCAGCCACTGTAATGTTGTGATGGATCTGGCAAAAGCTTCAGTCATTAGCAACACGGGCAACTGTGGCTTTCAATTGGAAGGTTACAGGTTAGACTCCTGCTTTCTCCAGCACATGTTACTCTGCCCCTGGGCAAGGCATCCAATGTCAAATAGCCTACTAAGCTGCATATCAATGTGAGACTAGCCTGAAGCAATTTGATTTGTCAGAAATAGTCAAATAAATTGCTATAAGTTCAGTCTATTTACCATTTAAAACCCATCAGTTTATGTAATACTGATTTGCAATAAGCCATTTCTACAGTGTTAATCTATGCACTGCCATAGGTACGGCTATAGTATTAACAGTCTAAATCACATTTTACAACTGGCTTGTGGAAGCCAGAGCATTAGCATTTTTAGACTACAATTTAGCTCAGGTTAGCGTTGATGCTAATGCTGAGCATCAGAATGCTTTTCTTATTTATTACCAATGTTTCATATACTGAATGTAGTAAGTAATGACAGACAACATGATAGTGATGCTCCACATGCTACTAATAGCAATCATGCTATTATTAGCATTTTGGCTAATTTTGGCTCATGCAACATACTAAATGGTACGAGTGCAGCTTAGTGAACATGCTTCTGACTCCCTGCAGGTTATTGACTACATTGCATTTTTCTTTAGCATTAAAGAAAAATGCAATATGATTGGATGCATCATATTGCTGCATCCAATCCGACGGGCACACTTTGGCAGGCCCTTCAAAATTTCTGCGGAATTTTCTAGTTATTATAACATCTTCTTCCATTACCGTTAATGCGGCTCGTACCGCTGCGTGCCCACCCACAAAAGTGGTATCAAATCGAGCGGCTCGTGCCCGGGAAGGGAGCTATTACTTTTATTGGGATTCTGACTTAAAATGACGACAAAAATTAATAAAAACGAAAAAATTGGAGATTGAGGAACTCGCAGCATCAGTAACCTTTCTGTCTGAAACACACACACAGGACTCCTGATGGCTTACTGAAAAACTGTGTTTAACTCGCCCTCACAGGCATAAATATTGCCCTATTGGTCTAAAACTTGGTCATAACATAGATACACATCCCTGCTCCCGTAAAATGTTTTCAAAAATTTCCTAGGGCTTATGGATTTTTGTCAGGGTCCTTCAGACTGGCGCTGGGTGTCTCCCAAGTATAGAAACGAGGGAGAAGAGGATTTTCCCGCTCTTTGTCTCCTCACAGCTGCGGGGGATTAATTACCATAGTAACGGGTTCCAGCCAGCGGCAGCCATTACTCTGAGAGACAGCAGAGAGTATTTCCTGTGACTATTGATATTTTCTTTAGATAAAATTATTATTTCTCTGAATTTTTCAGTGTGAAATGACATCCTTAGTATGAAGGCTGAAAGATTTAGACAAATAAACTATTATAGACTGTCTTTATTTTTTTAATATTTTGTACCGTGAGTGAGAACATGTGCGCAGCTTCAGTCTCGGTCTGAAGCTCGTTAATCATTAACAGTGTCAATTAGCGGTGCGCTGCCATCGTTGTCTCTTGTTGCCAATAACCTGCATGTGCAGCTGGACTCACAGCGGCGGAGCTCGTCAAAATATATCAACACAATGAAGCTAATACTTGACGCAGATTGGCTACATCGAGGCTCACTGCAGTAAAAAAAGACATGGAGGATCAGACAGCCGGTAAAGCAGCGCGCAGCTACAAACACTCACCCGGATTAGCATGACGGTCAGAAAGCTAATCAAATAACCTGTAAAATTAATTACTCCGCTCAGCCGGAAACAGTCAATCAGAACTAGCAGTAACCAGCTAGCCGCTATGCTAACAGGAAGTTTTCATTGAGTTACTCTGGAGTGTTTATTGATCCTGTTTTTGCCTTTGAATGTTATATTTTATACTTGAATTTTTTGACAATGTTGAGAGGTGCAAATAGGAGCTTAATCAACATTTTTCTGACTCTCCACAGGTTTCTGACTACTATTTAGCTCAGTATAGGCAGCTGTACTATCACAAACGGGCTCAGAGAGGTCACAATGCATTGTGGGAAGAATACATATTTCCTGTGATTATTCATATTTTGCTTGCATAAAATTATTATTTCTCTGAATTTTTGAATGTGAATTAAAATACTTAGTATGACGCTTGAAAATTTTCAAGAAAAAAACAATGACCTCTTTATTTATTTATTTTTTTTATTTCAGACCGTGAGTCAGGAGGACATGTCCAAAGTTTATATAGATGTCAGTCTGGTACTGAATTTCATTGAACAATGAGTTCAGCTGTTGATTGTTGCTGTGAATCAGATCAGCCACTGTAATGTTGTGATGGATCTGGCAAAAGCTTCAGTCATTAGCAACACGGGCAACTGTGGCTTTCAATTGGAAGGTTACAGGTTAGACTCCTGCTTTCTCCAGCACATGTTACTGTGCCCCTGGGCAAGGCACCCAATCTCAAATACCCTACTAAGCTGCATATCAGTGTGTGAATGTGCGACTAGCCTGAAGCAATTTGATTTGTCAGAAATAGTCAAATAAATTGCTATAAGTTCAGTCTATTTAGGGCCTGCCATTGCAATGCATAAGGAGAGCAGTGACTGACTTGCGAAGCAAGTCAGTCACTGCCTCCATGCATTTGCATGGCAGGCACTTATTGTTCTTCACCTAATAGAATGTCTGGTTATTATTTATTATTCTTCCATCACCGTTAATGCGGCTCGGTACCGCTGCGTGCCCACCCACAAAAGTGGTATCAAATTGTGCGGCTCGGCGCCGAGAAGGGAGCTATTACTTTTATTGGGGATCGGACTTGCGACGGCGACGTAAAAAGCGAAAAACGAGCGAAATTTCCAACTGCCGAAACCTTAGAGTGTAACTGAAATCAACTGCCGTTTTTTAGAGTGAGAAACAGAGTGGAATTTTGACCCAAAGGTAATTTTGAAATCGCTCTCATGCCTTCAAAAATAGCTCTATTGGTATGAAAGTCGGTCATGACATAGATAAATTTGTCTGCTCCGGTAAAATGTTTTCGAAATTTGTCTAGGTCTTACGGTTTTCTGTCCAGGTGCTTCAGAGTAAAATTATGGGAAGGGGTAACTGACGTCGATCCCTCTATATTAGATACAATCTGCCCTGCACTTCACTCCCCCAGCTGACAGTTGGAATTTAGGATTGATCACCATGGCAACAGCAGACAGAGAAAGGCAGAGCTTCTGCTTTGGACTACAAACCGGCCATATTAACTGTAGTTCTATCTACGGCCATGACTCAGAATGTCAGAATTTACAACATGGCGGAACTGTCTGTTACTGCAGAGGAGGACTTGGCTGGTATACAGAACTACTTGTGTTTTGAGCATTATATAACTGATTTAACCCCATCAATATTATATATTGAATTAGTGTGGCCATTTCAAATTAAGCTTAAAGAAAATTTCAAAATAAAAGCCTTGACCATTTTTCATCATGTATTTGCTCTTTTGGGCCTTAGATGACTGCTTATGAAAACACCTGTTACAAATGCAATGAGTGTTGCCATTTCAAATGAAGCTTATGAAAAATTTCAAAATAAAAGCCTTAACCATTTTTTCATCATGTATTTGCTCTTTTGGGCATTAGATAACTGTTTAAGACAACTACTGTTACAATTGGGATTAGTGTTGCCATTTCAAATGAAGCTTACTGAAAATTTCAAAATAAAAGCCTCGATAATCCTCTCAGGTAAGTAATATTAGCTGTTGGGTTCAGCTGTTGCACTATTGCAGTAAATTAGATCAGGTATAGAACTATGGTGTTGGATCTGGCAAGAGCTTCAGTCATTAACAGTTGATGATGAACATTGTAAAAGCCATCAGTTTGTGTAATAATGACTTCAGATTGGCCATTTCAACAGTGTGAGTCTGTGCACTGCCATAGGTAGGGTGATAGTATTGGCATTATATTTCTGATTATAGAACTGGCTTGTGGAAACTAGGGCAATAACATTTTTGGACTACAATTTAACTTAGCCTAGCATTGATGCTAATATTAAGCATCAGAACACTTTTCTTACTGACTAGAAACATTTTGTATTGTGAATGGAGTAAGTAATGACAGACAACATGTTAGTGATGCCAAACATGATACTGATAGCAATCATGCTAACATTAGCATTTTGGCTAATTTCAACTTATGCATGAATTTTAACAAAATTAATGGTGCAAGTACAGCTTCGTCAACATGTTTCTGACACTCTACAGGTTTTTGACTACAATTTAGCTCAGGTTAGCATTGATGCTAATATTAAGCATCAGAATATTTTTCTTAGTTATTAGCAACATTTTGTATAATGAATGGTGTAAGTAATGACAGACAACATGCTAGTGATGCTCTACATGCTACTGATAGCATTCATGCTAACATTAGCATTTTGGCTAATTTTAGCTTATGCAACATACTAATTGGTACGAGAAGAGCTTAGTCAACATGCTTCTGACTCCCCGCAGGTTATTGACCACATTGCAGCTTTCTTTAGCATTATTGCTAATTTTTACCATCAGAACGCTTGATTAATCGGACGGGCACACTTTGGCAGGCCCTTTAAAATTTCTGCAGGAATTTTCTAGTTACCATTTAAAACCCATCAGTTTATGTAATACTGATTTGCAATAAGCCATTTCTACAGTATTAATCTATGCACTGCCATAGGTACGGCTATAGTATTAACAGTCTAAATCACATTTTACAACTGGCTTGTGGAAGCCAGAGCATTAGCATTTTTAGACTACAATTTGTTACGGTACCCCTGGGCAAGGCACCCAATCTCAAATAGGGTTAGGGTTAGGGTCAGAACGCTTTATTAATCCGACGGGCACACTTTGGCAGGCCCTTTAAAATTTCTGCGGAATTTTCTAGTTTAAAATGAAGCTTACTGAAAGTTTCAAAATAAAAGCTTGCATATTTGTCTCACGTCAGTGCACCGCCATAAACGGTGCAATAATATTAAGCTTTTCTTATCTTTTCTTTCTCAGTATACTACTGCCAGCATTTAGGCTAACATTAGCATATTGGCTAATTTTAGTTTATGCATTAATTTCAACATAATGAATGGTACAAGTACAGCTTTGTCAACATGCTTCTGCCTCTCCACAGGTTATTGACTACATTGTAGCTTTCTTTAGCATTAATGCTCATTTTTAGCATCACAACGCTGGGTCTAAGCCGACAGGGACACTTTGGCATGGCCCCTTAAAATTTCTGCAGGAATTTTCTAGTTTATTGTTGTGATGTTTCCGCTCACCCGGCTTAGCAGATGTCTTTCTATTTCTGCTGTCCTGAATCGACTCCATAACGGTTCCATGTGAAGCAACAGAATAATTTTCATTTCCCCGCAGCTCCTGTCTCCTGCAGACTTTTGTCTCATTGCTGATCCCAGAACAGGCATAATCAGTTTTGGTGAGATCGGCCACATGATGAATCCCTACAGACAGAAAACACAGGAAGTTACTAATTTCACATATTGTTTTTTAGTAACTTTATTGAAAGTAAATGACTTTAAAATGTTTTTTATTGATGTGATGTTTCCGCTCACCCAGGATAGCAGTTGTCTTTCTGTTTCTGATGTCCTGAATCGACTCCCTAACGGTTCCTCCCAGCACATTTGATCTTTTACCATCTAAGACAGAAACCAGGATGTGAGCTTTTATAGTTGGATTCTGGTTGTTGAGCGGATCATTTTTTGACAAAGCACTTTGAGTTGAACTGAAAACAGTCAAATAGTTATAACAATAATAATAAATTGTCTGTTCTTTATTGTCCTTCAGCAGCAGAAACCTCACTGTGTGTCCATCCTTTATGTCCCTTCGTGGACTTTTTATGTTATTATGAACTTTTCTGTGTTTCCAACTGATGTTATTCAGACCCATCATGTCATTTATTACCAAAGGATTCATGTCACCCTGTTCTCCTATTTTAATGCTGTAGGTTTTGTACTGTTAACCAGAAAAAAACATTCAACATGAAACCTCCATCCATCGGCTGTCCTTGCAGGCTGATGCCTCTGAATCTTAAAAACTTTCGCTTTTGTCTTTTGATGTTTATTCAACTGAGCGCTGTCAAGGCTTGTTATAATTGCAGGATTTCTTCCTTTTTTTCTGCCATATTACGCCTTTTTTGGGAGGCTTTAACATATTAAAAACTCCTCAGACTTCACCCAAAATCGTCCCCCACATGTAATTTTCAGATTCCAGTGAAATCGTAAGCAGACGTGGCCAAACTGCTCTACAGCGTTTGATATGGTGCAGTTTGATTCATTGTGTCACTGCAAAAACATAAAGAAAGAAATCCAGCATACTGCAGGACTAAGAGGGGAGTAAGACGTCTGGGCTGAACCACTGGCCCGTCTAACCAGGAACACAAATATAAACCTTATCGGTGCAGACATGGACCCAATGCGCTGGGCGGCATGTTGAGATGTAAGAACGCGTCGCACATAATCCTTTGTTCACAAAGATATATGATCCTCACTACTCGCTCAACATGTCTGACAGCGGCGGCTTTTAAACTCGACTCGTACCTTGATGAAGAATTCTCCAAAGAAACATAAGTCCTCACAGGGATAAATATCCACACAGGTGAACAGTTTGAGTGACAGAAGGCGCGCTGATCTGCACCGAGGTAAACTTCAGATACTGAGCCACGACAGCACCAGGCGGCCAGCGGTGTGATTGGTGCACTGCTACCGACTTCCTGCCCTGTTCAACGCATCAGCTATAAACCAACGATTCTGCTCAGCGCAAAAAAGAACACTTGCAGTCCAGCTTATTAAAAAAATAAAAACAAGTAATTCTTAGCCTCGTTGGGGCAAGTAAAGCCTGGTAGCTGCCAGGCTTCTAAAACTCCGGGGTAAACCCTGTAGTGGTAAGTTTTCCAAACACAATTTGGGAGCTTTAGATCAGGTCGATAATACACAGAAGTTATGATGGCTGCAACGCTTTGACAGAACTGGTTATATTTAGGTCCTTTTTTAACTGCTAAGGTATTCCTCTCCGATCTCGATGAGGCTCCTCAGGGTGTTGAGGATCAGAGCATCGGTTTCATGGTTCAGCTTCTTCTCACAGTGGTAGTTCTTCAAGGGGAAGATGCAATTCTCTGGGATTCCCACCATTTTGCTGAGAAGCTGAATCTGCACGGAAAAACCAGAATAAATCACAAAGCAGCACATTAGGGAAAAGGTTTATTTAGTAAAGATCTATTCAATAATGTTCTTTTAAGTATTTCAGCAAAAAGCTATATTCAGCTTTTTAGAAAGCCGCAGTTCTCTAAACTGTTGTGTTACTGCTCCATAAGCAGTAACAGTAGAACAGTAGTAATTTACCTTTTGCTGTAGTATCCGGCTGTGACAGACATTTTTTATATCTTGTTTGATCTCAGGACAGGCCTCATCAATTTTGGAAATAATGGCCACATGAGGAATTCCTGCAGAGGAAAGTAATGTACGTCTCACTGTTTCACAATATGAAGTTCTGTGGACTGATAAATATATAAAATACAGCAGTTTTTTTGTTAGTTTTGTGTTTTCTGGCCTCATTGTGATTGGATGACTTCATCCCGGGGTTTTGTGGTTCTGTGGCGTCTCTCACCCAGCTCAGTGGCTTCGTCTCTGATCTCCTGAAATGTCTCTGCTATATTTTCGTCCAACTGATTTATTGTGTTGGCATCAAAGACGGTAACCAGGACGTGAGCTTTGTCGTTGATAGTTGGATTCCGGTTGAAGAACGGATCGGTTTCAGACAACGAACTCTGAGGGTGGAACTGGAAACAGTTAAATAGTTGCAACAATAAGAAATGACATGCATTTTCCACCTGTTTGGTTTTTTTCACAGCTGCAGCAGAAACCTTACTTTATACTCATCCCTGATGTTACCATTCATGGCCATTTTCATGTCCTTTTCATAGACTCTTCTGTGTTTCCAGCTGATGTTGCTCAAACCTATCATGTCATTCAGTACAAAAGGATACGCGATTTCCTGGTCTCCTCTTTTAACCTTGTAGGTTGTGTACTGTTAACCAGAAAAATAAAACAAATATTGGGAATAAGCTTTTAATTTGGTCTTTTAATCAATTTACTTATTTTAAATTTAAGATTTGTGTGTGAAAATTGTGATGGAGAATTTCAGATAAGTTATTTCATGTCAGATTTGAATGACAGAACATGAAGTGAATTTTTTATTTTGATGCAACAGTAAATCAGTGCAGAACTAATCATCAGAATTACAAGATAGAGAATGAGAATATATTTTTTCCTCTTAAATGAATCGTTAATTTCCTTTAACCTTTTTGGTGAAGCTATTCTGGATGATGTTGCACGCAGTCGCCTTGTGACAGATTCTACCCTCCAAGGCGCTGAGGACAGAGTTGATGAAACTGGACTTTCCGGCTCCGATTGGTCCATGCAGAAGGATCCTGAGCAGCCGGTGGCTACCTTTGGGTCTGTAGTCGTTTATGAACTGCAGGTCAGACTCTCGGTCTCTGCTCAGGAAAACAAACATCACATCGCCCCCTAGCTGTAATTGACTGAACTACTGCACATGTTTGCTGAGGGAAGGAAGAGCTGGAACAGAGGCAACAGGTTTGAAGTCTTTAAAAAATATATTGCTGAATAGACACTCACTCCCAATCAATCGGCAGCCATGGCTTTTCAAGAACTGTCAAATACAGAAATAAGTGAAAATAATGACATCATTTATAATAATACAAATATCAGTTTTAAACAAACTTACATGGAGGAAGAACTTTTGCTTTAATACGTCCCATACCTGAAACAAAGACACATCTTGAGTTTCATCTCATTTTAAAATTAGAAATCAAATCCATTTTAGAAAATGCAATTATTATATAAAGTTTACTTTCACTTTTCATGATTCAAGATAAACATCTCATTATATTCAGATTAGAGATTTTAGACTTTGAACTTAAACATTTAGAGGAACTCCTTTGTTTTTTGTTTTCCTAAAACTTATTGATAAATTCCTCTTAAAGCTGCAAGTATGTAACTTTTCAAAAAAATGTTTTTTTTACATATTTGTTAAAACTGTTACCATGTTGTAACAGTTTAATATGAGACAGATAATCTGAGAAACGATCAATCTCCTCCACATCCTCCCTGAGCTACTACTGCTTTCTGCAGAAATGCTCCGCTTTGACCAAAAACAACCAATCAGAGCCTGGAGGCGGGGCTTAGTGCTGTCAATCAGCTTTATGTCCATGCAGCTAAATGCTAATGGCAGAGAAACAACTTACGGTTAAAAGCAAACCATTTTTTCATCATCATCTGTGGCCATGCTAATTAGCGTTAGGATTTGTTGCAGGATCCCTTGAGGTGAACCAGCATCTGTGTAAGGTCGTGTTGTGTTCTGGTCATATGAACTATATCTGTCCGATCATAGCTCATGAGATGTTCCTTTGAAATATTTACATACATATGTTCATAAGTAACAATGAATATTTATATTTAGTACAGGAAGTACCGTATTTTCCGCACTATAAGGCGCACCTAAAAACCTTAAATCTCCTCAAAAGCCGACAGTGCGCCTTATAATCTGGTGCGACTTTTATATTGACCAATATTGAGCCACAACAGGCCTGGCAACTACGGTAAGCAGCTGCCGACTTCATTTTTGCCTGTAGAAGAAAAATCGGGCGGTGCATGCTGGGATAGTTGTCAGAACGATGGTTTGTTAATAAAGTTTGACTGGTATCTACCTACCGACCTGATAATCAGGTCGTCTGCAGCTCATTTAGCAACACATTCTCCACCAACATGCTGTGCGCGAACGGAGAAGGGTGACCGTCGTCCGGCCGCCCCGGCTCAGTCGCGGAAGGCTCTCCTCACTGACCGGAGTGGACTGTTTTGTTGACATTCCCTTCAGTGCAGCTCCATCTAGTGGATGCATAACGTAACTCCAGCCTCTCCTGTAGCATCTATTCTATGTGCCTTATTATGTGGTGCTCCTTATATATGAAAAAAGTTTTAAAATAGGCCATTCATTGAAGCTGCGCCTTATCTTGCGGAAAATACGGTAATCAAAGACTGTTCAGAGACAATTGCAGTTGATAACTGAAACATTACTTTGAATCAAAAACTAAAACCTACCTAATAAAAGAGGACGTTAAGTTGGTGGTTCACATCAGTCCAGCTGTTCTGCCCCTGCACATTAAATAAAACGCAATAAATAACCATAAACAAACTACAGTGCATTAGCTCCCAATGAGCAGTTAGCAACAGTTAACAGTTAACATTAAACATGGCTAAATTGCACGACATTAATAATAACAGGTTAAAAAAAAAAAAAAAAACTTCACAAAACATGGCAAAATTTACTCATGAAACTCTGTTTGTAATTAAATTGTCTAATGGATGAGCTAAAATGTAACATTTGTAAAGAAAACAGAACCGATCCTGACACGTACCAGATTTACAGGCAGCAACAGAAAAAGGGGGAGGAGCCGTCGGTTACCGGTTGCTATGGGAACCGCCAACCGTTGGGAGAAGCGGGAAAACAACTTCCGGACCAAAATATAAGTGAACAAATAAACATATGCTTTTTAGAAATACGTCAAAAAAATATATATGTTTTTCTTACCTAAATAAAAATAACTTAATTATAAAAGTTTAATTGTTATTAAATTTGTGAGTTAGAAGCTTTATATGGTTATTTCAGTATCGTTTCTTCCCTTAAATAAACCACAACTCCCCCTTTCACCTTTTATTTTCGGAAATTCAACATTTTTAATGCTCCGTATTATGTTTTCCTTCCTGTCAGTCATAATTTGATTTTTTTTTAAATTTTATTTTAGGAATAACGTATATTAGCTGCAAACAGAAAATCCAAGAAGTTGCAAACTGAAATGTTTTACAACTAATTATTTTAATGGTTAATTGTGGACATGAAAAAGTTTACAAAATAAATCAGATTTCTGTTAGGTTATACATAATTTAAAAGTAAATTAATTGCCTTCACCTGAAACGCAACAAATAAATAGAGGAAGTAAAATTATTTAAAATAAATATAAAGTTATTAAAACCTGACTCCTCTACATCAATCAATCAATCAATCAAATTGTATTTGTATAGCACATTTCGGCAGCAAGGCATTTCAAAGTGCTTTACACAGTTAAAATAAAAATTAAAACAGAAAGAGAGAGATTTTGAAAAATATTTAAAAAAATAAAAACATTATTAAAAGTAAAAATAAAAACATTTTAAAACATGAAAGTGCATATTAATTTTATTTAATCTGTAAAGATTATGTTCAAAATAACATTTACAGCAGAAACATCTTTTAGAACGATGTAATGATCTAAATCAATATTTGGATCAATCAAGACGAAAATTATCTTCATGCCTTTGTTATTTTTTTGTCACTCACGCATTTTTATATGAAAAAACTGACATGATAACTTTTCTTTTAAGTAAACAAGGATTTTAGAAAAAAGCTGTGAAAGACTTAAATAACTGTTAAAACTTCTTAAATTGATTAAATCGATCAGTTCAGCCTGTTCAGCGTTGAGCCGCAGTGATGCGGAGCTCCAGCAGGGGGCAGCACGCTCTCACTTTCTGTTGGGTTTTATTGTTGCTGCTCGTTGAGTCATCCTGCTTAAAATAACTTTATTTTTCCCATTAGTATGAAAATACCAGGAAAGACAGAATGCTTGGAAAACTCCAGGTTTAATGTATTATTAAACATATAACGGTTAGTTTTTCTTTAAGGGTCAAATTTATTTTGTCAGACAATAAAAAACAACTCAAGTTGACAATTTCTTGCAATTTAATTTAAAACAGGCAAAAGAATAACACAAAACATATACATTTATTCTAATTAAGTAAGTCACATTAAATTATCCAATTATGCATCTGCAATTATGAATTGAGGATAGAGCATTTATGTGTAAATAATTCATATTTTATTGATGTGAGGAATGATTTATGGAAAAAAAAAACTTTTACAGACAAAATGAAGTAGATATTCTTTATCTTCATAGAAAAAGATCAAACTCTGATATTATGTGTTTTTATTTAATAACTGGTGACAGAAATGAGGCTCCAGTTGTTTCCTCAGAAGATCCAAAGATCAGATTTAATGAAAACGATCCACGTCTGAACGTCTGAGGATCAGATTTATTCTCATGTTTATGCCTGAGTTCAGGAAGGTTCTGTCTGTTTTTGTTTTCATCAGGACGTCAGAAAGCTGCTGCTGCTGCCTGACCCAGTTTCCCTGCCAGTCCTTACTGGGTCGTTCCCAGTGCAGCTGTGGGCGGCTCAGGCTGGATCCGGTTCTGTCTTTCAGAACCCAGCAGCGTTTCTCACTAAGTCTTCATCTGCTTCTGACTGACTCATATGTAGGTCGGCGTATTACAGCCATTTCAGATAGAAAAAAAAACATTTCTCCTCAAAAACTAAGAAATTTTCAGACTCAGAAAATTTCTGAGCATAAAAAATTAAAAAGTTCTAAATGATTTCTGAGATTAATTTCAAAATTTCTGAATATTTTTCTCAAAATATAAAATTTTTGGAACTCTGAAATTTTCTCGTTTTGTCCTAGAAAATTTCTAAAATTAATCTAAAAATGTCCATATTTTTTTAGCAAGTTTTCAACTTGTCAAGCTCAGAAATTATCTTTATCTAAAAATTTCTAGGTCTATTTCAAATTCTCAATTTTTCAAGCCAGGAAATTTTTTGTAAAAAATTGCCAAACCTAATCTGAAGCCTTTCAAGTTCAGAAATTTACTTATTTTCAACAGAAAATAGCTAATATTTTATTCAAAATTTCCAATTTTATTTCTGGCAAATTTTCAAATTTTTAAGGTTAGAAATGTTCTTGATTTTTGGAAGAATTTTTTTTTCTAAATTAATCTAAAAATTTCAATTTTTTTCTAGAAAATGTCTGAGATTAATCTCAAACTTTCTGAATATTTTTCTCAAAATTTACAACTTTTGGAACTCGGAAATTTTCTAGTTTCGTCTTAGAAAATTTCTAAAATTAAACAAAAAAGTCCTAAATTTTCTTTAGCAAGTTTTCAACTTATCAAGCCCAGAAATTTTCTTTATCTTTGCAGAAAATTTAAGAAATTAATCTAAAAATTTCAGAAAAAGTATTTTACTTCTCAAGTTCAGAGGTTTAGCTGTTTTTTTTTCTAGAAAATGTCTGAGATTAATCTCAAAATTTTTGATCTTTTTTTTTCCAGAAAATGTTCCACGCTTCTTTCTAAGAAATTTCAGACTTTAATCTTAGAGTTGTGACTTTAATCTCAGTTCTCCTCATCTTTCCATGTTTAGCCCGCAGCATCAGCACTAGAATCAACACCAACACTGTAAACACCAGCAGCAGCATAGGGGGAATTCTTTTGTAAAAAATTGCCAAGCCTAATCTGAAACCTTTCAAGTTCAGAAATGTACTTATTTTCAACAGAAAATATCTAATATTTTATTCAAAATTTCCAATTTTATTTCTGGTAAAATTTTCAAATTTTGAAGGGTAGAAATGTTCTTGATTTTTTAAAAAAAAAAAACTCTGAAATTAATCTAAAAATTTCAGAATTTTTTTTTCTAGAAAATGTCTGAGATTAATCTCAAACTTTCTGAATATTTTTTTCAAAATTTACAACTTTTGGAACTCAGAAATGTTCTCGTTTTGTCCTAGAAAATTTCTAAAATTAATCTAAAAATATCCTAAATTTTCTTTAGCAAGTTTTTAACTTGTCAAACTCAGAAATTTTCTCTATCTTTGCAGAAAATTTGAGAAATGAATTAAAAAATGTCCAGGTTTATTTCAAATTCTCAATTTTTCAAGCAAGGAATTTCTGTTTTGTAAAAAATCGCTGAGCCTAATCTGAAACTTTTCAAGTTCAGAAATTTACTTATTTTCTACAGAAAATATCTAATATTTTATTCAAAATTTCTGATTTTGGTTTTTGAAAAAAAAATTCTGAAATTAATCTAAAAAATTTCAGAACAAGTAATTTACTTTTCAAGTTCAGAGGGTTTACTTGTTTTTTCTCTAGAAAATTTCTGAGATTAATCTCAAAATTTCGGATCTTTTTTCTTTTTTTTCAGAAAATGTTCCACGGTTCTCTCTAAGAAATGTCAGACTTTAATCTTAGAGTTGTGACTTTAATCCCAGTTCTCCTCATCTTCCCAGTTTAGCCCGCAGCATCAGCACTAGAACCAACACTGCAAACAGCAGCATCGGGATCTGCAGCACCATGAAGGGGAAGAAAACCTCCTCCAGGAGGGGAGCAGCGGACCAGCGGAGCAGCAGCAGCTGAGCCAGTCAGGAGGAGGAGGAGGAGCGGATGGATCCCAGCCTGGGACCAGACAGCAGCCAGCAGCAGCACCAACCCTCCTCCGACTGGGACCAGCTCCCAGTTTAATCATTATTATGGGAATGGAAGAGGAGGGCCTTGCTTTGATCAACATGGCGGACAACAAAGCCCAGGGACTGGGGTAGCAGCGGCGGCACACACGGTACACGGCACCATGGACCAGGTCCACAACTCCCACGAAGGCTACAGCAACAACAGCCCGTACAGCCACCATCCGAACTACCGAGCGGGCTACGGGAGCGGCGGCTACGGGGGCATGATGAGCCCCTCACGGCAGGGGAACAGCCTGATGGGCCCGGCGGCCGCCGCCAACCCGGCCAAGGCGGCCATGGTGGCCGCCGGCTCTCCGGCTGGAGGAGGCGGAGGGGGATTCCAGCGGTTTCCCGGGCCGGGTCAGCAGCACCCTTCGGGGGCTACGCCGACTTTGAACCAGTTATTAACGTCTCCGAGCCCGATGATGCGCGGCTACGGAGGCGGATATTCAGATTACGGTAATCCCGCTGTACAGCAGCACCAGTCGGCCGTGGGGCCGGCGGAAGACACGGGCTCTCAGTACGGATCAGCAGCAGCGCATGGTTGGGGGGGACAACAGAGGAGTCACCCGGGTCACAACGGACCGAGCGGCGGAAGATCTCAGGTGATTTAACCGGAATTAACGTCTGTTTTTCCCAGATCAAGACACCCACCACGGTCTGTTCTGTCAGTTAGCCGCTATGCTAACCCCGCTAGCTCTACTGGTGTCAGTGACAGACCTGATTTACACAACACGACACGCGGATTCCTGGTATTTTGGACTAATTACTTAGCAAAATACAACACTGCCTGCTTTATTTCTATTGGGAATATCGGTTATCGCCAAATAGAGGTAAAAAATATTGCTAAAATGTTGTATTTTGTGTCCAAGGTGACTCCGTGTTTAGCTCGATATGCTAGGCTAATGTTAGCCTCGTAGGCCCCAGCGGATCTCGCGGAAACAACCGTTAACGGTTATATTTCCTCATTTTAATCAACTTTAAAGTAATTTAACTACATTTAGGAACATTAAAAGATGAAGACAGGTGTTATAAATTATCTTACAGCTAATTCCGCCCCTGACACCTAGTAACCTCTTATCATATGCTAATTAGCTCGTCTTTTTAGTCAATAAAGCCGAACATCGCGTCGTTTTTTCACCGACACTTCAGTCAGAAAACGGTCCAAATTGTGACTTAAACCCAGTTTTTATTAATCACAGCTGTCCAGGTTTGAGCGCCTGATCTGTACGGAGATTTAAGGGCAAAACGCCCACAGTGTCCAAGTCTCCAAACAGGAGCCCTGACCTTCACACATGCAGATTAGCCATGTGGCCATCAGACCGGGATAAACACGCCGCTGCCCCGCAGCTACAGCTGCCCGCCAGCCGGAGGCAGCAGCCGGACACCGGTCAGCCTGTCACCGGGGTCCGGGGCGACCACCAGGGCTCCAACCTTAACTTTTAATAGCACAAGTCACAGGAATGACCATATCCTCTAACAGCTTAAAAATAGAGGAATATTTAAAGAACTATAAGGGTTTTTCCAAACTCCTCTCAATAAATAAGCATCAATAAACAAATGTTATTTAAGTTGCATATTTTAATGCCGATTTGGGAATTCAGATGTAGGAACGTCTAAAAGTTGCATGAAACCATCAATAATAAGAGAATAATTGAAAATTTGAAGAAAATTTACACACATCTTGAAGAAAAAGCCACCCAGTGTCAGTAGGGCTGTAGTGATACAATAATCTCACAATACGTTACAATACACGATATTCTCCCTACGATATGATATGTATTGCGATATTCAGAAAACGATAATACACTTTTGCGATTTTCTGAAAGATTTTAGAGGGACAGAGTGATTTTGGTGACATTTTGTGACTGTTATAAAGTTGGACTGAATTAATTTAACTGAAAACTGATTAAAAGCTCCAACTACACAATACCTGGTTCTGGTTGGACACAGACTTAAAGTGGACAGCTGGACAAAATGAATCAAAGAAGTGGAGAGAAAACATGTTTCTTTTAGTTGAAACAGTCCAAACTGTAGCTGACATGCATTAGTAAAGTAAATAAAGTGAACCAAGTTCCTGCTCTGGATAGTTTGATACCTTTTTAACCTGAACATCTGAAGGAATCACTCTAAGCCTGATGACCTGGTGAAGCCAGCAGTGAGTGAACAAGGTGACAGTTGGACGTTACGATACTTGAGGATGAATATCGATTTTTTTTCTAGGAAAGAAAATATCGATATCGCGATATCGATATTATTATACAGCCCTAGTACTTTGTAGTATCATCAAGTCTCTTCTGGTATCCAGCTGAAATTTTTGATTCTTTCTCAAGTGGATTAATGTCTGGACTTTGACTAGGCCTTCTACACCATGATTCCAGTGTGATCTCAGTTGGTTTGTCCTGCTGGAAGGTGAACCTTGCAGGTTTTCCTCCAGGTTTGTCCTGGATTTAGCTTCACCCGTCTTCACTCCCCTTTCCTGCTGAAGACATTCAGCACAGCCTGATGCTGCCACTACCGTGCTTCACTGTGCGTGGATGATGTGTTCAGGATGATCTTCTTCCAGATGTTTTTTTTTCTCCAAAATGGACATGCATGTGTTTTTTAACACGTTGCTACTCTAAAGTTCAGATTTCTAAGGTTTGCGACTAATAAGGATGTTTTCCACCTGACAGTGGATCATGCATCATAGTTTGACGTTTTAGGTAAAGTAATGTGAGGTAATTTGATTAACATGGCACATTTTCAGCAACAAGGCAATTCAAGGTGCTTTAGACAATTTAAAGCACTTTTTTAACGTGGCAAATGTGAAAAAGTTTAGCAGATATGAACATTTTTGCATGTGGTTCTGAGAGCTTTAACTGAACTCCTCAGGTTAGATCAGGAATATAGATTATTTAAACGGTGCACTGGAAAATAACAGACACTGGAGGGTATTCTTGTTGCATGTTGATAGAAAACCTTTAACTGGATCAAAGCACAAAGTCTCACTCTGTTGTTGCTAATTTATTATTTTAAGTCCACAAATCAAATTAGAAAGCAGCCGAATGGCCTCAACTATCGTTTGTTTACATTCTGGTTATCGATCAGCTGTTTTTACGTTCATTCAGAAAGGAGTTACCTGTTTCCGTCTCCATGACAACGTGTCTCCTCACCTGTCGGCCTCGTTAAAACTGATCCAGGCGTGGCGGTTGCTCAGATTGCTCTCCTGCAGTCAGTGTGCGGAAGCAGCAGGAGACCTTCTGCTCCACAAACCCTCGTCATCCTGCTGCAGCCCAAACAAAACGCTGCCAGAACCGTCATATCTCTGAGTTTATTAAATGATAACGAGAATCTGTCTGGGAAGACTTTCATACGATTTGAGATCAAAACTGAACCAACATAAAGAAATTATTAGATATCTTCATTTTAAAGTTACATTTTACATGCCAACTTATTTAGAATGTAAAATACTCAAGACACAATTATCCAGATTTGCCTAATTAGTTTTATTTTGTTTCATGTTTTATCTCTTTCTGTTTTTTTATGTTTTTATGTCTTATGTTTTAAAAGGTGCTATATAAACAAAGTACACTTATTTACTTTTGAGGTGTTTTTATAGGCAAGAGTGTTACCTGACAACTAGGCTGTAAAAGGTTTAATATTTAAGTTACTTTATTTTATACTGTTTATGGTTTGAGGCATAAATAGGTTTACAAATGTATGAGATAGTTGACTGCGGCTCCATCGGTCATGATGACAAATTGTCCCAGAAATGATCGTGATAAATGATAATATTGTTGTTTTGAGATTTTTTAAGTCATATAATTCAAGTATGCATTCTCAAAAATCAATAACTTTAATTTCTTGTAAATATTTAACACTGGAACTGAGAGATATTTTAAATGAGCAAAATAAACAAAAATTAAAAAAGAACGAAATATAAAATCTCTGTAAACAAGATTGATTTAAAAAGAAGAGTTGGTCATCATCTAGTCATGCAGACGGAAATGATTGAGTTTAACTCATGATGGGAATAATTGATTTATTGATTATTGTGAATAAGAACTCATTCTAATATCTGGTAAATAAAGGTTGATTGAAGTTGGGCTGTAGAATATCAGAAAAATATGAAATTGTGATACTTCTGTTAATGATATTGATAGCTAATAATTGATAGTTTATCAGCATCTGTGACAGTTTCAATTAAGATCAGAAAGTTTGAGGGAAAAAGAAAAAAAAGTAAGACAATTTTAAAAATAAATGTTAATTTTTTATAAATGTATTATGTTTTTCAGTCATAATCATCAGATTTATATGTCATAATTTTAAATTTCATGATGCATTTTCCAAAACAGAACTAATTGCCAAGTTAAATCAGAAGGTGTGAGGCAGCTTTTATGCTAAATGAATGTAATAGTTACTGAATAATAAATAATGTAGGTTTTTATATATATATATATATTGTTGTTTGTTTATGTATTTTATCCGTGGGTTTTTAAAGCAAATGTTTGTTCGATTTTTCAGTCTAATTTATAGAAATAGCCTCACTGTTTTTCTGTTTGCCGTTGCCTGCAGGTGGCCCCGATGGACCCGATGGCGATGAAGCGAACTCAGCTCTACGGGATGAGCAGCAGCCCGTACTCCCAGCAGCAGGGGGCGCCGTACCCTGGACAACCCTACAGCTCCCCATCGCCCCACAGATACCCCATGGGAATGTCTGGCAGGGGGCAGATGGCAATGGGAGGGATGCAGTACCCTCAGCAGCAGGTAGGAGGCGCCATTTGGGTTATTATACCACAAAACTGGATAAAATGAACTGTTAAACACTCAATAAATCACAGTTTTATGTTAATATTGTCAAAAGCAGCAAATTCATGTTGCCATTAAAGATTCACTACCTAAATATTTTTTAAAAATTCAGACTTTAGCTCAACATTTCCTATAAAATTTGCTTAAATTGGATTTCTCACCAGAAAAGCAAATGATCCTTCAGTCCTGATATTGAGGAGAACATGGTTTATATATCCTCAAATGTTTTTTCTCTAGTTTGCCAGCAGAACTACAACCACAAAAGAAGAAGCATCATATTGGCGTAGAAAAAAAACATCTACGTCATCCACTTATGTAATTATAGAACAAAAAACAGGAGTAAATAATAAAAATATGGCAAACTCCAAAATAATTTTATAAATGAAGATCTTCTAAAGTGAAGACTTTTCCTTGAGTTTTCCACCTTTTTATTTGGGGCCTGAAAACCGTGAGAACCTCTGCTAAGGTCAAACAACTTTAGTCAAATTATTTAGAAACAGAGTGCAACAGAAATGGGCCGAGATGCTAACCCTGAGGAACCCCATATATTAGGTGGGAGTAGTAAAACAGAAGCTACAACCTGATGGACCTGAACTGTGAGCAGGTGTTAGAAAACCAACATAAACTTAGTTTTTGCTTCTTTTTCCTGTTTTTCCTCCTGCTTAACTTGAACAAACATTTTACCTTCATCTAGAATCCACACATCCTCTCTCTCTTTTAGAGAAAGTCACCATGTTTTGGCTCTGAGGTGATGATTCGCGTAACAAATGTAACTGTCCAGTAATCTTGGTGAGCTGTGGGTGTTTTATCGCCGTCATTCTCCTCCTCCTTTAAGACACCATTTGTGAGGACGATCTCCGTGATTCGAACGGCTGAGTGTGAGGGGTCTCCGTCTGCTGCTCCGACAGTACGCTGCTGACTGGGTCGGACGGCGTGCTCCGGGTCGTCGCTGCTGCTCCGGGTCGGGCGGCTGCTGCTGCACGGGTCGGTCGGCTGCTGCTCCGGGTCGGCGGCTGCTGCTCCGGTC
This sequence comes from Poecilia picta, assembly GCA_033032245.1. Taxonomy (NCBI): domain Eukaryota; kingdom Metazoa; phylum Chordata; class Actinopteri; order Cyprinodontiformes; family Poeciliidae; genus Poecilia; species Poecilia picta. The sequence goes on from CM065373.1 coordinate 25,010,320, forward strand.
GGCGCTGCTGCTCGGGTCGCGCTGCTGCTCCGGGTCGGCCCGGCTGCTGGCTCCGGGTCGGCCGCTGCGGCTCCGGGCGGGTCGGCTGCTGCTCCGGGTCGGCCCGCTGCTGCTCCGGGTCGCTGCTGCTGCTCCGGGTCGGCCCGCTGCTGCTCCGGGTCGGCGCTCGGTGCTCGCTCCGGGTCGGCCCGGCTGCTGCTCCGGGTCGCTGCTGCTGCTCCGGGTCGGCCCGCTGCTGCTCCGGGTCGGCCCGGCTGCTGCTCCGGGTCGGCCCGGCTGCTGCTCCGGGTCGGCTGCTGCTGCTCCGGGTCGGCCCGGCTGCTGCTCCGGGTCGGCCCGGCTGCTGCTCCGGGTCGGCCCGGCTGCTGCTCCGGGTCGGCCCGGCTGCTGCTCCGGGTCGGCCCGGCTGCCTGCTGCTCCGGGTCGGCCCGGCTGCTCCGGGTCGGCCCGGCTGCTGCTCCGGGTCGGCCGCCCGGGTCGGCCCGCTGCTCCGGGTCGGCCCGGCTGCTGCTCCCGGGTCGGCCGCTGCTGCTCCGGGTCGGCTGCGCTCGGTCGCTCTGCTGCTCGGGTCGGCCCAGCGGCTCCGGGTCGGCTGCTGCTCCGGGTCGGCCTATATCTGGACTCAGCCGGTTATTTTTAGACTCCAGACGGCTGATTTGGGTCTGAGGCTTCTGCTGCTTTCCAGCCTTCCTGGATGATTTCTGACAAAAACGACGATTCGGATGTTCGACTGTCTGAGGATTTGTTTTCAGTGTTTCTGCTAAAAACTGAAAAGTTTTCATTCCTCAGTTTTTCACTCTTTAGTTTTGCTCTGAAGTTTCTTTTTAACAGCTTGAATGAATAAGTGAAGTCAGAGTAGTGAGTGTAATAGGGGATAGAGGACGATTTTCAGGAAAAACAAACATTCAGATTCTAATGTTAAAAATTTAAAATTGTTTATAAAAATACATTCTTTATTTTGAACAAATCAATTAAAAACACGTTTTGCAGCCTAAGAATCAGTCACTTTAGCTTCTGTATTTGTCTGAAAACGAGTGAGAAGACGTTTACACTGATTTCATCAAGTATTTCCTGTAGCAGTCAACGCTACTACAAACCTTTCTAAGCCTCTGACTGAAGACTGTTTCCTGGCATGCTAGCATCTTAATCTCCAGGCAGCAGAGACAATAAACCTGGATGATGCTATCACTTCTAGCTGTGCTAATCCAGCTCCTTTGCTTTTGCTGCTCCTCTTTAAATCAGAGATGCTGGAGTCCGGGATACGAGGCTTTACTTCTGTTCTGCATCCACAAATTCTCCTTTTCAGCTTCTGGCTGGTTAGACTGAAATCTCCTGGAAGGTTTTCCTCACATCTCATAAAATAATTATTCTGAAATAAAATAAAATTTTCCAATATTAAAATGCATTAAAAAATGATAGAAATTGTGCAAAATATGCACCCTGAGTTACATTTCAGATGAAGTTTTTTAAACTGGTACACTTATTACATTTAGTTTCTTAAGAAGCAACTTAAAATGCATTAAATACATGAATCCAAAAATATATTTATTCACTTAAACCGATCAGTGGTAATAAAACGTTTAATATCTAAATTATAGTATTTTTAAGCAGTAAATATAAAAAAAATCATAATTTAAGAGGAAGTTAAAAAAATATTTAGAAATCCACAAACTAATTAAAGAAGTTGTCTGACCAGAGAGACGTTGCTGTTGACCTTTGACCTCTGGGACTGGTTTCCCCACAGATGAGCTCCCAGTACGGCCAGCAGCAGCAACAGAACCTGAGCTTCAGCCAGCCGGGTCAGCCGGGCCAATACTTCAGCTCCCCCCAGCAGCAGCCGGCCGCCCCCAGCCAGCCGCCGTACATGCAGCCCTGCCCGCTGCCGCCGCAGGTAGGACACGCCGTCTCCATGGCAACGCAGAGCAATTACATTAAAAAAAGCTCCGCAGACAGAAGCTGATTGGTTGACTTAAACTTGTGGGCGGAGCTCTGCAGACAGAAGCTGATTGGTTGAGTTAAACTTGTGGGCGGAGCTCTGCAGACAGAAGCTGATTGGTTGATTGTAACTTGTGGGCGGAGCTCCGCAGACAGAAGCTGATTGGTTGATTTTAACAATCAGAATCTGTTTGTGTTTTAAAGTACATGATTAAAACTGCTGCCGATTCCTATGATTGGGACGTTGGGACTAACGGTGTGTTTTTCTGTGCTTCATGCAGGAAGTTCCTCAGGAGGCGTATGGGGGGCGGGGCAAGTCTGCAGCAATGACTCCTGGGAAATCGAACCAGGAGGACCTGAGCCAGCAGGAGAGGCCATCCAGTCTGCCGGTGAGTCACTCAGAAACTCTGAATTCAGATCAAATGTTTGGGTTGGTGACCTGAGACTGACGTTTTATTTTTAAAAGCTGATCCTGATGGGTCACTGCTGAGTTATTTTAGAGCTGAGCTGTTGGTCGTTGTGATTCAGACCGTGAGGCAGATTGAGCAGATTTCAGGCTCGCTGCTGCCCTTGATGCCAGATTGTCCTGCAGCTCCATGTCCTCATCCATAATGACGCCGTCGGTTTCTGCTGGCCGCTGAAATCTGCAGAGGTCAGAGGTCACGCTCTGAGCGGCTGCAGCAGAAACAGTGATGAGTCACAACAAATCGCTGAGTCAGCGGTTCCTCAAGCTCCTCACTTCCTGTTTTACAACACAGTATTATTTATCCACAAAGAAGAAAACGTAAAAGGATCTGAATAGGGAGGAATTCTCAGCTTTAGGTCCTGGTTCTGTTCTGTAAGTTCTGGTTCTGTTAGCAGGTTCTGGTTCATCTCTGTAGATTCTCTTAGGTTCTGGTTCATTTCTTAGGTCCTGGTTCTGTTAGTAGGTTCTGGTTCTGTTAGTAGGTTCTGGTTCATCTCTGTAGATTCTCTTAGGTTCTGGTTCATTTCTTAGGTCCTGGTTCTGTTAGTAGGTTCTGGTTCTGTTAGTAGGTTCTGGTTCATCTCTGTAGATTCTCTTAGGTTCTGGTTCATTTCTTAGGTTCTGGTTCTGTTAGTAGGTTCTGGTTCATCTCTGTAGGTTCTGGTTCTGTTAGCAGGTTCTGGTTCATCTCTGTAGGTTCTGGTTCAGCTAGCAGGTTCTGGTTCAGCTCTGTAGGTTCTGGTTCTGTTAGTAGGTTCTGGTTCATTTCTTAGGTTCTGGTTCTGTTAGTAGGTTCTGGTTCATTTCTTAGGTTCTGGTTCTGTTAGTAGATTCTGGTTCGGTTCTGTAGGTTCTGGTTCAGTTCTCCGTTAAGTGTGCCGCCTCCAGCTGCGATCCGTCCTCCTTCTCGCCGTCTCTTCGTCTCTGATGTTGCGCCGCCGTCCTCTTCCTCGCGTTGCTCCGTCTGAAGCGATGCGGTTGCCGTGGCGACGGCTGGTTTGAGAAGATGCTCAGCTGCGCTGAGAGGCCTCAGTAATGAGCAGAGCAGAGATCAGAGGTTCCTGAGGTTTCCTGTTTGATTAGAGAACCTCCTCCATCTCATCTCGTCTCGTATGAAGGAGTGGAAAGGAATCGCACGACACACACACACACACACCCACACACGGCCCAGTCTGAGGATGGAAACCAGGAGATGGATGATGGATCGGCGCCGCCACAGAAATCTATTTACCAGTTTGATTGACTGCTTCAATCAAACTGACTCGCTCCATCTGAGGCCTTTGGGTTGCTATAGCAACCTGATTCTCCTCTGACATCAGGTTTCATCATCTATTTTGGCGCTGGCTGTTGTGAGCTCGCTGTGCTGCTTCCAGGAGTCTGGTTCTGGTTCTGGTTCTAATCCAGACTCTGGTTCTGGTTCTAATCCAGACTCTGGTTCTGGTTCTAGTTCTGGTTCTGGTTCTAATCCAGAGTCTGGTTCTGGTTCTGGTTCTGGTTCTAATCCAGAGCCTGGTTCTGGACTCTGGAGACTCTGGTTCTGAGCCAGGACTCCAGAAACGGGGCGATCAGAACCGATGCAGCTGCAAACACCTGGTTGCATCTTGTCCCCACAGAGAAACACAGACGTCTGATTGGTGGAGCTGTTGGAGGGGGAGGCCTCTGATTGGCTGGTTTAAAAGTTTTTTTTTGTCTTTTTCTTTTTTGTCTATCTCTTATTTTTCTTTTATATTTTTGTCGTTTTTCTTTTATTCTCTCTTTTGTCTTTCCTTTCTGGATTTCTCTTTTTATTCTCTTTTATTCTTTTTTCTCTCTCCTTCTTCTTACGGTTTGTTTGTCTTAATGTCGTTCATTTTTCTTTTCCTTCCGTCTTTCTGTCCATTTCTTTTTATTTTTTCTCTTTCTACTTTCTGTGTTTCTTCTCGTTCTGAACAGTATTGAGTATTTGGAGTTAAACCTGTTGGTGTTTTCTGCCTCTTCGTGTTAAGCCCCACCCCCATCGCTAAGCTCCGCCCCTTCCTGTCCTCCAGGATCTCTCCCGCTCCATCGACGACCTGCTGACCGGCACCGAGGCGGCCGTGAGTTCAGGGGCCTCCGTTCCGGCAGCGCTCAGGGCGACCAGGGACTCCGGGGGCCCGCTCTCCTTTCTCCCCCCACGTTTCGCCGCGCCTCCCGCCTCCGGCCCGAACGGGCCCCTCTCCGTCCCCGTCGCTGTCCCCCGCCGGGTCCCGCTCGGGGCCCCTGTCCCCCACCAGCGGTCCAGGTGGGATGAAGCTGATGATGACGAGTGCTGTGACCTCGTCGTTTTAACTCTGGTTCTGTGTGTTTCAGGCCCCCAGGTGTCTGGATCAGACGTCGGCCCCCACTCCTCCCAGTCGGCCATGACTCCAGACCGAGGTTCGGCCCCTGCCTCCATGTTTGGCCCCGGAGCGTCGATGTTTTCTCTGACGGCTGTTTGGCTCTTCCTCAGGTTTCCCTCCCTCCATGCAGCGCAGCAGCCAGGGGCCACATTTCGGCCCCATGTCCCCCCACCCAGCACCGGCCGGCCCTGGGCTCCACGGCTCCTACCAGCAGGGCAGCCACTCCTACGGGCCCCCAGGTGGGACATGAGCAGAGCTGATAGAAACTAGTTACCTGAGTAACTTTAACTGATCACTGGGATCAATTAAATGTCTGGTTGAACTTCTGAAAGTTCTTTGATTTGTTGGGAAGTGGTGCTAAGAAATAAATAATTATTATGACATATTACTACTTTACTGGAGTAAAAATTGTAACTTCACTAAATGAAGATCAAGCTTGTTTAAAAAAAATCATCAGAAGTTTCGCAACAAAACCTTTAATTTTATGAAGAACAAAGAACTTTATGAAATCAGTTTCTTTATACTGAAAGAAATTAATTGGGAAAAACTTTTATTTTGCCTGAATTTTTTTATTTTCTACTTGTTTTTTTTTGTTTAATATTTTTGCTGTTTATATTAATCATTTTCATTTTGTTCCTTAAAACACCAACATTTCCACCTAGATGTAAATTTTAAATATTGATGTTTTGATTTTTCACTCAGGACTTGAGTAACTTTTCACCAAACACTTTTTTACTCGAATAAAAGATTTGACAAAGTTTCGAATCGAGAAACTAGTGGTGTTTTGGGCCCCTGCCTGCTCTGCTGTGGCCCCTGAAGCTACAGAGGCATAAGCTCGTTTGTTCTGGTGTTCCTCAGGTACCTACCCTCGGCCCCCTCACTACGGCGGGACCCCTGCGGCCGGCTACAGCGGCCCCGGCTCGGGCCCCAGCCTGGCCAACAGCATGGGGCTGAACACCGCCGGCCCCATGCACGGGCAGGGTCCCTCCACCCCGTCGGGCCGGGGCCCCGGGCCCGGCGCCGGGGGCCGCCCCTACACGACCGGACCCGGCACCGCGGCCCCCACCTCTCCCAACATGCCGCAGGCCGCCGGCCAGGGCATGGGGCCCCCGGGGGCCACCTCCGGCTGCAAGCCGCCAGACATGGGCCCCAACTCTGGACCGGGCGCCAACGCCTCCCTCAGCGCTCACAGCAGGTGAGAAACAGGAGACACTCTGGAGGAGAGGGCGCCCCCTGCTGGGCGGAGGCTGGCAGGCTGATCTCTGTCTGAAGGTTTCAATATGGAGGACAGAAAATAAAAGATTTAAGGAAGACCTGACCTCTGACCTTATGACCTCAGCTTAGAATAAAACATACAACAGGATCCAATTTCCATTTTAGTTATTTTCTTTAAAAAGAAATTACAAACGACAGAAAAGTGGATTTTATTACACTCATCTGTTCTGTGAGTTTTAGAGCCAAACTACAACATTTTTGTTTCATCGTGAGAAAAAGCCATAAAATTATACCAAAACAAAGTCTTAAAATGATGGGTAAAAATGTTTCTGTTTTGTTTTTTGGATCTGAGTGAGTAGCTTAGTTGATGTGTTTTTATGTTCAACGTAGAATTTTATTCTTCTTCTGTGCTTGTCAGACAAAATGGCCGCCCTGACGTCACTCTGATTATCACTTCATTGGTGCAAAAGAAATCCAGATCTTTTCAAAAAACGATATAATAATTGACTAAATTGATTAATCTCCCAGCGTTACTTCTGGTATTAATATTGATCGGTTTTGTTTAATATCCAGGCAGGGCAGCTACTCGGCTATGACAGCGATGAGAGGTTCTGGAGGTTCTGGAGGTCCGTTCAGCAGCTCGGGCAGGATGACCCCTCAGGGGCCGCCTTACACCGCTCCAGGTAGGAATCATCAGCGCCCAGGAATCGTCAGGGATTATAATCCATCATCTGTGTTCCGATTTTCTCTCCATCCCTGCAGGATTAGGGTGATGGCGGCAGACGGGACAGGAAGTCACGACCTGAAGCAGCGGGTCGAGCTCCGCGACGCCGTCGGTTCTGCTGCTGATCCAACCCAAATGAAGGTGATTTGGTTTATTTCAACAGACTCTTTCTCCACATAGACATAAAAATGATAAAAAGCAACACATGCAAAAACCTCCTAGTTTAACAAATGAACGATTAAAAACAGCAAGTAGAGAAAATATTAAATTAATATAGATTCTGGAAAAATGAAGTTGGAGGTGAGAATAAATACAAACATTGTGTTAACTAAATACAGATTATGGGAAGTGAGAAAAAAATATACAAATAAATATTGGAAATGGATAATCAGTCTGGATTAATTTCACAGTTTACTTACAGTGTAACAAAACCCCAAATCTATTTTTTTGCAGATAAACTCTCCTTAAATGTTCTATTTTTATACATCTGTGGAAATTTGTTTAATGATGCAATATTTGGTCTCAAATTGTCTCAGTGCTGCCCTCTAGTAGGATGACTGTGGTGCTGCAGCTGAATTTTCCTATTGGTTCCAGTTGGTTGATGTTTAAATCACTTTTCTTTTCTTTCAAACAAGCCAGTTTCTCATGTTTAATCTTTAATTCCTGAAGAAGCTAATTTGCACCATGTTGCTTGGCAGCTCAAATTATTCCAGGACCAAAACAGTTTTTTTAGTGAAAACGTCCTTTAAACCTGAGTGTGTGATCGGCCGGTGTGTGTTTTGCAGCAGGACGGCTACGGCTCTCAGTGTGTGGCGCCGCCGCCCAGCGCCGCCTGCCCCATGTCCCCCAGCCCGGTGGGCGAAGACAGCGACAGCATGGGCAGCCCCGCCTGGCTCAGGACCCCGTCCAGCCCCGTAAGCCCCGCCCACTACGCTATGGAGAGAGATTTGTGCCAATATTAATACTGCGAGCAAGGAACACGTTTCAAAACTCAAAGTCAGAATTTTAAACAACTTATCAGTCAAAAAATATGTTATGAAAGTAATTTGCAATATGTTTAGAGTAGTTGAACCTACATATGTACAGATTTTATTTTTTCCAAGTTCTCCTCTTTGTGATCGCAGCACTTTCTAATTTTAACACACAGATTAAAAAGTATGGCATTTGTAAAACTGTCTCAAAAGAAAAAATAGAAATTGGAGAAATAATCTAAAAAAATAATTGAAAAATAAAATTGAAAAATAACTTGGAAAAAATAAAAATTTAAAAAAATTTCATCTGCGTTACTGTAAGTTAACATTTGGAAACTCAGACATTACGTTTTATTTTTAAATGTTTTTTGTTTTAACAAATTAAAATTTTTGAAACGTTCTTCGCTTACAATAATATTGTACCAAATTTCTCTCCGTAGAAATGTAACAGTTGGCAACTGTAGGAGATGAAGTTATTTAAAGAGACAGCGCCATTTTCCTCCGTTTGTCCCGAGTCTTGATCCGCCGCCTCTCTCAGCAGAAGCCCAACGTGGCGACCGCGACCAACGAGAAGATCACCAAGCTGTACGAGATGGGAAGTGAGCCGGAGCGCCGCCTCTGGGTCGACCGCTACCTGTCCTTCATGGAGGACAGGGAGACGCCCGTCGCCACCCTGCCGGCCGTCGGCAGGAAGCCGCTGGACCTGTGCCGGCTCTACCTGGCGGTGCGAGCCATCGGCGGCCTGGCCATGGTGAGACGCTCTCCTCTGGGTTCTGCTCGGCTCCGTCTGGACCCGTCCGGACCCGTCTGGACCGTGTTTCTCCTCCTCCTCAGGTGAACAAGAACAAGAAGTGGCGGGAGCTGTCGTCGCTGCTGAGCGTCGGGACGTCCAGCAGCTCGGCCAGCTCCCTGAAGAAGCAGTACATCCAGTACCTGTTCGCCTACGAGTGCAAGATGGAGCGAGGGGAGGAGCCTCCGCCTGACGCTGGCGCCGGGGACGCCAAGAAGCCCCTGCAGGTCAAGGGTCAACCGCCTTCTCCTGGTAAGGCGATGCTGAACTGTGAGAGGAAGCAGCTGCTGTCAGGGATCCTGTTACACACACACACACACACACACACACACACAACCCACTCGGATGGGTTACGTAATGGACTCTCAGTGAGCTCACTGTCAGCTGTGAACTCAGTGTAAATATAAACATTAGTAACCTCGGTTTGACCCAGTTACCCACAATGCCGCTGTGATTCCACTCTGCAGGGAAAACAAAACGTGAAGGAAGAACTTCAACGCCATCACTCTGTGAATCCCACGGAAATGTGTTTTCTCTTTGTTTCTTTCTTTCCAACATTTTAAAAGTGAACAAAATTTGCCAACCTGAAGGTGACAGTCAAACCGTGTGTGTCCCTGACCTTTGACCTGTACAGGCTCTGGACAGATGGAATAATATAGCTGGTTACGAATTCAGGGTCTGCATCCTTCGAAGGACTGGTTTGTAGGCCAATTACGTCATAGTGTGGTGACAAGGCCTGTCCGAATTCAAAGACTCCTTCAATGCGTCCTTCTTTTCCCCAGATTTGAGGGATGGGTCCGGTGTTTCCTTCACGGCCCACAATATCCCATAATTCATTGCGGGTTCCAACTGGGCGTTCGGGCAGAGCGTCAATGGCAGCGAATAGCGACACATTTCTTTTGCTATATAACACTTTAAATGACACAACGTGATTTGGTACAATGTTTTTAGGCCAGAATGTAAGTGTGTAAATCTCAAATATTTGCTCGGTTCATCAATACTTCACCTAATTACAATATTGCTCTGATGTTTTCGGACCTGTCCGCTACCGCAGCGTTAGCATCCTGCGTTAGCATCCAGCTGGCCGGAGCTCCAGGTTCGGTACCGAGAGAAAACGCCCAACTCTGGGCACATTGTTATAAAAACTCCCGCTAGTTTCCCCAATGAGTTAAACACTGATATTATACAGACGGGTTTGGTTGAAAAATGTTTGGTTTATAAAGTATTTCAAAGCAGAGAACATCGGTTTCATTGATTAATTAAAGTTAAGCCTTCAAACATAACAGGTTTATTTAATCATAATGACATATCTTTACTATAAAAGGTGAAGAATAATATAGAAATCGGTAATAAATGACTGAAAAACAAACTTCGGCACCGTTGGGTTTTTTTTCTTCTCTGCTCTCTGCTTCACACTGTCACGGTTGCTAGGCAACATGATTACACTGAGGTGGGGGCGGGGCCAGTTGGTGAAGGCTACACCTGTCCGGATCCACAGGTATTTTTCTTCCGTCTTTGTTTTTCCCGTCCTTCGAAGGACCCAGACCCTGAATTCGGACAGAGCTTTAGTTTCTGCCTTATGAAGCTGGAGCCATTTTGAAAGAGTCAAGGACAACCAATTATAACCAGAGTAACTTTGAAAACATGAATTATTTTACAGTGATGATGCTCCTTACCCGACCCCACAGAGATACGAGTCGTAGTTACTGAGTGAAGATGGATGTGGGTTGTAGGGTGGAGGCGTTTTGGGTGGAGGCGGCGGTCAGGTTTGCGTGTCGACGCCATTTTGTTTGTCTCTGCAGCGAATTCAGGCTCGTTTCAGGGCCCCAACACGCCCCAGTCCAGCAGCTCCTCCCTCCCCGACGCTCCGGTCGACCCGAAGCCCCCGACCCGCTCGTCCACCCCGCACAACCAGATGGCGCCGCAGCCTGGAAACAGGTGGGGGAGGGGCGTCTCAAGCAACGCCACGTCCTGACCCCCTTGGCTCGTTTTCTGTGAACGAGACTCTGTTTGTCCCCTGCAGGATCGTGGGAGGCGTGAGCGTCCAGGACCCGTTCGCCGACGGCAGCGACCCGGCCTTCCACAGCAAGCGGGGCCCGGGGCCCGGCGGGGGCCCCTACCAGCAGGGGGCGGCTCCAGCAGAACCCGCAATGAGGATGCAATACGACGTCGGCAAAGACCCGTATGGAACCCCGAGGAAGGGTGAGGAGAGCCGCTCACGTTACCCAGAATTCACAGCAGGAAGTGCAATAAACGTCTGTGTCTTTACTAATGAACACATGTATATAAAATTAAAGCTAAAGGTAGGCATGAGCATTTCTCCTCATAATTAGCCCGGCCACAATTATCCTTAATCACAGGATAAATTTTAATTAGCTCCATAATTTCCATTTGCATAATTTATAGTTTTATGTTTTCTTCTGCTGGTTGTTAGTTTGGTGTTTTGTCTCAACTGGACCTTCTTTTGAAGGATAATTTCTCTTCATAATTCATTTTATTTTATTGTTCTGTTTATTTATTTAAAATGTCCTCCAAGTCTTGAGTTAAATATAAGAATGTAAAGCTTATTGATCTTTGGAAATGTGTTCTTGCATTATTATATTACCTCAAAATGGTCTCAAAACTACAATATTATCATTTATCGTAATAATGTACAGAACAATTCATCATCCAGCTAAATTTAATGGTGAGAACGTTGATTTATATTCTCAATTAATTTCAGTTAAAGATGTGAAGAAAAATGCAATTTTTACCATTTTTTCACAAGAACATCAATAAATATCAGTACATTTGAAAATATGATTAAATGCAGCTGCATCCTGAAGAAACCTTTTCCAAATGGGAACGTTTTTAAAGAGAAGCGTCTGTTTTAGTTACCTAAAAACCCTTAGAAGTTTTTATGTTCTGAGTCCATGTTGCTCACCTCTATGGGGCCCGAACTGAAGACGGGCTCTGCTGCCCTCTGGTGGCCACGAACGCTCAGCATCCACTTGCATCCACTTGCATCACCGCTTGCGTCTCCGTCAGTGTTCAGTTTCCCTCCTCTGTTTACGAACTGTTCGGTGGGTTCAGGTCCGGTTCCCGGCGAGGCCTTCGGTCAGAGCCAGCTGCAGGACGTGTTCCCCCGCGGACCCTCCTCCGGGCCCCTGGCAGGGATGGGGCCCCGGCCGCAGTACCCCTACGGCGCCGGCTACGACCGCAGGTAGGACCCGGATCCCTCATGCCGCGTCTGAACCGGAAACCGGCTGAGTGTTGGTGCCACTGTGGTGCAGATTGGACCATGTGATGGGCCCAGAGGGAAGCATGGCGGCCCCTGGCGGCCAGAACAATGAAGCCGGCATGTATCCAACCAACAGGTTCCCCCAGCAGAGGTGAGAGAACGTGACGAAGCCTTCGGTTTGTCAACTTGGAGGCAGGAGTTCCAACATGGCGGTCTGTTTGGACTCCTGCTTTTTCAATGCATATGAGGCAGAATGGAAGAAAACGTTAATTTAATGGATTCTGATAGAAAGATACTAATTTACATCAGAACCGACACAAACTGCCCCAATTCCTCTTTTAAGTGTAACCAGGTTGAATAAAACTCAGTTTCTGTCTTCAGGCACGGACACGATGGGTTTGGTCAGCAGTATCCGCACAGTGTGGCCTACAGTTCCCATCAGCCCCTGTACCCCCAGCAGCAGGTGAGCGTACCTGTAACCCAGCTGGGTCACATGGGACAGGAAACAGGAAGTGACCGGCGTGTAACGATGTCTGGATCACTGACATCGGTTTTCACAGAACTATTTCAAAACGTGACGGTTCTGGTCCCTGACGGTTCTGGTCCCTGATGGTTCTGGCCCCTGACGGTTCTGGCCCCTGACGGTTCTGGTCCCTGAAGGTTCCTGAAGGTTCTGGTCCCTGACGGTTCTGGTCCCTGATGGTTCTGGTCCCTGATGGTTCTGGTCCCTGACGGTTCTGTCCCTGAAGGTTCCTGAAGGTTCTGGTCCCTGAAGGTTCTGGTCCCTGACGGTTCTGGTCCCTGACGGTTCTGGTCCCTGAAGGTTTCTGAAGGTTCTGGTCCCTGACGGTTCTGGTCCCTGAAGGTTCTGGTCCCTGACGGTTCAGGCCCGTGAAGGTTCTGTCCTGACGGTTCTGGTCCCTGACGGTTCTGGTCCCTGACCGTTCTGGTCCCTGAAGGTTGGTCCTGACGGTTCCTGAGGTTCTGGTCCCTGAAGGTTCTGTCCCTGAAGGTTCTGGTCCCTGACGGTTCTGGTCCCTGACGGTTCTGGTCCCTGACGGTTCTGCCCTGACGGTTCTGGTCCCTGACGGTTCTGGTCCCTGAAGGTCCCTGAAGGTTCCTGAAGGTTCTGGTCCCTGAAGGTTCTGGTCCCTGAAGGTTCTGGTCCCTGAAGGTTCCTGACGGTTCTGTTCCCTGAAGGTTCTGGTCCCTGACGGTTCTGGTCCCCTGACGGTTCTGGCCCTGACGGTTCTGGTCCCTGAAGGTTCTGTCCCTGACGGTTCTGTTCCCTGAAGGTTCTGGTCCTGACGGTTCTGGCCCCTGACGGTTCTGGCCCCTGACGGTTCTGGTCCCTGACGGTTCTGGTCCCTGAGTTCTGTCCTGACGGTTCTGTCCCTGACGGTTCTGTTCCCTGACGGTTCTGGTCCCTGACGGTTCTGTCCTGAGTTCTCCTGTCCTGACGGTTCTGTCCTGACGTCCCTGACGTTCTGTCCCTGACGGTTTCTGGTCCTGACGGTTCTGGTCCCTGAGGTTTGCCTGACGGTCTGACGGTTCTGGTCCCTGACGGTTCTGGTCCCTGACGGTTCTGGTCCCTGACGGTTCTGGTCCCTGACGGTTCTGGTCCCTGAAGGTTCCTGACGGTTCTGGTCCCTGACATTCTGGTCCTGAAGGTTCTGACGGTTCTGGTCCCTGAAGGTTCCTGACGGTTCTGGTCGCTGACGGTTCTGGTCCCTGACGGTTCTGGTTCTGTCTCCTCAGGCTACAAGCGTCCGCTGGAGGCCATGTTCCCGCGGCGAAGCGTCATGATGGCGAGGCGTTTGCTGCTCAGACCGTTCGGCTCCCAGCAGCCGGACCGTTCGGTCCCTACGGATCCGACGGGGCTCCTCCGGCCCGGAGACGCGGCCCGTCCCCGGGCCGTACCAGTACCCATACGGCCGGGACCTGACCGGCTCCCCCCGCGACGGTGACGATCGCCCCTGCGGCGGCGGCGGACGGGGCCGCAGCCCAGCTTGTGGCCCCCCAGACAGAGATGGGGTTTCTCGTACAGCCGGCAGGGGCCCCACTCACCGGACCAGGGGCCGGCCCCCCAGGAGACCCAGTGGGCCCCCATCACGCCAGGCCGCCAACCGCCGTCCATGACCCCATCGCCGTCCGCCGCCCCCCCGCCCCTTGCAGGACGCCCCATCCCGAACGGGGAGCCGTCAGCCCGCATGTGGCCCCCTCGAATGGGTCTCGCACCGCAGGGCCCCTTCCGGCAGGGCGGCCCCCCCAGAGACCAGTGGGCCCCTCAAACTCAGCCGTGCCAACCCCCTCCAGACCCCCTCCCTTCAGGCAGCCCCCGCCTCAGGAGCCCCATCCCGCCGTGACCCTCCCCAGAGCCCCTCGTCATCCCGCCCGGTCGCTCCCGTCCCCCAACAGCCCCCTTACGCCGCTAAGACGGGGTCGTCATCAGGTCCCCCACCTCCCCGCCCGGCTCCGTGGAGGCCACACCCCCCAAGCTGAAACCACGGCGACGGCTGACGGCGAAGGACACGGGTGAGGTCACATGACCTGGAAGTCATCTTTAAAAAGTCTTTTAATTTGCTGTTGCGGCTACCGCTAACTAGCTGTTAATATGCACTAGCTAGCTATCTCCCAATGACAAAGCGAGCTAGCTGTTCATGTTTCTAACGTCTTAACTTAAAAACAAGTTTAATACATTAAACAGGTTTTAAATTTGAAGCAGAAATATTTAATCTCATTCCAAGTAGTAATATTTGTTCCTGTGAAACTGTTACATCTTCTCTACGATCTCTGGCTCCCGGCGGTTGCTAACTGCTGCTAACTGATGTACCCTTGCTAGCTAGCTAGCAGCTTCTTCTTCTTCTACTATGATCTTAAATTTCATTCATGGTGGCCTTAACCCTGGTAGTCGAGGTCTAAATGGCCACATTCTTTCTCTTCTCAGCAGCAGACCTCTACCTAGCAACAGACCGTCAACACATCAACAGATGTTGATGTGTTGACGGTTCTGTTGTCCCTCTTGGTTGTTACGAAATGTGGTACGTTTAGACCCCACAAAATAAGGCGGAAATGATCGATCATATTTCTGGCTTTATTTTGAAGTAAATGACCCCCAAACCGATATAAAAACGGCTCTTTTATAAAGTTTGAAGTCCGTGCTGTCCAACAGAGTTGAAATGAAAACTCTGCGCGCCGTCCGTGTTTTTACGGAGCCTTATAAATGCGTCACTTGCTCTTAACGCCACCCGGCGGCTGCGACTGCACAGGGTTAAGGTCTTAACTCTGAGCCTCCCTCTGATGTCAGGGACGCCGGAGGCCTGGCGGGTGATGATGTCCCTGAAGTCGGGGCTGCTGGCGGAGAGCACCTGGGCGCTGGACACCCTCAACATCCTGCTGTACGACGACGCCACGGTCGGCTCGTTCAGCCTGACGCTGGTGAGGCGCCGCGCCCCAGACGCTCAGCCTTCCGGAGTCGCTTAGGTCCCGTCCAAACGTCTGCTTCTCGCCTGCAGCTGCCCGGCTTCCTGGAGCTGATCGTGGAGTTTTATCGCCGCTGCCTCATCCAGATGTTCGGCATCCTGCAGGAGTACGAGGTCGGGGCCGAGGGCCCGGCGGCGCCGGCGGCGGCGCCGGCCCCCGAGGAGGCGCCGGGGGACGCGGAGCCCGAGGATCCCCCCCGGCACAGCAGCAAGTACGACAGGCGGCCGGTCAGGGTGGAGGAGGCCGGGCGCAGCTGGGAGGAGGTGCAGCGCCGGGCCGACCCGCCCCGACCCGACGGCTTCGTCAGCGGCCTGCTGCACTGGCAGGCAGGCGGGGGAGACGCCACGGCTCACATCCTGACCCACTTTGAGCCCCGAACCGGAGACTTCAGCCCCCCGGAGCCGCAGAGAGGTGAACCAAACCAAACCAACTTTATTTATGAAGCACTTTGAAACAACCACAGCCGAAACACAGGGCTGGACATTAAACACTACATAATAAAATGAGTAGAAAACTCTTACAGTTTAGAAACAAAAACACACTTTAAGACTAGATCCTGAGGTTAAGAGCCCAGTAAAATAAATGAGTTTTAAGACGAACTTTAACAGTGGACAGTGAAGGAGCCTCTGACCTGCAAGGACAAGTCGGTCCATAACTCAGGACCAATGACAGAGAAAGACCTGTCCCCCCTCAGCTTCCTGTCCCATCTGAGCTTCCTGTCCCACTCAGCTTCCTGTCCCTCTGAACTTCCTGTCCTCTCAGCTTCCTGTCCTCTCAGCATCCTGTCCTCTCAGCTTCCTGTCCCTCTCAGCTTCCTGTCCTCTCAGCTTCCTGTCCCTCTGAACTTCCTCTCCTCTCACCTTCCTGTCCCTCTCAGCTTCCTGTCCCTTTGAACTTCCTGTCCCCTCTGCTTCCTGTCCCCTCTCAGCTTCCTGTCCCTCTCAGCTTTATCCTGTCCCTCTGAGCTTCCTGTCCCTCTAGCTTCCTGTCCTCTCAGCTTCCTGTCCCTCAGCTTCCTGTCCTCTCAGCTTCCTGTCCTCTCAGCTTCCTGTCCACTCTTTAGCTTCCTGTCCTCTCAGCTTCCTGTCCTCTCAACTTCCTGTCCCTCTCAGCTTCCTGTCCCTCTCAGCTTCCTGTCCCTCTAACTTCCTGTCCTCTGCTTCCTGTCCTCTCAGCTTCCTGTCCCTCTGAACTTCCTGTCCCTCTGCTTCCTGTCCCTCTCAGCTTCCTGTCCCTCTGAGCTTCCTGTCCCTCTGAACTTCCTGTCCTCTCAGCTTCCTGTCCCTCTCAGCTTCCTGTCCTCTCAGCTTCCTGTCCCTCTCAGCTTCCTGTCCCTCTCAGCTTCCTGTCCTCTCAGCTTCCTGTCCCTTACTTCCTGTCCCTCTCTAGCTTCCTGTCCTCTCAGCTTCCTGTCCTCTCAGCTTCCTGTCCCTCTGAGCTTCCTGTCCCTCTCAGCTTCCTGTCCCTCTAGCTTCCTGTCCCTCTGAGCTTCCTGTCCTCTCAGCTTCCTGTCCCTTGAACTTCCTGTCCCTCTCAGCTTCCTGTCCTCTCAGCTTCCTGTCCCTTTGAATCGTCTAGCTTCCTTCCTTGCTCCGCCTCTCAGCTTCCTGTCCTCTCAGCTTCCTGTCCTCTCAGCTTCCTGTCCTCTGAGCTTCCTGTCCCTCTCATCTTCCTGTCCCTCTCAGCTTCCTGTCCCCTCTGAGAGATCAATAAGGTATGTAGGGAAGAAGAAGCTCAGAGACGTCAGCCAGGACAAGATTATGTAGTGATTTAAAAACGAACCTAAGAATTTTAAAATGAATCCTAAAATATACAGGCAGCCAGTGAAGTGAGGTCAGGTCAGGGGTCACATGTTCCCTCTTTCGAGTTCCTGTCAAAAGTCGTGCAGCAGCTTCTGAACCAGCTGCAGCGACTGACTGACTCCAGATAAAGTGAGTTACAGTAAAATCCAATCGAGTGGAAATAAAAGCCTGGATCACTGTTTCAAAATGCTGCTGGAAAGAAAATATTTTACTGACGCCAATCGCCTTAAATGATAAAAGCTGGACTTAACCACGGCTCTGATTTGGCTGTCCGCCTTAAAACCTCTGTCCACCTTAAGGCCAAGATCTGAGCTTCCATTCTGCAGCTCTGACTGGTCTTCATGAAGAGTTTCACCTTTCGTTTATAAAGTATAAACATCCAAATATGTCAGGGTTGGTACTTTTCTTCTTTCACTTCTCGTCTTTCTGTCCTGTAGCCGCTGATGATGCAGCAGTTAAACTAGGGCTGTATAATAACATCGATATCGTGATATATATCCATATTTTCTTTCCTATAAAAAAATCGATATTCATCCTCAAGTATCGTAACGTCCAACTGTCACCTTGTTCACTCACTGCTGGCTTCACCAGGTCATCAGGCTTAGAGTGATTCCTTCAGATGTTCAGGTTAAAAAGGTATCAAACTATTCAGAGCAGGAACTTGGTTCACTTTATTTACTTTACTAATGCATGAAGCTACAGTTTGGACTGTTTCAACTAAAAGAAACATGTTTTCTCTTTACTTCTTTGATTCATGTTGTCCAGCTGTCCACTTTAAGTCTGTGTCCAACCAGAACCAGGTATTGTGTAGTTGGAGCTTTTAATCAGTTTTCAGTTAAATTAATTCAGTCCAACTTTCAGTCACAAAATGTCACCAAAATCTCTCTGTCCCTCTAAAATCTTTCAGAAAATCGCAAAAGTGTATTGAATTGTATCGTTTGCTGAATATCGTGATATATATCGTATCGTGAGATTATTGTATCACTACAGCCCTAGTAGTTAAACGGAGTTTGGTGAATTATTGCCAAGACTTCAGTGTTGCTGCTTCTGCCCTGCAGGCTCTCCATCTGAGGTCAGAGGTCAGCATCCCATCAGCCTCCAGGAGGACGAGCCGCGCTGCTGGGACGAGGCGCCGCTGTCCACCGCCGAGTCGTGGCAGGACTCGCTGTCCAGACGCTGCGTCTGCGTGTCCAACGTCATCCGCAGCCTGTCCTTCGTCCCCGGCAACGACGCCGTCCTGTCGCGCCACCCGGGCCTGGTTCTGATCCTGGGCCGGCTGGTGCTGCTGCACCACAGCCACCCGCGCAGGAAGCCGGCGCCGCCCAGCTACCAGCGGGAGGAGGAGGCGGGTCGGGCCTGCAGCCGCGACGAGTGGTGGTGGGACTGCCTGGCGGCGCTGCGCGAGAACACGCTGGTGACGCTGGCCAACGTGTCGGGCCAGCTGGACCTGTCGCGGTACCCCGAGGACATCGTCCTGCCGGTGCTGGACGGGCTGCTGCACTGGATGGTGTGTCCGTCCGCCGAGGCGCAGGACCCGTTCGGCGGCGGCGGCGGCGCGGCGGCGCTGTCGCCGCAGCGGCTCGTCCTGGAGTGTCTCTGCAAGCTGAGCGTCCAGGACAGCAACGTGGACCTGCTGCTGGCCACGCCCCCCTTCGGCCGCCAGCGGCAGCTCGTCGCCGCGCTGGTGCGCCTGGTGGGCGAGCGCCGCAGCCAGGTGTGCCGGGAGATGGCGGTGGCGGTGCTGTCCAACCTGGCGCGCGGCGACGCCACGGCGGCCCGGGCCGTCGCCCTGCAGAAGGGCAGCGTGGGAACTCTGATCGGCTTCCTGGAGGACAGCCTGGCCGTGGCGCAGTACCAGCAGAACCCGCACGCCGCCGCCGCCTCGGCGCCGCCGGAGCCGCCCAGCATCAACATGATGTGCCGCGCGGCGAAGGCGCTGCTGGCCGTGGCGAGCGTGGAGGAGAACCGGCCGGAGTTCGTCCTGTACGAGAGCCGCCTGCTGGACATCTCGCTGTCCTCGGCCCTCAACTCGGCGGTGGCGGCCATCATGTGCGAAGTGCTGTTCAAGCTGAGCCGCTCGTGACACACAGAGCGCCGTGGAGCGCGCTCAGTGGGGCCGACCGGGGCCGAACCTATTTTTATTTAAAGAGACAAACACAAGTTTTTACGTAGAAATGAGAATATATAGAATATATAAAGCTCCTCGGCTCCATCCACAGATGTTTATTTGGGGTTTTTAAATAATTTTAATACAAAAAAAATATTTAATACTTTTTAATTTTATAATAATTGTCAGTTTTTTGTTTTGTTTGAACCAAAGTGGAGGCGGAATGGGAGGGAACATTCTTAATTTTTTTTTTTTAACAAGCTTGCTCATTTCTGCTCCTTGTGGGCGGGGCTTGCTGTTTGTGGGCGGGGTCAGGGTTGCTCGTTGCTGCTCCTTGTGGGCGGGGCTTGCTGTTTGTGGGCGGGGTCAGGGTTGCTCGTTGCTGCTCCTTGTGGGCGGGGCTTGCTGTTTGTGGGCGGGGTCAGGGTTGTAGATAAACATCCTTTTTTTTAACGTGTTATGACGGAGGAAACACTGATGTTCAGTCGGATTCTTTGTTCTGGTGCAATAAGTTTGTTTTGACGGTTTTTTTTAAAATGTGAATTTTTGAACCATCCGCAGTTCGAGGCGATGTGGGCGGAGCTGCGCCCCTTTCTGTTCCCACCTGTAAATATGTGCAGCTCCAGCAGGGGGCGTTTGATTTGACGGACTGCGTGTACAGGCTGTGGGGGCGGGGTTTCACCGCCGCTTCAGAAACAGTTGTAAACAAATGTAAAGAGAGAAAAATGACTTTGTTTCTTCAGTATGAGATCTTTATATGTTCCACGACATGTTAATGAATAAATGTACATGAACTCTGGTTGAGCACTGTGAACATGGCGCCACCTGCTGCTTTTCTTTCACCAAACCGGAGCGGAAAGGAAAACGGGAGCGTCGGCCACCGTCAAACAGCTACTAGCAGTGATGCTAGCAGTTAGCATTTTTAGCTTGTCCACATTCATACAGCTCCACGTCACCTTGGATGACAAAATGTTCGTTTTAAGATCGATGTTTTTAGCAAACCAAAAAAAGAAAATTAAATATGAGATTAAAAGTAATTTTTACCACCTTATTTCTGAATAAAATGTTCGTTTTGTTCAATGTTTTTAGCAAACCAAACAAAAAAAATTAACAGTCATAATTATGAGATTAAAAGTAATTTTTACCACCGTATTTCTTAGTGACTTGAATAACAGAGTCCATGTTTTGACATTTAACGGTTTTAATTTAAGCGTTGGAGCAGAAACAGATTTACTAAAAATCTACAGGTAGGACCACAGTGCTGGACTGTTGGTTGAAAAATTAACCTTTGGTTCCATCAGGTTAAAATGTTCAAACGAATCAGTAAAGCTAATTTCTTAACTAGTGTAATAAAAGCCTATCAAACTAAAATTTGCTGAAGTTTAACATCAGATTTAAATGGACTTCAAAACCAGCAGAGTTAAAATCTCACAGATCAGGAGCTAAAGATGTGAAGATGCATAGCTAAAGACTAACAAATGTTCCACTGATTTATTTAGTTTACAATCAAAGAAAATGGATCACAGTGGCATCTATACTTTTTCTTTTTGAAAAATAATTTCTGAAAATCAGGTAAACAGTTCCCAGTTAAAAGAAATACTCTTATTTTTCTTACCATTCTTGACTTGTCCTAAGTTGGAAAAATCAGGTTAATATTTTTCAAGTCTCAACATGTTGTTTTTCTCCAGAAATATCTGGTAAACCCAGTGAAACCAAGCATCGAGCCCTGAGGAACTCCATGCAGTTGCTGAAAACCTGTGGTGGCCACTGCTAGCTAAAACGTTAGTTGTGCCAACTCTAAAACATGAATCATGAACATTAGCTCTGCTAACACTATAGCGCTACAACTACATAGTATTCAGAAGAAGCTAATGCTAAAGCGCTAACTTTTTCTTCCAAAAATGTAAAAATCTGCATTCATCTTTAAAGCTGTATTCCTTATTTTTACTTTATTCCTGCTTGCAACTTTACTCTCAAAACATCATGCCTATTTATAAGTACTTGTGAAAATAATGTTGGATCAGTCTCACCAGCATTTCCTGATCATTTTTGTGATTCTTTTTCAATCAAAATTAATGATTTTATCGTTTGATTTTTTTTGTTACTTGCCGTATTAATTGGAGGCAATAGCTTGACATCAAATAAGGCAATATTTGCGTAACATTTTCAGGGATTTGTTGATTTTGAGTGATTGCAAAAATCTGGAGGGACTGATTAATGTGGTTTTCCTTTAAACTGGTAACTTGATAAAACATTTAAATACACAAATGTTTTCTTGAAGGTTCTACTATGTGTTCCTTTGGACGGCCACATAAATCTCTTCGGTGAGCCAGATTTGGCCTCCGGGCCTTAAGTTTGACACATCAGAAAAAAATCCTCCTTAAAACTTACAATTTCACAACATTTAAATATTTTTTATTTACAATACGTGACTGTTCTGGTATGACTTTATCTTCATAATTTCACATTTCCCAGCTGTAACCTCTCCACAGGGTCAGACTGGTTTTCAGTCTCTGGCTGACCCCTGTGATTTGGACCCAAAGATGGCGTCCCAGTCCAGCGGTTCTGATCCGGCTGCGGCCTCTGGATTCCTCGGGACGGCTGGGAAGAACGACTCCATCTTCTGTCTGAACTCTGCCAACTGCAAGAGACACGGAAAGGATCAGAAACCTGCAAACATCCCACAATATGTCCTCTAAACTGAGCTGCTTCCAGAAAAATACTTTAAATTCATTTTCAGTTATTTTGGTGAATCTCAATCAATTGTTTGAATTTTCTCCAGATATTTTCCAAACCTTCCTGTTTCTCAGAAACAAACGTACGCTGTGGACGCCGAGTCCTTTCCACGCGGCGACGCTGAGCAGACCCACTCCACACCAGGCGCACAGGGAGCCCCAGCCCAGCGCCCTGAGGGCCAGCGAGGCCCCGGACTCGGGGGCCACGGCCGTCACCGCCACGCCCTGCAGACGAAACGGCTTCTCAGCAGCTGCTTGGGTCCAAAGCTGTCTGATGGCAGCCAATGGGATTATAGAGACGGTAACCATGGAGATGTTCGAAGAGCACTAGCATTTGTGTTCTAGCGCAGGAAACTTTATGACCAAATATGGACAGAGCTCTGCAAACGTCCAATCAGATCTCTGCAAAGGGGCCACATGACTCCTGCTGAGGGAATCCTTCACACTAACAGAGATTTTTACACTTTGGCCCTGAATCTTTGACCATTTTACACTTTGGCCCTGAATCTTTGGTCTTTTTGAACTTTGGCCCTTTTATCATGAGATTTTTACAGTTTGGCCCCTGAATCTTTGGTCTTTTTGCACTTTGGCCCCTGAATTTTTCGTCTTTTTGAACTTTGGCCCTTTTATCATGAGATTTTTACAGTTTGGCCCCTGAATCTTTGACCATTTTACAGTTTGGCCCTTGAATCTTTGACCATTTTGCACTTTGGCCCCTGAATTTTTCGTCTTTTTGAACTTTGGCCCTTTTATCATGAGATTTTTACAGTTTGGCCCCTGAATCTTTGACCATTTTACACTTTGGCCCCTGAATCTTTGGTCTTTTTGAACTTTGGCCCTTTATTATGAGATTTTTACACTTTGGCCCCTGAATCTTTACCATTTTACACTTTGGCCCTTTTATCATGAGATTTTTACACTTTGACCCCTGAATCTTTACCATTTTACACTTTGGCCCTTTTATCATGAGATTTTTACACTTTAGCCCTTTTATCATGAGATTTTTACACTTTGGCCCTTTTATCATGAGATTTTTACACTTTGACCCTGAATCTTTACCATTTTACACTTTGGCCCTTTTATCATGAGATTTTTACAGTTTGGTCCCTGAATCTTTGACCATTTTACACTTTGGCCCTTGAATCTTTGGTCTTTTTGAACTTTGGCCCCTGATGAAGGTTTAATTCCAGAGAGAAATATGATTCCTGTTTTTTAGTGAACATACTCAAGGCCCCCGGGGGCCTCCAGCTCAAATCGAACCTCCCGTCAGACGACAAAGCCCCTGTGTGACGCAAATAGAACGGAGGAACAGCGGCCGGATTGTTCGCCTCAGATGGACCAGAACCGCCGGCGGACGAGAGTCAGGAGGGAAACGAACGTCATCGTTTCACAAACAGCTTTAACTTCTCAAACCGGATTAGTGGAAGAGCGACGCTCTGGCGTTCACACCAGACATCAGGCCGTTCACACCAGATCCTCCTAACGTCACAATACATTCAGACCTTTGGAAAACTGTTTCTAACTTCTGCTACCACTAACAATTTGATGTTTAAAGGTGAAATATGTCCTTATTTGAAAAATTTACACTGAATTGTAACTACAAGGTGATTAAAACTCCTCAGTTTGTGTTTGTTTTTGTGAAGCTACTTCATTCTACGAATTATTACTTTTTTCTCATATTAGGACTAAATTATCATATTGTGCAATTTTATTCTCATAATTTTTTTCTCATATTACGACTTTCTCTTCATGTAATTACAACTCCATTCTTGTAAAATTATAACTTTATTATCGTAATATGACTTCTCTCGGTATTACGACTTTCTTCTAGTATTATTACAACTTCATTCTTGCAATCTTGCAACTTTTTTACTGAATTATTGACTTTTCTTGTCTTATTACTTTATTGGACCTACATTAAATTCTCGGAATTTGAGAATTTATTCTCCATTTCTGATATTTTTTTTGGAATATAACTTTATTCTCATATGACTTTTTTTCTAATTATTTTTGGTTTCCTGTCGTACGTCTTTTTTCCCATAAAATAGTGACTTTCGTCTTAGTCTGGCTCTAACTCTCTTATTAGTCCAGTTAGCATGAAAACATCAACTCCATTCGTCTTCATGGACAACATTTTTCCCGCTGGGCCGCCTTCACCTTACTGAACCACTCTGGGCTCTTCTTCTTGGCCAGCGCCAGCGTGGATCCGAACCCGGCGATCATCCCCGCCGACGCCACTGTGGTCAGAAACACTGCGCCTGCAAACAGGAAGCCAGGTGAGCTGTGATGTCACAGGACACAGCTGCTACGTCAGGGACAGCAGAATCTATATGTGCATAATAGTGCATCACAACTGAAGACCAGCAATCAGCCCGAAACCTGGGAGTAGTGATGACCTCTGACCTGAACCTTCAGAGCCACATTAAGACGGTCAAAGTCGACCTTCTGTCACCTGAAGAACAACCAGGATCAGAACTGATGTCTCAGATCTAGAGAAACTCATCCATGTGTTTATCTTTAGCCGCATTGATTCCTGCAGCAGCGTCTTCACAGGTCTGACTAACAAACCAATCAAACAGCCGCAGCTGATCCAGAAGCTGCTGCTGCTGCTGTTCTGACTAAAACCAGGAAGATGGAGACATAACACCAGTTTTAAAGTCCCTCCACCTGCAGCTCAGAGGAGAGACTTTAAAATACTGTTAGTTTATAAATCACTGAACGGTTTAGCACCACAACACATTAAAGATCTGCTATTGCTGTACCAACCGTCTGGACCCCTCAGATCTCCTGGTTCTGGTTCTGCTCTGCATCCAGAACCAGAACCAAACCAGGAGAAGCAGCATTCAGCTTCTATGCACCACAAATCTGGAACAAACTTCCAGAAAACTGTAAAACAGCTGAAACACTGAGAGCCTTTAAATCTCAAATTAAAACCCACCTGGTCAGAGCTGCTTATGGATAAACTGAATGTTTTTATTTTTACTTTTAATAATGTTTTTATCTTTTTAAATCTTTTCCAAACTCTCTGTCTCTTTCTGTTTTTATTTTTATTTTAAATTGTGTAAAGCACTTTGAAATGCCTCACTGCTGAAATGTGCTATACAAATAAAATTTGATTGATTGATTGATCAGTACCAGGTTCTGCTGATGACCCAGTTTGGACCGAGCTTAGAATTTGATAAACAGAGAAGATAATAGTGCAAACGACGCCCTCAGCATCACACCTCCACCACCTTCCTTCTGGTTTTGTTGAGAAAACTCCAAATGTCTCATTATTATTATAAGTCCTTTGACGTCAATAAAATAGAAAACAAGCTGAAACTGAAAAATGCGTCTTTCCGATCTGGATTTACACGAACACAGAGGAATCAGAGTTTTGTCTTTGCGGGTAATTTATCAGCGGAATCGTTGGGGACATTTCAAAAAGTCCTCCTTACGCATGTCAGTGACCCCTGACCTCTGCAGCCGCAGGCAGGTGAGCTCAACCTTAAATCGGGTCATTTTTGACTGAAGTTCGGCGGCGGCGGCTCCGTTTGGTTTTAACCTCCATTCAACGTGCAGCTGCTCACCTTTTAACACGTGACGTCGGTCCGTTTCATCGGCGTCTCGGTTGGTTCTGACATCAGAATCTCCGCCAACATCCGCGGCCGACATGCTGCTTCGGTCCGTCTCCGTAAAACGTCCGGGTACAAACACGAGAACCAGGAATTAGATGTTATTTTCCAGGGAATTTCCCCCCCAAAAAATATGACAACCTCACTGAAGATAACTTTTTATTTTCACTGCGTTTTAACAACTAACCATTTTAACCAGAAGATAAAGAGCCTGGAGGCGGATTAAACTGGAAAGCAAGGGACTCACTACAGTTTAATTTGTTAAAATATAATATTTCACATATTTATTTATTTATTTAGACAGTAAAAACAATCAAAAAAGAAAAGAAAATGAGATACAATGAAACAAACTTAAAAATATAATGTAAAACAAATTATTTTGTCCATGTCACATGCAAATTTTATATTTTCTGTTCGAAAAGGAGCAGGTAGAAGATATAATATCTTATAATGTTCTGCCCCTTTCCTACTTGTCAATTTATTATCAATTAACTTTCAGAACATCAAAAAAAGAGACAACTCGTTTCCATTTTACATGATGTTCAACTATGTACAATTATTTTAACTACTATTTATATCATCGATTAAATTAGAGATTCTTATGCAGTCATCTTATGTATCATATTTTGATATATAAGATTAAAGCTCTGCTTTAACCAGTTTTTTAAATAGGTTTACATATGTTATTTTTTTAAACTCATCCTTCAATCCATTCCAGACATTTACTCCACACACAGATAAACAAAAACTCTTCCTGGTTGTTCTAATATATTGTTTTTTAAACATAGAAAGCAGCTATGAAACCAATGCAAATGTAAAAACGTTAAATAGAATATATTTTAAATATGAATTACAGTTTGAAATAAGAAGATGCCATGTTATTTTTAAAAAACGAGCTTTAAATAATAGAGCTGCTATCATCAAGTTAAAATGTCCTCATACCTTAAATAAATAATTACAAGAAGCGCTTGTTTGTTCTTGGCTGCAAATATTTTCTCATAAATTGTTGAGGAACACAGTAAAATGCTGGTGTTGAATTAACACCCAAAAGTTAAAGTAACACTTTTGAAAGTGTTAAAAGATTGACACCCATATTTTGTTAAATTAACATTGGTCTATAACACTGAAATGAGTTTAAGAAAAATTAAACTTTCCATTTCTGTGTATTGTTTTGAATATTTTCCACTGGATTTGATTGATATTGACACCTTGTGGGTCAATTATTTACTTTTTTAACACCACATTATGTTTAGTGATCAACACTACACTGGTGTTACTTTTAACATATTATAACTCTAACACCGCTGTAAATGTTAATGTGACTCTGTAGTGTTGAATTTAACACCAGCTGACTTGGACACACATTGACACTTTTGGGTGTTAATTCAACACCGACATTTTTACTGTGAAGTTCTAAATACTTTTCAAAATTAAATTTTTTTAGTAAATTTTAATTTTTATTTATTTGGTTTTCAAGAAATGTAGTTTTTATTTAATATTTTCTCAATAACCTGACAGACAAAACTGAAGGATAAATAAGTCAACAGAGCATTCGGGGGGGGGGGGTTTGTGTGTGTGTAGTGACACATCTTGGTGGTGATAGAGGATCTCTGCAGGATCCAGCGGCTCTGCGGAGGACCGGGATGCTCATCACCTCCTCCTCCTCTTCCTCTTCCTCCTCCTCCTCTTCCTCCTCCTCCTCTTCCTCCTCTCTCCTCCTCTTCATCCTCCTCTTCCTCCTCTCTCTTCATCCTCTTTCCTCCTCTTCATCCTCCTCTTCCTCCTCCTCTTCATCCTCTTCCTCCTCCTCTTCCTCCTCTTCATCCTCCTCTTCATCCTCTTCCTCCTCCTCTTCCTCCTCTTCATCCTCCTCTTCATCCTCTTCCTCCTCCTCTTCCCTTCTTCCTCCCCTCCTCCTCCTCATCCTTCCACGGACGCGGACCATCTGAACGCCCGGTACCCTGGATCACAACCCACCCCATCCAGAACCGGAGCCGGTTCACATCCAGGTAACTGGTCGGAGAAGACGGATCTGGTCCTGAACCGGAGGTTCCGGCTCGTGTGTTTGTTTACGGAACAGGTTCATTGTAAACCGGGTCGCTTTTGTTTGGGTTCGTGATGGAAAGACGGGCTCCTGCGCGCGCGCGCCTGTGATCCTCCTTTCATCTCCGCGCACGCGCTCACATGTCCGGACTCATGTCTCGGATCCAGCAGGCGGTTCCGGACGGGCCGATCCGGTACACGCAGATCTGCACCCGCAGCAGCAGCAGCTGCTCCTCCCCACCGCCCGCCGCCGGCACCGAGCCGCCGTCCTGCCCCGGACACCGCGGCCGGAGCCCCCGCAGGAAGTGGCAGGTGTTCCCGGGTCGGAACCGGTTCTGCTGCGACGGGCGGGTGATGATGGCGCGGCAGACCGGGGTGTTCTACCTGACCCTGGGGCTCATCGTCCTCACCAGCGGCCTCTTCTTCGCCTTCGAGTGAGTCTGTTTAGGTTTCAAGTTTGTATCCACAATATTTAGATGGGAAACTTTACGTTCAACTTTAAATGTTTGTGAAAGTCCAGATTATAATCCTGAATTCATTCAATCTGAAGAGTTGGGTTTTGATTCAGCCTCTTTCCGACACATGTTACACACTTTGGGCCCCGGAATTACTATTCCGATATCTTAGGGGCCCCAAACATATCGGAAACTTTCACTTTGGGCCTCTAACCTGCTGACTAACACCTTTGGGCCCCTAACTTGTTGGTGATTAACAATCTGGGCCCCTAATTAATTTGTAATTAACACATTGGCCCCTAACTTTTGTAATATAACATTTTGGGCCCTTTATGTGTTGGTAATTAACACTTTAGGCCCCTGAATTATTGGTAATTTACAATCTGGGCGCCTAATTTATTTGTAATTAACACATTGGCCCCCAACTTTTGTAATATAACATTCTGGGCCCCTAACTTTTGAAATATTATAATCTAGGCCCCTAATTTGTTGGTGATTAACACATTGGCCCCTAACTTTTGTAATATAACATTTTGGGCCCTTTATGTGTTGGTAATTAACACTTTAGGCCCATGAATTATTGGTAATTAACAATCTGGGTCAATAACTTGTTGGTGATTAACATTCTGGGCCCCAAACTTATCGGAAACTTTCACTTTGGGCCTCGAACCTGTTGGTGTTTAACTCCTTGGCCCCTAACGTTTGTAATATAACATTTTGGGCCCCTGACTTGTCGCTAATCAACCTGAATAAAACTGATAACTTGCCTCAGTGTTTTGTTCGAGCTCTCTGATTGGCCGAGGCGCTCTGTGTCCTCAGCTGTCCCTACCTGGCGTCCAACCTGAGTCCGGCCATCCCGGCCGTCGGCGCCGTCCTCTTCATCTTCGTCATGGGGATGCTGCTCAGGGCCAGCCTCAGCGACCCCGGCGTCCTGCCCAGGGCGACGCCCGACGAGGCCGCCCACCTGGAGAGGCAGATCGGTAACCATGGAGATTAGCGGGCGTTGTTGCAGAAGTCTGGAGTTTGTCCATGTTCGGTAGTTTCCGTCCTCCTCCGCGCCGTCGGAGCGCTGAGGCACATGTCGCCTCCTGGTTTCCATGGAAACTGAATGTCGGCGTCTATTTCTGGAGGCCGGTCGGTCCCCGCTTTACTTCCTGATGCAGAGAGACGGAGAGAATCAAACATGGAGGACGATGGCGGCAGGGGGCCGCCATTTTGTTTCTGAAACTCCAGGAAGTTCTCCTGATTCCAGAGAAACAAATTCATCCATCAAAGATACATCCAACCACACACTGTAAAAATGCCGGTGTTGAATTAACACCCAAAAGTGTCTATATGTGTCCAAGTCAGCTGGTGTTAAAGGTTTTTTGAAAGTGTTAAAAAATTGACACCCATTTTTTTGTTAAATTAACTTTGGTCTATAATACTTAAGAAAAGCTAAACTTTCCATTTTTGTGTGTTTTGCATATTTTCCACTGGATTTGATTGATATTGGCAGCTTGTGGGTCAATTATTTACTTTTTTAACACCACATTGTGTTTTGTGATCAACACTACACTGGTGTTACTTTTAACATATTTTCACACCAACACCGTTGTAAATGTTAATGTGACTCTGTAGTGTTGAATTTAACACCAGCTGACTTGGACACATATTGACACTTTGGGGTGTTAATTCAACACTGGCATTTTTACTGTGTATATCCAACCATCTAAACATCCAACCATCTAAACATCCAACCACCTAAACATCCAACCATCTAAACATCCAACCACCTAAACATCCAACCACCTAAACATCCAACCATCTAAACATCCAACCATCTAAACATCCAACCATCTAAACATCCAACCACCTAAACATCCAACCATCTAAACATCCAACCACCTAAACATCCAACCATCTAAACATCCAACCACCTAAACATCCAACCATCTAAACATCCAACCACCTAAACATCCAACCACCTAAACATCCAACCATCTAAACATCCAACCACCTAAACATCCAACCATCTAAACATCCAACCATCTAAACATCCAACCACCTAAACATCCAACCACCTAAACATCCAACCATCTAAACATCCAACCATCTAAACATCCAACCACCTAAACATCCAACCACCTAAACATCCAACCACCTAAACATCCAACCATCTAAACATCCAACCACCTAAACATCCAACCATCTAAACATCCAACCACCTAAACATCCAACCATCTAAACATCCAACCACCTAAACATCCAACCACCTAAACATCCAACCATCTAAACATCCAACCATCTAAACATCCAACCACCTAAACATCCAACCACCTAAACATCCAACCATCTAAACATCCAACCATCTAAACATCCAACCACCTAAACATCCAACCACCTAAACATCCAACCACCCTTCTAAGCATTCATCCATCATCCATCCATCCAACCACTCATCCATTCATCTATGTATCCATTTGTCCATCCATCGTCTAAACGTCTGTTTGTCCATCCAACCATTCACCATCCATCATCCATTTATCCATCCATCCATCCATCCATCCATCCATCCATCCATCCATCCATCAAAGTTTTTATTTTTTTCTGTCTAGTCGCTCTACTTCAGGAGTCATTTGTATTTTAGTTTTCCTCTTTGACCTCTTAGATCTTGACCTCTCAGGCCTTTCACCTTTGACCTCTTAGATTTTGACCTCTCAGGTCTTTGATCTCTCAGGTCTTGACCATTGAAGCCTTTGACATTTCAGGTCTTGACCTCCCAGGTCTTTGGCCTCTTAGATTTTGACCTCTCAGGTCTTTGACATCTCAGGGGTTGACCTCTCAGGTCTTGACATTTGAGGCCTTTGACCTTTGACCTCTCAGGCCTTTGGTCTCTAAGATCTTGACCTCTCAGGTCTTTGACCTCCCAGGCCTTTGACCTCTCTGACCTCTGACCTCTGAGGTCAGAGTGTGTTGTCCCAGCAGCTGTCTCCTCGCCGTTTGCTTTCAGACTCGAGCGGCTGCTCCAAGCCTCCGCCTCGCACCAGAGAGGTCGTCATCAACGGTCAGACCGTCAAGCTCAAGTACTGCTTCACCTGTAAGATGTTCCGGCCGCCGCGGGCGTCTCACTGCAGCCTGTGTGACAACTGTGTGGGTCAGTTCACCTCCCATGTTCCCGTCACCTCCACACATCGATTGACGTTTTCCTCCAACCCGAAGGTTCACTGAACCTCGGGTTTCAGTGAACCTTCCAGGTCCAGGTCCTTTACGCCATCATTTGTGCCGTGTTTTTGTTGCTGCAGAGCGTTTCGACCACCACTGCCCCTGGGTGGGGAACTGCGTCGGACGGAGGAACTACCGCTTCTTCTACTTCTTCATCCTCTCCCTCTCCTTCCTCACCATCTTCATCTTCGCCTTCGTCATCACACACGTCGTGCTCAGTGAGTGACCGAGCTTCTGCCGCCTCCTCACACTGTTTTCTGTTGTGACTCAGCAGCTGATCTCGGTAGAAATCTGCTGAAAGGTTTCTAAAATTCAGGAGACAAAACCTTGAGAACATTTTAAGAAATCCAACCTTTAATTCACAGATTACAATGTTTAGATTATTATGTTGCATAAAAAGAGATCAGAGTGTGACTGGGAGATGCATCTACGCATAAAAATACAGAAAGACAGAGACAAAGTCGCACTTCAAATGTTTTTGTTTAATTGACCTAATTAAGACCCTGATTTTTCTTATAATTCCTGTCTTCCAAAACTGAAAAATGGTTTAGGTTAACTTCCAAAATCACAATTTTCAAGTCAGAAATTTTTATTTTGCTCCAGAAAACATTAAAAACAATAATAGGATCAGATATCAAATCATGAGGATCTCCATTCAGACGCTAAAAACCAGTGGCTGTTACAGCTAAAGCTAGTTGTGCTAAGCCTAAATCTCTAATCATAAACATTAGCTCTGCTATCGCTAATGTATTACAACAGCATAGTATTTAGTCGAAGCTAATGCTAAGGCAGTAAGTTCAAAACGTTGATACCCACCAACACGTTTTCAAAGCTGCAAAAGCACTAAACTAAAAATGAACTCTGCTGTTAGCGGAAGTGTTTCTACCACTAATGAAATCTGATATAAACACACAGAACCATCATTTTTGGATAAGTTTTGATTTGTTTTTTTTTCCTTTTTACCTTGAGGAACTTGATGCTTTTGCTAAAAACTATTGGTTGCACCGCTAACCTGCAATAACACTGAAACTTTAATCCTGAATATTAGTTGTGCTAAAGCTATAAGACAACTTAGTATTTAGTGGGAGCTATTGCTAAAGTGCTAACTACAACAACATTGATACCCACCATGTAAATCTAAACAAAGCAAAACTATTTCAAAGTTAGCTTTCAATGCTAGCTCTGCTGTTAGCGGCTTGTTTGCCCTCCACTGCTAAAAACTGATATTAACAGACAGAATCTTTTTTTTTTTTATAATTTAGGATGAATCTATTTGATGTTTCCTGCTGTTTTTGTGTTGGAAAGGTTTGAACCCGTCAGGTTAACTCCTTTAACTCCACTGAACCGGGCGGTTGAAAGCAGTTTCTGTGCTGACGGAGGTTTAACCCTGATCACTTGTTTCTGGGGATTTTTCCTGTCATCAACCAGACTGTCTTCTCAGGCCGTTAAAGTTGTTTATGTGGCCTGGAGCTCCAAACTCCAGAGCTGTGAGGCTTTTTAACAACCAGCAGACTGTCTCAGATAAACTCGTGTTTTCTTCTGAGCGCTCCTTGTTTTCTGTTTTTAGCAGCACTGCTATAAAAAGATGCAGCACAGAGTGGTGACTTTGATCTGCATGAAATTAACTGCAGCCTCTGACGCCTTCACTTCTCCTCAGCGTGTTTGTGTGTTTAAAGCACAAAAACAATTGCTCAAAGGTTAAATCTTTGAAATGTTTCTGTGGTTTTCTTGTGGTTTTTGGCCTTTTCCAGTGGCTTGGTTTCCTGTCTTCACGCCTCTGTAACTAAATTAGCTCAATGAGATTTAGCTTGCTTAAGCAATAAAACCCTTTTCTGTCTTACTGTGGAGGGCTTTTTTTAGATTTAGCTTAAAAACAGCAACATCTTCATGGTGATTCGGATCTTCACTGTAAAACAGAAATATCGGGATGAATGGGTGAACTTTATTAATAAAGTTATGAATCTCTTCCTTTGTTGTTTTCCAGGATCGAACCGGACCGGATTCCTGACCACACTCAAAGACAGTCCAGCTAGATATCCTTCAGAGCCCAAAGGTTCTGCTTGTTGAGCTCGTAAAAGTTCTGAAACAAAACAAATCGCTTCTTTTGACAGAAACATCACATTTATATATATAAAACACAAAATTACTTGATTGTGAATCCAGTCTTGACTAAAGAAATCAAGCTGAAAGTGTGGCTGGATGTGCAACCGTTAGCATAGCAGTAAAAGTGCCGATAAACTTAGCTATAAGTGTAAGCGTAGTCGTTAGCATGGCTGTTTAAGGGTAGCCGTAGAAGTTATTGTGTTAGCGTATCGGTTAGCAAAGCTGGATGTGTAGCCGTAAAGTGGTGATAAACTTAGTCACTACCGTAGCCATAAGCATGACTGTGTGAGTGCAGCTGTTAGCATGGCTGTAAGAGTGGCTGTATGTGTAACTGTTAGTGTGGCTGTAAAGTTACCATTAGCACAGCCATAAAAGTTACGATAAACGTAGCCGTTAGAGTAGCCATAAGCATCTTTATGCTCGGCTATAAGTGAAGCTTTTAGCATAGCGGTTAGCTGGGATTCATCATCTATCTGGCTGTAAACAGAACCAATCTGATCAGGAACAGCTGTAAACATTCAGCCTTTCCAACATGGAGTTCAGCTCTGACACAGAAAATCCACCACAGGCATTAATTAGCTCCCATACAGCCCCTCCCCTCCCCGTTTCTGACAGATCAATCCCTGATGCTGCCACCATCTACAGCTCGATATGTCCTGTAATGCACTGCCAAGGTCGAAGTGTCGCCTCCCTGACTGGGACATCGGCTTCCCTGATGTGGGGAAACGAATCAAATCCAGATGAAACATTTCAGTTAGTTTAGGAGTCGTGAGCCTCCACGTCTGACTCCTTCACTCCGCTCTGCACCATCCTGGAGGTGGTGGTGTGCTTCTTCTCCGTCTGGTCCATCGTGGGCCTGTCGGGCTTCCATACCTACCTGATCAGCTCCAACCAGACCACCAACGAGGACGTGAGTATCCCAGCGCTCCCAGTTAGACCAGCACCACCGATCTGATCTGATGGATTCACCCCACTGTCCCCGTTCAGATCAAAGGAACCTGGTCCAAAAAGGAGGGAAAGGACAATTACAACCCCTACAGCTACGGAAACGTCCTGACCAACTGCTGCGCGGCGCTGTGTGGGCCGCTGCCTCCCAGGTCAGCAGTAAACCAGCTCTAATGCTGGTACTGGTAACCCTGGCAACCAGGGATAACTCAGGTAACCGCAGGTAAAGCCATTACCAAGATCCAGGTTAAAGTCGGTCATGGTAACTGATTTAAAATATCCCAGAAGTCACTGAGGTAAATGATGACATTTGACAGCTTTGACACCATTTTCAACTAATATAATGTAAGAAGACTTTCTCAGAAATCTATAAATCAAATGTGTTAAAGAACATTGAACACTGGAACTTTTTAAAAATACAGAACAAATAAACAAAACAACAAATAAAATGGAGTGAAAAAGGGGCAAGTTGAGGCGAAAGCACCAAATCTGTGGAAAACAAAGAAAAACGATAAATCAGGCAAATGGAAATTATTGAGTTTGTTTTAATTTTTATGCAATTACTGGATTTATTGCTCATTACAACAGGGAATATATAAAATAGGACTAAAATCTGGGTCAGAAAACCAAAAAAAAAACAACTAAAAACCTGAATCTTGACTAAAATCTGATTCAGATTCAGGACTAAAAAGAAAACAAAACCAGGAATCATTACCAAAATCAGGACAACTACTTTTTATTTAAACAGGAAAAAACAGACACAAAAACCTCTGAACTTCAAAATAAAAGCTGTGGATTTCAGTCCAGGACTGAATCACCATAGCAACCAGCAACCAACCACATTTTGTGTGTTAAACTGTCAAAATAAAGCTATAATTCATAGCTAGTGATAATAATAAAACATAGAAACCTTTAGTATTGCTAGCTGCTGCTGCCGTTCAGTGATGTGAGATCATCAGTTTGGGTTTGGAGCTGTGACCTCTGACCTCTGACCTCTGTTCAGTCTGATCGACAGGAGGGGCCTGATCCAGGCCGACACGCCGCAGACCGCGGCCCAGTCCAACGGGACCGGCGGCGGCTACGCCCCCACGCAGCTCCACAGTCACATGGTAGGTGGATATCACCCAGGGCGGCTGCAACACGGGGGCGGAGCTTCCTGCCAATTCTGCTGCTTTCATGCAGCAAAGATCTCCGTTTGCGCCGCTGTCGTTTTACATTTGCTGGTACCTGGTTCCCACAAGTCTGAACCGGAGGTTGTCCACCACCGCGCCACTGAACCGCCATCTTGGTAGGAAACTTAGTGCGAAGCTGAACCATGGCTGCCAGCCCAGCTAAATCAAATCATAGTGACACTCGATGTGCAGGAGAAAGAGACATCAACAGGATTGATCCGTATGACACAGAGAATATGGCTTGTTTATTGTTGTCACAGCAACTCCATAGCAACGGTCATGACAGTTGGTTATGGATACCTACCAAGATGGCTGAAGCTGCAAAGTTCCCAGGACTGTGACATCACTTACTAGGGCTGTGTAATAATATTGATATCATGATATATATCGATATTTTCTTTCCTAGAAAAAATCGATATTCATTCTCAAGTATCGTAACGTCCAACTGTCACCTTGTTCACTCACTGCTTGCTTCACCAGGTCATCAGGCTTAGAGTGATTCCTTCAGATGTTCAGGTTAAAAAGGTATCAAACTATTCAGAGCAGGAACTTGGTTCACTTTATTTACTTTACTAATGCATGAAGCTACAGTTTGGAGTGTTTCAACTAACAGAAACATGTTTTCTCTCCACTTCTTTGATTCATTTTGTCCAGCTGTCCACTTTAAGTCTGTGTCCAACCAGAGCCACGTATTGTGTAGTTGGTGCTTTTAATCAGTTTTCAGTTAAATTAATTCAGTCCAACTTTATAACAGTCACAAAATGTCACCAAAATCGCTCTGTCCCTCTAAAATATTTCAGAAAATCGCAAAAGCGTATTGAATTGTATCGTTTGCTGAATATCGCAATATATATTGTATCGTGGGCAGAATATCGTGTGTCGTATCGTGAGATTATTGTATCACTACAGCCCTATCCCATACTCTGTATCTCTTTAAAACGATGGCGGCACAAACGATTTGGTCAGATCTGAATAAGTTTGGGTTCCAGCTTCACTCCGGTTCCCCTCCTGTCCTCCCAGTGCGACCAGGACCAGTGTCTCCAGAGCACCAAGTTGGTCCTGCAGGCCGCCGCCACGCCGCTGCTCCACAGCGACCCCGTCGTCCTGCCGCCGCTCCCCGCCAAGCCCGCCTCGCTGGGCGGGCCCTGCGCCTACCTGGCCCCCGCCCAGCCGGCGCTGCCGTCCTGCGCCGGAGACGTCCTGACCCTGAGGGATGCCGCCGGAGACTCCCACTGCCACCATCACCTGCACCTGCACCACCTGCACCACCACCAGCACTTCGCCAGCCCCGAGGAGACGCCCTGCGGGACGCCGCAGGGGGCCCTGCCCTGCCCCGCCCACGTGCACCGGCAGCACCTGGCGCCGCCGGTCCGGTTCGACCCCGTGACCCAGGACTCGCTGCACGAAGACTCGGTCAGAGGGTTGGTGAAACTCAGCTCCGTCTGAGCCGCCGGACAGAAACACTTCAGGAATGTAACAGAAAAACCTTAATAATGACTAAAAACTGATTAATTTTTATTTTTATTGCTTCTGAGTTTCTAATTCCACCTTTTCAGAGTTTAATTTGGAGCTGTGAAAGTTCACATTGTCACTTTTTGGTGTGTTTTATATGAAAAACAGAACGCAAATGTTTTCATCGATGGAGAAACAGAAGAGAGATATTTGGAGCTAAGTACAATACAATCCTGGAAGTGCTGGGATGGCCTAGTCCAGAGGTTCCCAAACTTTTTCTCCTGCGACCCCCCAGTGGTGTACCAACATTTTCTGTGCCCCCTATGGATTACAAATATCTGTCTGGTTGAACGATGTGAGGCGTGACTCTAAGAACAGGGGGAAGAGGGTGGGAGCAAAATGAATGTGAATCTACGTAGCTGAACATAGACAAGACATCAGTAGCCTACAGGCTACTTCTTAAGTTTAAGGTGCTGTATTGATATTAGCTAGCTACTCATCTTTTAGCTAACTTTACCTATATTGATATTAGATTAGCTAGCTACTCATCTTTTAGCTAACTTTACCTGTATTGATATTAGCTAGCTACTCATCTTTTAGCTAACATTACCTGTATTGATATTAGCTAGCTACTCATCTTTTAGCTAACATTACCTGTATTGATATTAGCTAGCTAGTCATCCTTTAGCTAACTTTACCTGCATCCAACAGCTTTGCTCGAGTTAGTCGGTTAGTTTGGAGGAAAAACTGAAAAGTTCTTTGCGTTTTGCTGATTTGCTGCCATGATTCTAACACACCTGTAGCTCTACAGCAGCATCAGGTCTCCTTCACTGGTGTAAACCCAGTGAGCGTCTAGCGCTCATGTTGTTTAAAGGCGACTCGGAAAAACAGATTACGACATGTTAACAACGGATGAAACAGTTTTAACTGCTGATAAAAGTGGCAGAGGACACAGATATGGGGAGTGTAGAAGCCCCTACGGTATCAGACTGACAGAGGAATAACAGAGAGTTGGTCATTCTAAGGTAAAAACCCAGCGCATACAACGTTCATGTTTTGTTTTGGGGTTTTTTTTCATCCAAGCGGCTTCCCGCACCCCCCCTGCAATAGCACGGCGCCCCCACTAGGGGGCGCACCCCACAGTTTGGGAACCTCTGGCCTAGTCCAAGGGTGGGCAATCCTGGTCCTGGAGGGCCGGCCGGTGTCCTGCAACTCTTAATGTCTCCCTGGTCTTGAACCCAACAGCTGAATCACCTCCCAAGTGGAGTCAGGTTCTCCAGAGTGCTGCTAACGACCTCATTATTTGACTCAGGTGTGTTGAAGTTGAGACACATCTTAAAGTTGCAGGAGACCTGGAGTTGTCCACCTCTGGCCTAGTCAAAGACCAACTGAGAATCTGCCTAAGATTCTTGTTCAAAGCTGAGCAAGAAAAAACCTGCAACGAGAACAGAGTCAAAAACTTTTGGAAAAAACCTGCATGCCACACTTTTCAGATTTACTTCCTCTTGCCAGTGAGGGGCGGCTTTGTGTTTGTTCCTAATCAAATACACTGAAGTTTTTGGTTTTTAATGTGGCAGAATGTGGAAAAGGTCGATGCGTGTTAATACTTCTGCAGGGTTCTGGGTTCGTCAGCGCTTTTATTTTGAAATTCAGAACTTTGGGTTGTTTGGTTTCAGGTGTTTAATTCATTCAGGTGAAGCAGTTTGAGCTGCACCAGGACCAAAGCCGGACTTCTCTTCTTTCTACCTTCATCTTCCTCCTCAGAGAGGAATTTATTGGACTTTAAATCCAGAATAAGCTACTTGATGATGATGATGACGACGACGACGACGACGACGATTCTTCTTCTTCTTCATCATCTTCTTCTTCTCCTTCTTCTTTGATTACTTCTGCTGAGCTATGGAGCTGCCACACACAGAGTCTCAAGTTTTATACCGATTATGTCGTCACTGCATTAAATTAAACCGTTCTGTGCTTTTATTCTGAAGGTCATATATTGTTTCCTTGCTGAAACCCTTCACATTAAAAGATCCACAGATAAACGTTTACAGATAAAAACTGAAGTTATCAAACTCCTCAGAGAGAAATAAACCAAACATTTCCTAAATATGTTGTCAGTTTATATTTGATCATTTCTGTTTATACAATAAAACACAATGGGGTTCATCTAAGATGAAATAAAAATAACAGTTTAATGAAATGAATAATATTGTCTCAAAAATCAGGAATAAGTTTGCATGGAATCAAATTTATAACTAACTGAATTTTAATTAAAATAGGAGTATTTGTTTCTTCAGACTTGGATAAAAGGAAAAAAACACTAGATTACATACGTATGTATTTAGGTACATTAAAGCAAGATTCAAACATTTTTTTAAAAAATGTCCTTGAAATGTAGGGGAAATCAAAATGCAGTAGAATAAAAAATAAAACGTATTTGATCTACAAAAAAAAGAACAATTTGCTCTTAAAACGTCTGAAAGTTTGCATTAAATTAAAATACATTCTTAAAGATTTGTTAAAAATAAATGTTATCTCAAAAATTAGGTAAAAGTCGAAATCAAAACTGTTCAAAAAATTAAATAAACTATCTATCTTCTTAGATAATTATTGGAATAATAATTTTAGGAACTTCTAAATGTGTACTCCTCATTTTCTCAATTAGTTATGTAGTAGAGAAACAAATGGAGTGAAACATGTCGGGCATCCAGGCCGCTAGGTGGCGGTCGTAAACTTCCGTAGTACTCCTAAACATCCAATGAGAGGCCGCCGCGGGCGGTAACCTGGATACAGTTACTGGGCAGATTTCCCCGACGTCAGCTGCGAGGGAAGAGGGATTTAAAAGACATTTGGAGGTTTTAGGGGGAAAACCGATGAGAATGGTTCAGTTTAAAACGGAATCTGAGTTTTATAAAAGGTAAAAACATCCGCAATCCAACAGAAATACAAAATATACCGCTATTTATCAGTAAAGCAATACTTTATCTAACCGATTATTAAGGAAGAGACTAATTCCTGGAGTGTATTATTTCATTGTTTGCTGGGATTTCAGAATAAATAAACCGATAACTGCACTAAAATGCATGCAGAATGTTAATTTTTTAAGAATTCTGCTGATTCTTCTGTATGAAACACATTTTCGCGCTAACAGGTTTGTTGACAACGCCTTTTTCTGACATAAACAAAGGAAAAAGCGCGGCAGCTGCACGCAGACGCCAAAAAACACAATAAAATCCATCCCGTTTTTATTATATTGTCTTCATATAGATTCACGTTTACATAAATTAATCTGTTGCATGTTAAGATGTTGAATTCATAGCAAGAAATCGGGTTTAATACGCAGTTACACTTATTACACACATATTGTGTTGAAAATAAGTCCAATGTGTTATTTACCACCAAATGGCATCATGATTAGTGTGTTTGAGCTACTGTTTATATTATTATTATTATTATTATTATTAATAAATTAATAAAACAATAACTTAGTATTTAAGGATTTTCTTTTGCTGTTATCGACATTCGCGGTTTAACGTTGTAGTTTAAAGACACACCTTCTTGTTTTTGATCTACTAGAGACATATTTTATTAAAATGTTTATTAATATGTTTCATAAACGGGGGTTTCATTGTTTTGTAACGTCAGTTTTCCAGCAGTTTTGTAACTTTTGCCGGTTTGAATTTCCCGCAGTATTTGCACGTAGTACGTAATGACGTTCCGTCAGCTGGTTTGCTGTGTTGTTAAAGGGGTGTCACGCGCTGCGCTCCTATTGGCTGGGGGAGTTCTAGCGGGAAGATTCCAATAAAAGGGCGAGCGGACAAGAAAAGCCGCTTCACTCTCCGCTGTCTGTCTCCATGTTCGTTGCTCTCTGACCTTTCTTAGTCTCTTTAGACGTTAATTTCGTTACTTGTCCTCTTTCTTCTTAGTGTTTGTGTGAAGCCGAAGCATTAAAGATGCTGTCTGCGCGCTCCCCTCTCTCTGTGAAGAACCAACAGGCTCTCAGCAGTCAGTTAGACGGCATGTCTCTGGACAAGGAGAACACGGTGAGAGCGGGAAAAAAAACATGTCCGCCACGATTTATTAGAACGTTTTCTTTTAAAATGTCGTCCTTGATCCTCTGTAACGTCTTTGTTCCTTTCCAGCCTCCCAGTCTGAACAGCAGCCGCGTCCTGGCGTCCAAAACGGCCCGGAACATCTTCAGTGACGCCGCGGTGAGAGTTTGGACATGTTCCGGGGAGAGACCCGAATATGAACCGACCTGTAGTGCTGGATGAACGAGCTGACGGCCGCTGGTCGTGGCGCCTAAACTGGAGGAAGTTTAGGCGCCACGACCTGAACATCCTGCAGTTTGGAGCCTTTTGATCACATCAGATCCGATTTGACTGGATCTGATTGGATCAGAAAGCTCTAAACAGGACGAAGTTTACATGCCACCACCTAAAATTCCTCTTGTTTAGAGCCTTCTGATCCAATCAGATCATATTTGACTGGATCACATCAGATCCCATTTGATTGGATCTGATTGCATCAGAAGGCTCTAACAGATCCTTCTGATCCAATCAGATCATATTTGACTGGATCACATCAGATCCCATTTGATTGGATCTGATTGCATCAGAAGGCTCTAACAGATCCTTCTGATGCAATCAGATCCCATTTGATTGGATCACATCAGATCCAATCAGCTCCTTTCTCATTTATTTATTTACCTGCAAATTGATTTATATCTTACAAAATGTGGAATTTTTATTTATGTTGCACATTTTCGTTGTTTTAAAATGTGTATATTTGGTCTTAACATAAGTTATAAGATTAAAGTAAAGCGTATTAAATGCTGTTTGCTGGTTTTCCAGCCCAACGCGGTGAAGAGGAGCAGCTCTGAGGAAGACGAGCCTCTGCTGAAGGAAAACCCTCGGCGCTTCGTCGTCTTCCCCATCCAGTACCACGACATCTGGCAGATGTACAAGAAGGCCGAGGCTTCCTTCTGGACGGCAGAGGAGGTGAGACACGGGTCAACATCCTCACATCATTAATGAACACACCCAGAGCATCATGCTGCCACTTCTCTACATGGGAGTGAGTCACAGTGTGTGGCTCCTTTCCTCCAAACATGGACCAACGATGTAAAGCTACTCCTTCAGTCTCCTAAGACTATGATTTTATTGTCCTAGCTTTTAAAAATCTAAAATCCCAGCCTGGTCCTTATTCCATTGTATTATTGACCTGAATTCATAGTTGAAATAAATTGAAGCTGTGAAAACACATTTGTCAAACAAGATGGCTGCCGTAGCTGCTCTGACGTCACTCCAACAGTTAAATCTTCAAACTGGAGTTACTGCATCACAGGCGTCAAACTCCAGTCCTGAGGGTCGCTGCCCTGTAACCTTTAGATGAGCCTCTGCTGCTTCACAGCTGGTAGAATAATGAGGTCATTAAGGCTCTGGAGATCAGATCAGATCTGATGTGATCTGATCGACACCAGGAGGAGATAATTGATCCGTTTCGTTCAGGTGTTTCGTACCTGTGGCTCATCTAAAAGCTGCAGGACGGCGGCGCTTAAGGACTGAAGTTTGACATCCCTGATCTGCATCGACTGTTTGGACCTTGAACCTTTTGTCCTAGCTCTCTGTCTAACCTGCGTTGCCATGGTGATGTGCGTGCAGGTGGACCTGTCCAAAGACCTGCAGCACTGGGAGTCCCTGAAGGACGACGAGCGCTACTTCATCTCCCACGTGTTGGCCTTCTTCGCCGCCAGCGACGGCATCGTCAACGAGAACCTGGTGAGGAACCGGCCGCTGGTCCGGGCCGCTCCGTTTGGGCGTCCCGCCCCGCTCACGCTGTCCCCCGTTTCGGCCACCAGGTGGAGCGCTTCACGCAGGAGGTGCAGGTGACGGAGGCCAGGTGTTTCTACGGCTTCCAGATCGCCATGGAGAACATCCACTCTGAGATGTACAGCCTGCTGATCGACACCTACATCAAGGATCCCAGCGAGAGGTGAGTGGCTCTTACTGGTGCTGCTGGGAGCTCTGGCCAACCGGCCTGACGCTGCGTTCACTGACCCTCAGGGAATACCTGTTCAACGCCATCCAGACGCTGCCGTGCGTCAAGAAGAAGGCCGACTGGGCCATCAACTGGATCGGCAACCGGAACGCCGCCTACGGTAACGCCGCCCTCCGTGGCCTCACACCGCCGTTGCCGTGGCGCCGATATTGACCAGCCTTGTGTTGTTGATCGTCCAGGAGAGAGAGTGGTGGCCTTCGCCGCCGTGGAGGGAATCTTCTTCTCTGGTTCGTTCGCCGCCATCTTCTGGCTGAAGAAGAGAGGCCTGATGCCCGGCCTGACCTTCAGCAACGAGCTCATCAGCCGAGACGAGGTGAGTTACAGCCCATCAGTAGCCGGTCGATAGCCGATCAATAACCGATCGATAGCCACGGCTCAGGGAGTAACCGGCTCTGTGCTGCGTTCAGGGTCTGCACTGCGACTTCGCCTGCCTGATGTTCAAACATCTGGTGAACAAACCGCCGGCAGAAACCGTCACCAAGATCATCAGGAACGCCGTGGAGATCGAGCAGGTGGGGAGGACTGGTTAGACTGGGACTGGTTAGACTGGGGCTGGTTAGTCTGGGACTGTAGACTGGACTGATAGACTGGTTAGACTGGATAGATGTTTCTGAGACTGGTTAGACTGGGACTGGTTAGACTGGGCTG
Source organism: Poecilia picta (assembly GCA_033032245.1). Classification (NCBI taxonomy): domain Eukaryota; kingdom Metazoa; phylum Chordata; class Actinopteri; order Cyprinodontiformes; family Poeciliidae; genus Poecilia; species Poecilia picta. The sequence goes on from CM065373.1 coordinate 25,053,821, forward strand.
GTATCTGGCTGGTTAGACTGGGACTGGTTAGACTGGGACTGTAGATGGTTGTGGACTGGTTAGGTGGGACTGGTTAGACTGGGATAGACTGTTTGACTGGGGCTGGTTAGACTGGACGACTGATGTTAGACTGGGACTGGTTAGACTGGGGCTAGACGTTAGACTAGATGTTAGATGAGACTGGTAGACTGGCTGGTTAGACTGGGGCTGGTTAGACTGGGACTGGTTAGACTGGATGAAATGTTAGATGGTACTATGACTACTGGTTAGACTGGGGCTGGTTAGTGGATGGGACTACTAGCTTAGGTTGACTGTGGTAGAGTGTACTGCACTGGTTAGAGGAGTTACTGGGTGTAGATGGACGTGACGGATGTTGCTGACTGTTAGATGGGTAACTGGGTAGCTGGCTGTTGAGGCTTTATGGATTCTGGTTTGGGATGTGTTGTTCCTTGATGATATCTCTAAGTGTCTAGAGTCTGGGAAGTTGGCTAGGCTAGAGCTCTTCTGGTTCTGCTGGGTCTGATGCTGGTTCTGGTTCTGTCCAGGAGTTCCTGACTGACGCTCTGCCAGTGAAGCTGATCGGGATGAACTGCGACATGATGAAACGTTACATCGAGTTCGTGGCGGATCGGCTGCTGCTGGAGCTCGGCTTCTCTAAGGTACGGACAGAACCGGGTCGGTTCTGGGCCCGGTTCCGGTGTGTGGTGATGATCCGCGCAGGGGTACGGACCTCAGCCGGTGATGGGGGCTGAGCGCTGCTGCAGGAACCCATCAGAGCGAGTGGTTCTGATGGACCGGCAGCAGAGCGACACAGACGCCTGACTGAACACGCCTGCAGTTTCCTCTGGGATCCTGGATTCTCAGCAGAGTGAGACCTCCTGACCCGGTTCTGTCTCTGCAGGTGTACCGGTCCGAGAACCCGTTCGACTTCATGGAGAACATTTCTCTGGAGGGGAAGACCAACTTCTTCGAGAAGCGGGTCGGGGAGTACCAGAGGATGGGCGTCATGTCGGGTCCGACCGACAACACCTTCAGGCTGGACGCCGACTTCTGAACCGGGCCGGACCGCCGCAACGCTCCAACTGGACCTGCAGCGCCCGGCCTGGATGGACTGAAGGTGTCGGCCAATCGGAGCGCTGCAGCTCACCTGGAGAGGACCATGAAACACAGTTTGACCTTCAGTGACTCTTCCTGGACTCTTAACTTAATTCTGACGCTGCATTTGTGGGCTTTTATATTTAATTTGTACATAAAGTTACCTTGGTGTTTTTTTAATAAATGTTGTGAATATAAACATGTCAGCTCTTCATTAAATCTGTTTCCATTTCAAAATTTTGAACAAATGTTGGTTTTATTGGTCTTTCCTCCATATCGGGGTCAAAGTTGAACATGGAGGCTCTAAGTTTAGGTTATTGGTGAAGAACATTTCAACATCTACACCCAGATTTCAGTAAAAATTAAAGTTTAATCATTCAAATAAAGGTATTAATTACAATCTGAGCTAAAAGGAGCATGTCTATTAAAAGGTTGAGTTTTTAGTTGGTAAATTAAATTTTTTCTCCATTTGCGTTGATCCCAGATGCAGCATTTAGTTCCTGGGTTTAATACTAGAGGTTAATACAGAATAAATCAATTTAAATTGTCTTTATTTAAGACATTAAGTTAAATTTATTCCTTTCATTTATGTAAAAACGTTTAATTCTTACAGATAACGTAGTTTGACTTGAACGCACCGCCGCTCCTTTGTCACGTGATCTGTTACGTCACACCCGGAAGTAAACAAAGCCGAACGTTTCTAATCGTTTGAGCTGCGTCAGAATGTCGATTTCTAACCCAAGACAAGTGTTTTCAAACCCGGTGAGATATTTTATTTACATGTTTCTACGTTTTATAACCGCCCTAAGCTTTATGTTTGAACTTTAATCCGTTTTTATTTGTTTTATTTCTTAGACGTGCGCTAGCATGTTAGCTTAGCTGCCCAGCTGTCACATCGGAACCGGAACTTTTTAAGCGCGTTTGAAATGTTTAGTTTGATTTTTAATGGTTCTGTTTTACTCTAAGTGGGCGGATGACGTGAAATAAATGAGTTAATCTTGGTGTTGTAAGAGTTGAAGGATGATGACGTCAGTTAAAGTAATAAACTTCTATAAGGAGGAAAATATGCAAATTATGAATGAAGGTCTTGAAGTTTTCATAATTTTTAGGTCTTGAAGTTTTCATAATTTTTAAAATCTTAAAGTGATGCAGAACATCTCCAAACAAGAGTATGGAAATACCCAAGTATTTAAAAATATTTATTCATCTTCTCATTGTCTAAATAATGTGAATTTCTTCCGTTTTGATGTAAAAAAAAATTAAAGTTATTAACTGAAGTGTATGTTTACAAAAATGTGTCAGAGTTTCCCTCATTCAGGAATGCATGGTTGGTATTCTGAGCTCAAAGTCTTGTTTGTCCTGTGAGCTCATAAAACCGCTTTCCCTCCCCAATATGGCCGACCTGCTGTCATGTGAGTGGTGGCTGTGGCTTCCGGCTGTTTCTGTGTGCAGCTCAATGTGTTTTCAGCTGACAAAAATAACTCATTGGCACCAAAACAAAACAACTTTTATGTCCGGAAGCTGCTGATATTTCATCAGAAAGCGGAAACTTTCTTGTTCTGACGGGTCCAGATATTTGTGTCTCTGTTCACAGTCGATCCCGTTCGCTGGCACCATTCTGGGGGGTTTACTGCCCGAGGAGATGGTTCTGATCCAGGGTTCGGTACCATCTGGTGCCGACAGGTGACAAAGATGTTTCTGTTTATTTAAATTTACTCTGATTCACGTTGATCTATAATCTAACATGACATTTAACAGAAGCTGAAGCACCAACTTATATTATGTTCAGATTTATGTTTGTATCTTCTCTCATGTTTTATATTGTTCTTGTCATTTGTTTTAAAGTTATGAAAAAATTAACAGTCTTCACCCCTTCAAAATAAGAGCATGAATATAAACGTCTTGAATTCTTAACAGTCTAACCAAAACCTCAACATAGATGTCAACATTTATTCAACTGAAAGTTTAGGAAACAGCTAAGTTTAGTTATTGGTTTAGAATTTATCCGTAATAATTAATTTAGGCAAAGCTAAGTTTTCAAAGTTAGCAGAAATGCTAAATGCTACTAGCACATTAACGAGCAGTGTTGTATAGTAACAAAGTAAAAATACTTCACTACTTTACTTAAGTACATTTTGGAGTACTTCATACTTTCCTCGAGTATGAACATTTTTGATAACTTTCACTTTTACGTCACTACATTTCCAAACTTAATTACATACTTTTACTCCGATACATTTTCAATGTGTGGTTTAGTTACTCGTTACAAAACAGCGAGAGAGAAATGCTGGAGTTTTGACCCACCTACTGATTGACTGCTACAAAGTCGACACAAATGGAGCCCCATTCGACATGAACCACATACGAATATGTGGTTCATGTCAGAAGCTGGTTCAGTTGTAAAGCAGGTTAAATAACCTTGTGCTGTAGGTAAAACACCTAATTTTCTTAACCAAATGATTCCTGCAGGTTTTTCTATTAGCAGGTTTAATTTTGTCTGCACTTGGTTGTTTGTGTTCATTACTTTAACTGTATTTGACAAGTTTACCAAAATATAAAAAATGTCATTCAAACTGCATTTGCCTTGTTTTACTTTTCATTACATTACTTGAGTTCATCCATTTTTACAGTAATTTCCATACTTAAGTACAAGACGTTTCAAATACTTTAAGACTTTAACTCAAGTAACATTTCAGTCAGTGACTTGGACTTTTACCAAAGTCATATTTTGGAGAGGAACCTAAACTTTTACTTGACTCTGATATTTCAGTACTTTATACAACACTGCCAACGAGGGACATTTACATTGTTAATATCAGTCCAGTCTTAGTTATTGGACCGATCCCGATATGTTAAAAATAACCGTCATCGGTCGATACTGACATTAAAATTGAAATATCGTGTATTTCTGAACTAAAATGTTCTTCTCTCAGGTTCCAGGTGGATTTTACGTGCGGCAGCAGCGTGAAGCCGCGGGCGGATGTGGCGTTTCACTTCAACCCCAGACTGAAGAAGAAGCGCATCGTCTGCAACACGCTGGAGAAGGAGCGCTGGGGCAGCGAGGAGATCCTGTATCAGATGCCTCTAAAAGTCGGAGCTGCATTTGAACTCATCATCCTGGTCCTGAAGGACAAGTACAAGGTGGGGGACACTGCTGTCCTCACAGCTGTTTTATTATCTAGAAGAAGTTTGGCTAATATGTTACATCAAGTAGAGTGGAAATGTCAATAAACTTTTGAATATTTTCTAACGTCTCATCTGGATGTTAAATCCTCCAGCAGTCAGATTCAGCCATGTTGGAGGAGCAGCTACCAGCTCCGCTCTGCTGGATGAAGCCACAGGAGTTTCTAGAGTTGTTGCTTTTTAGAAAAACGTTGCTATATTTGCTGCTGGTTTTTATACAAAATGTTTCTAGATTTGTCTGAAGTGAACTTTAGAAAAATAAAAACTTGCTAAATTTTTTTTTTTATTAAAAACTTGCTACGGTTGTCGCTAGTGGCTATTTAAGAGTCACCAGATTTATCACTAATCGATTTTTTTATTTTCTGAGAAGTTCTGGCATTTTTCTTATTAAAAAGTCGCTAAGTTAGCATCGGTGCTTTTCCTTGGATCTTAGATTCAACAGTTCAATGTCTCTCTTTTTCTGCAAAATAAAACTTCACATTGCAAAAACTGAAATCTTAATAAGATTTCCCCTAACCCTCTTGTTTTATTTCTGACAAGATAATTTTTCTCACCAAGAGGGATTTATGTTAGAATATTTTTCTTATTTTAAGTGCTTTGTACTTAATTATCTCAGTAAGATATAAAAGCTTGATTTCAAGAAAATATTACTTATGATGAGTAAGTATGTGCTAGAACCTAGAATATCAATATTTACCAATCAAACTTCAAGTCTTATGAATTAATTGTATGTTTTTATCAACACTGGACCTTCAAGCTTTGCCGTTAGTTCTGGGGTACCACAAGGCTGGTTGCTCGGTCCAGTTCTCTTTATCCAGAAATAATGATAAGTTTGTTTTAATCAGAAGTGATGTTTGTTTATTTGTTTGTTTATCATTAAGGTTGCGGTAAACGGAGCGCACGTGTTGGAGTACAAACACCGGGTGGACCTGAACCGGGTCGACACCGTCCTTATCTCAGGGACGGTGTCGGTTCAGGCTGTGGCTGTTCTTCCTCCTGCTTCTGTAAGTTGATGTAAATGACGGGACGTCCAACCAGCCAGCCAGCCGTCCAACATGTCTGTCTGTTTCAGAGTCCTGCCTCTCCTGCTTCCAGTCTGACCAGCCTGAGTAGCTCAGACTCTGAGGTGAACAAACGGCTTGGAAACGTTTTTCCACTTCCTGTTGTTTCAGATTTTAAGTTTGTTTTTCTCCCTTTTCCAGGCGATTCTCTCGTTCAGAGATCTGGTGAGTTTTTCTGCTTCACTTCCAGTTTAAAAAACAAGAAAATTAAATGTGTGTGAATTCCTGTTTTCTACCTGGACCTTCTCTGTCCCCCTAGTCGTCTTCACCCTGCCTGAATGAAAATCAAACCTGGATCTGAATAAATTAAAAAAAGTTAATTTATTTCTCAAAGTAACAGGTTCCCATTTAGTTTTCATTAGCTTACAAATAAAACATGCAAACATAAAATTCAGGTTTCATCAGAGGTTGTTAAAAACTTTATTTTTCATAAAAAAATCATGAGAAAATTTTAAAAGTTACTAAATGTAGTGAAAGTTTTTTTTTGAAGTTTCCATCAATGCTTCCCCCATTTAACTTAATTTCCATTTGGGATAAATAAAGTATTTTTGAATTTGTTCAGCAGGTAAATGAAACATTTCAGTCTATAAATTTCTCCTGCAAAAAATGTTCATACTTTTAAATTGTTAAATTAATGTAATTATTTTAATAAAAAATAAGATATAGATTTTATTAAATAATTTAATTAATAAACTGAGATGATTAAGTTCTTAATTGTATAATTTAATGGTTTTAATTAAATTATAATTAAAACTATAGTCATATTATAATAATATAATATATACATAAATATATACTAGTCATATTAATGAGATTATTTTGGTTGATCTCAGAAAGTTCCCTTCAGAGGTCGGCTGGAGAAGGGGTTAAAGGTCGGACGCAGCATCATCATCAAAGGACAGACGAGTCCGAATGCAAACAGGTAAAACACACCTGATGATGTCACTGACTCCGCCCCCCCACAGCTGTAGCTTGATCCATGTGTGATGCTCCAGTTTCGGCGTTAACCTGCGTGACGCCAGCGGCCGTGACATCGTCCTCCACCTGAACCCCCGCCTGGCCAAACGGGTCTTCGTCAGGAACTCCCTCCTGTCCGAGTGTTGGGGCGCCGAGGAGTCGGACCTGGAGGCCTTCCCCTTCGCGGCGGGGGAGTACTTCGAGGTGAGCGTCCCCCCGTTGACCCGTCGGGGTCCGGTCCGACCCGGTTCTGAACGCCTCTGTTCGCTCCGCAGATGATCGTCCGGAGCGACGCGCGGCACTTCAGGGTCGCCGTCAACGGATGCCATCAGTTCGACTACAAGCACCGAGTCCAGGACCTGAGCGCCGTCGGCCAGCTGGAGGTGGTGGGCGACGTGACGCTGACGGACGTCCGGATGACCTGAGAAACACGAAGCCACTCGCCGTACGACTGGGGTGTCCAAACCAAAGGGAGCAAAAAACTCAGAGACATCCTGGAAACAAAACTGGGAAATTTCTAGAAAACCACGGACAATTCCAGTTTCCAAAGTTGATCAGTAAAAAACTAAAAAAAAATTGCATTTAACCTCAAAAGTTTTCTAGAAATAACATAGAAATTTGAGTTTTCAAAGTCAAACATTTTTTGACTTTTTAAACAGAAATTTCCATGTTTTTCTTTCAATCTCAAAATCCAAACTTAGTTTTTTAGTAGAAATTCATTACTCCTTTTATTCCAGGTTCATAGATGTTTCTATTTTTAATTAGGATAAAATTATCACACAGTATTCTGTAGCCAATACTTTTTTCCTTAAAATAACAGTATTGGCAGCAAAAAACCTTTTTGGATAAATAATAATCCCTTTCCAGCATCAAATCTGGCTGTTTCTGTGTAAGTCAAGTATTACATGCTTGGTTTATTGAGGAGGTGAAATGAGTTATTTTTGGTTTCCAGGTGTTCTTGTTTTGATGACAGACGTTTGGACACCCCGACCTCAAAGCTCGTCTGACGCCTCTGATATTATTAACATTATTTAATTACTGCAGTGATTTCTGGATCAATGTGACAGATTTGAGGCTAAGAGTGAAATAATCTTAAAGCTTGATTATTTATAACATTGAATGTTGTATTACTGGCCTCTTAAAGAGGAAGATGATTGTTTTTTGCACTCAAGGATGTGAAGAGAAGAAAAGATGGCTGATTCATGTGGATTGATTTTGTTTTTAATGTTATAACTGATGGAAAAATAATCTGATTAAGTTAATCCGACATGCAGTGCTAAGAATTTACTATAACCTTAATGACTTTTTTTGCACTATAACACTTTGGCTTCCTTGCAGCGTGACATCACGCCCCCGTCTTTCTGCTGGAGGGCAAAAATTATCCGCTAGCGAATAACTAGCCGTTAAGATGTTAGCCGCTGGTTAACAGCTAAAACCAGCTAGCATTAGTTTTAGGTGTTAAGTTGTAAATATCACACGCGAAATGTTAAATGTGCGCCTGATATCTAAAAGATAGAGACGGAGTGCTTTGCTACTAATTAACACTAAAGCCAGTGTTAACATTTAGCGTTAATGATAAGGTAGAGAAAAGTTATGCTAGTTTGACAACGAGCATGTAGACATGATTGAGTTCGGTTGAGTTGAAACCGGATCAGTAGAGCTTTAGATTAGCTAATCTGCCACAGTGATTAATAGCAAAATAAACATCAAACCTGAAGACATAAAACATGTTCTGTTCTTTTATGTAAAAAAATGTGTTTCTGATCCCAATACATTGGTGGTGTTGCCGGTTGCTGTGGCAACGAGTCTGCTGTGGCAGTCAGAGTGATCAAAAAGTTTTTAATTGGGGCCTGCCCATTAATTGGGGCCTGCCCATTAATTGGGGCCTGCCCACACACTTGCTTCGCAAGTCAGTCACTGCCTCCATGCATTGCATGGGAAGCACCTATTGTTCTACACCTAATAGAATGTTTCGTTCATTATTTTTTGCATTGTTCTTCCCTTTGCTGCAGTGCATAGCACTAAATACATACATTTCTTCTAATGTTTAATGGAATTGTTCTAGCAGCCATGACGGCGTTATGCGCATGCGTGACATTTCCGGATGTAAACAAGGTGTAAGGGGTAACGTGACGTGGACGGTATTTGAGACCATTTAAAAATAAGGCCTTAAGTACAAAACTTTAACTCAGAAGTCCAAACTGCCAACACTTCCTTCATACTAAACCAGAATATCTGTATAAAATTGTTACGGCCACTTATAATGCAATAAAAACAACCAATATAAAAGGAACAATATTTATTATTACAAAATAAGAAAATGTGTATTTGCTAAAACAATAGGTAAACAAAATAAATGAAAAACAATGGAAAAAAGAAAATTAAACTGTAAAGATGCAACGACAACTACAAAAAAAACAAAAATTACCAAACGCCTATTAAATCTTTGAAATAAAAACCATGCAATTCAATCCAGTTAAAAATTATACAAAGCCTCCCTGCAGCGTTGATCAATCACACGGCCAGGTAAAGCAATCGTCAAATCAAAACATGAAGTGTGGCTGTATATAAAAAACACCAAACACTGACTTAATATAAATCAAACTAAAAGAGTTTTGTCTTTACAATAAAAAAACAACACGCACAAACCTGATGACAAACAGTGGAAGACGTGGGCCAACACACCTGGTCCAACACAGAGGAGATGGACAGACAGCTTCCCTTTTATGGGAGCTCAAGATGTGGAGGCAGCGACCCCTGGTGGTTCCACCTGTTACAAAATCAATAGTGCAAACATTATATTAAAAAAAGTCAAATTAAATTTTTATTAAATACCTAAACGACCTAATTTACAAAACTATGCATGAATTAGAAGCTTGTTAGTATCCCTGCATTCACTGGGTCAGGGGTCAGAGGTCGGAAGTCAGCATCCAGTCTGAGGGATTTCTCGAAGAAGTTGGTCTTCCCCTCCAGAGAAATGTTCTCCATGAAGTCGAACGGGTTCTCGGACCGGTACACCTGCAGAGACAGAACCGGGTCAGGAGGTCTCACTCTGCTGAGAATCCAGGATCCCAGAGGAAACTGCAGGCGTGTTCAGTCAGGCGTCTGTGTCGCTCTGCTGCCGGTCCATCAGAACCACTCGCTCTGATGGGTTCCTGCAGCAGCGCTCAGCCCCCATCACCGGCTGAGGTCCGTACCCCTGCGCGGATCATCACCACACACCGGAACCGGGCCCAGAACCGACCCGGTTCTGTCCGTACCTTAGAGAAGCCGAGCTCCAGCAGCAGCCGATCCGCCACGAACTCGATGTAACGTTTCATCATGTCGCAGTTCATCCCGATCAGCTTCACTGGCAGAGCGTCAGTCAGGAACTCCTGGACAGAACCAGAACCAACATCAGACCCAGCAGAACCAGAGAAGAGCCAGCAACAGCTTTAATAAAAACTTAAAACTCAATTTCCAGTTTACAGTCCTCAACTCTAATTTTGGAAATTAAAAGTTCACTGAATTTATGGTAGAAATTTCTAAATTGGGAAGAAAGGACCCAAGAAATAAAGTGAAGGAAAAATTCAAAAAAGGAACAAAAGATTCATAGAATGAGGGATGAAGAAAGAACAAGAGAAGAAGGAATAAAGGACACAATGAAAGAAGAACATAAAGAAAGGAGTGAAGATGAGGACAGAACACAAAATACAGGATAGAAAAGATATAAGGAAGAAAACATGGAGGTAGGAAAGGACAGGGACAGAAATAAAGGAAAGGAAGGACATAAGGAAAAACTGTTACCTTCCAGTGAGTCCCATGTTTTCAGATCTTTGGACAGATTCAGCTGGACACATGATGCAAACAGGTCAGAGGTCAGGTGATGACGTATACAGGAGTCTCCTCCCACAAAGGTTCCTCCTTTGGTAGAAACAATTATTTTAAAAATCACATTTTATAGAATGACCTCAGTACTATAGAAAACAATCAATTTTAATGTGAAAATTTGTCTTATGAATAAAATATTATCAGTGTTTTTCTCTTTTAAACATTCTGAGCCAAAATCATTTTTTTCCACTTTAGTGGCCAGAAAAAGATTTAAAGCGAGTAAAACTGTTAAAGATCTAAATTCATCTTCAATGGTTTTGGAGTTTGTAGCATAAACACCAAATTTCAGAGTCACGGTCAGAAATTAGCTGTTTTTTTATTATTAAAAACCAAATGAGCTCCGATCAGCTTCTTGGAGATGATTAAAGAAATATTTCTTTGGAAGTCTGGTTTTAATGGTCTTCTTCTATATCATAGCGTCGATCCCAATGTTGTTTCTGAACGAAGAGAAACAAAAACTGCATCGTCACTGCTTCAGTTTCACATAAACATCATAAAATTAAAAATATTTCAAAACTTTAAACTGGAAAAGACTAAAGTTAAAAGGTTCAGAGAGCTGAGCTAAACTAAGTTAAGCTAAGCTAAGCTAAATTAAGCTAAGTTAAGCTAAATTAAGCTGAGCTAAACTAAGCTAAGCTAAGATGAGCTAAGCTAAGCTAAATTAAGCTAAGCTAAATTAAGCTAAGCTAAATTAAGCTAAGCCAAGTCCTGCAGTCCCATCACGGTTTTCTTTCCTGGTTTTAACTGACGTTTCTTTTCCTCCAATCGAAATCTTTGAGCTATAACTCAACTAGCCAATAGGAGCCCGGCTCTGTCTGCCGCTTTGAGAGAACGAAGCCAATGAGAAACGACAAGACGTCCAATCGGACGTCACGTCACCGTTACGGTTTTAAAACTGTAAGAGTTAAGATAAATAAGAGTTTTATTAAAAACTTATTAGATTTTTAATAGGTGATTGAGATGATAAATTTGAGATATTTCATTCTTAAACAAATCTGTTAATAGAGTATTTTATGCCTCCTTTTTAAAAAAAACAGTTAATTTATCTTTTCATACATTCACTCCATCAATTATAATATTGTTCATCTTAGGAAATGGGATTTTATCTAGTTTCTGTAAATTTTAACATAAATTAATACTCTTAGCATATGTTCTGTATATTCTCTGTATATTCTCAGGAGATTTTTTAGAGACTTCAAAATCATTTTATTTTTTATTTCTTTTGTTTTGTTCATTTAAAATGTCCTGCAGTTTTAGTGTTAAATGTTCATTAGAATTGAAAGTTTATTGACCTTTGAACATGAGCTGTTGCATCATTATACCATTATATTAGTTGAAAATGGTCTCAAAACAATATCGTTTATTAATAACTTCTGGCAAATTTTATCATCCAGAAAAATTTGACTGTCACGTGAAATTTTGCTGGATGATAAATTGTCCCAGAAGTTATTGCAATAAACGATAATATTGTGTTAATACCATTTTCAACCAATATCATGACAATAGCAAAATAATGCAAGAACACATTCTCAAACTTTAATTTCTAGTGAACATTTAACACTGGAAGAGGACGACATTTTAAATATCCAAATGATCAGAAACTACAAATAAAATAAAAATTATCCTTCAAAAAAAAGGTTTGAGGCCAAAACATGAAAACCAATAAATCATGCAAAGGAAATCGAAAATTCTGATATTTCTGAGGAGAAGATGGGATGCTGGTCGACATTTCAGGAACAGAAAACATGAAATGTTTGGAGAAAACAAGAATAAAACGAGCCAGAAGGGATTTAGGATGAGAGAAAGATCCGAACCTCAGAGGAGTCATTCAAAATGCAGATGTTTCATGTTTTCCACAGAAGATAAACAGTTGGATAAACAGAACCAGCTGGGTGTATCAACAGAAACTTGTTGTCAGGAACAATGTCCTGGACAGACTCCTCCTTTAAAGCTGTCTGACAACATGAAGTCTGGAAAAAATCCGGAGAAATTCACGAAGAGATGAGAAACAAAGTAGCTTTACTAGACCTGCAGTTTCGCCTCCCGGCCACAGGGCGTCACTGTTCTCCGCACAGCGCCACCCTGGCCAGACTCCGCGGTCTTTCTGTTTGTTTTCTTTTGGCTGCAGCTGAATATCGGTCAGTAAGGCAAAAGGGCGGAGACACGAAGTTTCAGCTACACGCCTCCGTGCTCTCCCATTGGTCACGCCCCCTCAGTGCTGGCCCCTGATTGGTCGGTGGTTGTTACCGGGTGGGGTGTGGAGAGAGCAGCGGAGGCTCGGTTGCGTAACTTCGTACGTCAGAGTCCATAGATGTGTTTATATAACTCTGAAGATCAGAAAGATGAATTAACTTCACTTCAGATGTTTCAGTTTAACTCTGCGTGTTTTTTTTGTTCTTCTTAATCTACTAGAAGACAAAATACATAACCTAAATACATAACCTTTTCTTCTGAAAAAACAGAAAAAAGTCAATCTTATTTCAACATATAAAGTTAGAATTTTGCCTTTTAATTATATGTGTTCTTGTGTGTTAGTAATTAAAGTATATTTGAAAATATATTTTAATCATTTATGGTCCATAACAACCTCCATTAATTTTTTTTCTATTAGAAATGCTGGAAAAATCATTATAAATTGCCCATATTATCCTCCAAAGGAGGGTAGTTACTTACATTTACTTTAATAACGGAAAAAAAAACTCATTTAAGAGCTTAATTGCGCCATACTTTTACTTGATTAATGTTATAAAGTAATTTCGATCTGTGTGTATGTACTAGTATGAGCTTTATGATGGAAAATTTAGATTTCAAAGTGTTTCTTCTGCTTGAATTTTTAAATATATTATTTGTATTAATCTTTTCATTCCAGTCTTTAAAATACTAGAATTTGTATATAACTATATTTCTATTGGTCTAAAGACATTTTAAAATATTAAATCATGTTATCATCAGTACTTTAGTCAAATTTTATCAGCATTTTTTTTATTTCTTTTTACTTTTATTGAGTAAAAAGTATTTTCTTAATCTTATAGAAAAAGAACACAAATACAAAACAAGCAAGAAGTTCATTGTAAAGTTTTATTATAAAAGCTATATTGTTCACTGTTGTCAACAAAGAAATGTATGGAAATGGGATTACTCTGATATAAACTGTTATTATTAAGAATAACATTTAATAACATGAGGTATTCTTACTGGCTACACTATGGGCCAAATCAAGATATTAAAAACAGCACTTTTTCCTCAACAAAGAATGTTAAATAATAATAATAATAATAATAATAATGAATAAATCAAATATAGGTAGTATCACAGTGATGAATACTGTCCACTGACATTTTTTAAAAAATATCAATAAATGGAGACTGGAATACATGTAACATTCATATAGATATCAGCATATTTACAATATTTACAGTCAAACAAACAGAAGTCGGCTAGTAACACGATACAGAAGCTTTGGCAAACAATAAACCGTGTGCATACGTTCTGCTAAATGTGACATATACACATGAAGTAAACATCATACATGGAGAGAGAGAGTATAAAAACAAGTCAGATTTTTATCTTTAAAAATCCAGTGCAAAGTCAGGTGTGTGTTGGTTTTGTTTGTGGATGAGTAGCAGCCTTCATGTCCTCCTCCTTCCTTTTCGTTTTGTGGTTGTAAAATGTCCTGAGTAAAGCGGAAAAGCTGTGAGTCCGGGTTTATGGCAGCACAGAGACTTTATGTGAAGCGGTTCCTCCCGTCTGATTGTAGCGCTTCTCCCATCGCGACGAGGACGGCGGACATCTTTACAGGAAGTTCTTGATCTGAGTTCACCAGGATTTGCGGACCCTGTTCTGATGCCTTGTAAACGTAGCCGGGGACTGAATCCGAAGCCGTGGAGTCCTGAGTTTCCCCCCCGCGACTCTTTCAGTTGGCGGTGGAGACGAGCACGCCGAGGGGAAGCGTGGGGCCCTTGTTTTGGCCCTTGGGCGCGGCGGCTCCTTTCGCCGGGTCCCTGGTTTCCGGGGGCCACGACGACGCCCGTTTGGTGGTCATGTGCCGCCGGGCGTGTTTGGTCAGGTGGTCGCTGCGCATGAAGCGCCGGTCGCACACGGTGCAGACGAACTTCTTCTCGCCTGTGTGCGTCCGGCGGTGGCGGGAAAGCTCATCGGAGCGGGCGAAACGTTTGTCGCAGCCGTCCCAGTGACAGCTGAACGGCTTCTCGCCTGCAGAGAGCGAAGACGGGTCGGTTAGAGAGACCAGAACCACAGAACGAGAGCAAAGACCAGTTAGAGAGACCAGAACCACAGAACGAGAGCAAAGACCAGTTAGAGAGACCAGAACCACAGAACGAGAGCAAAGACCAGTTAGAGAGACCAGAACCACAGAACGAGAGCGAAGACCAGTTAGAGAGACCAGAACCACAGAACGAGAGCAAAGACGGGTCGGTTAGAGAGACCAGAACCACAGAACGAGAGCAAAGACCAGTTAGAGAGACCAGAACCACAGAACGAGCGCAAAGACGGGTCGGTTAGAGAGACCAGAACCAAGAACGAGAGCAAGACCAGTTAGAGAGACCAGAACCACCAGAACGAGAGCAAAGACCAGTTAGAGAGACCAGAACCACAGAACGAGAGCAAAAACCAGTTAGAGAGACCAGAACCACAGAACGAGAGCAAAGACAGTTAGAGAGACCAGAACCACAGAACGAGAGCAAAGACCAGTTTAGGAGACCAGAAACCACAGAACGAGAGCGAAGACCAGTTAGAGAGACCAGAACCACAGAACGAGAGCAAAGACGGGTCGTTAGAGAGACCAGAACCACAGAACGAGAGCGAAGACCAGTTAGAGAGACCAGAACCACAGAACGAGAGCAAAGACGGGTCGGTTAGAGAGACCAGAACCACAGAACGAGAGCGAAGACCAGTTAGAGAGACCAGAACCACAGAACGAGAGCAAAGACGGGTCGGTTAGAGAGACCAGAACCACAGAACGAGAGCAAAGACCAGTTAGAGAGACCAGAACCACAGAACGAGAGCGAAAGACAGTTAGAGAGACCAGAACCACAGAACGAGAGCAAAGACGGGTCGGTTAGAGAGACCAGAACCACAGAACGAGAGCAAAGACGGGTCAGTTAGAGAGACCAGAACCACAGAACGAGAGCGAAGACCAGTTAGAGAGACCAGAACCACAGAACGAGAGCAAAGACGGGTCGGTTAGAGAGACCAGAACCACAGAACGAGAGCGAAAGACCAGTTAGAGAGACCAGAACCACAGAACGAGAGCAAAGACGGGTCGGTTAGAGAGACCAGAACCACAGAACGAGAGCAAAGACCAGTTAGAGAGACCAGAACCACAGAACGAGAGCGAAGACCAGTTAGAGAGACCAGAACCACAGAACGAGAGCAAAGACGGGTCGGTTAGAGAGACCAGAACCACAGAACGAGAGCGAAGACCAGTTAGAGAGACCAGAACCACAGAACGAGAGCAAAGACGGGTCGGTTAGAGAGACCAGAACCACAGAACGAGAGCAAAGACCAGTTAGAGAGACCAGAACCACAGAACGAGAGCAAAGACGGGTCGGTTAGAGAGACCAGAACCACAGAACGAGAGCAAAGACCAGTTAGAGAGACCAGAACCACAGAACGAGAGCAAAGACGGGTCGGTTAGAGAGACCAGAACCACAGAACGAGAGCAAAGACCAGTTAGAGAGACCAGAACCACAGAACGAGAGCAAAGACAGTTAGAGAGACCAGAACCACAGAACGAGAGCAAAGACGGGTCGGTTAGAGAGACCAGAACCACAGAACGAGAGCAAAGACCAGTTAGAGAGACCAGAACCACAGAACGAGAGCGAAGACGGGTCGGTTAGAGAGACCAGAACCACAGAACGAGAGCAAAGACCAGTTAGAGAGACCAGAACCACAGAACGAGAGCAAAGACGGGTCGGTTAGAGAGACCAGAACCACAGAACGAGAGCAAAGACGGGTCAGTTAGAGAGACCAGAACCACAGAACGAGAGCAAAGACGGGTCGGTTAGAGAGACCAGAACCACAGAACGAGAGCAAAGACGGGTCGGTTAGAGAGACCAGAACCACAGAACGAGAGCAAAGACCAGTTAGAGAGACCAGAACCACAGAACGAGAGCAAAGACGGGTCGGTTAGAGAGACCAGAACCACAGAACGAGAGCAAAGACGGGTCGGTTAGAGAGACCAGAACCACAGAACGAGAGCAAAGACGGGTCGGTTAGAGAGACCAGAACCACAGAACGAGAGCAAAGACGGGTCGGTTAGAGAGACCAGAACCACAGAACGAGAGCGAAAGACGGGTCGGTTAGAGAGACCAGAACCACAGAACGAGAGCAAAGACCAGTTAGAGAGACCAGAACCACAGAACGAGAGCAAAAACCAGTTAGAGAGACCAGAACCACAGAACGAGAGCAAAGACGGGTCGGTTAGAGAGACCAGAACCACAGAACGAGAGCGAAGACGGGTCGGTTAGAGAGACCAGAACCACAGAACGAGAGCAAAGACCAGTTAGAGAGACCAGAACCACAGAACGAGAGCAAAAACCAGTTAGAGAGACCAGAACCACAGAACGAGAGCAAAGACCAGTTAGAGAGACCAGAACCACAGAACGAGAGCAAAGACGGGTCGGTTAGAGAGACCAGAACCACAGAACGAGAGCAAAGACGGGTCGGTTAGAGAGACCAGAACCACAGAACGAGAGCAAAGACAGTTAGAGAGACCAGAACCACAGAACGAGAGCAAAACCAGTTAGAGAGACCAGAACCACAGAACGAGAGCAAAGACCAGTTAGAGAGACCAGAACCACAGAACGAGAGCAAAAACCAGTTAGAGAGACCAGAACCACAGAACGAGAGCAAAGACGGGTCAGTTAGAGAGACCAGAACCACAGAACGAGAGCAAAGACCAGTTAGAGACCAGAACCACAGAACGAGAGCGAAGACGGGTCAGTTAGAGAGACCAGAACCACAGAACGCTGTCCGACTCAACGACGGACTCACAGATTACAATGTCTTTCTGTGGCTAACGATTATTTTATCAAGTTATTTTGACAATAAATCATAATCTGATGATTAATTGATAATTTTTATAGATATTTATGCATTAATATTGTATAAAATATTCGATTAAACGATCAACCACTGCATTAGTTGCCGATTATCTCAACCTTTCATTAATCAGGATTGTTTCTGCACTAGCCGTTAATGCATTTTCAATAAAATACATATATCCTTATTTTTAATTAAGTGGTTTATTTAAATTTTAAACATATTTCTAATGTTGTATAAAACAAGTGATTAAATGATTAACCGATTACCTTTTGATAAATTTTTATTCTCTTCAATATAGCCCAGCGGTTCTTATCCTTTTCTGAGGTACCGAACCCACCAGTTTCCTATGCGACTCACTGAACCCTTCTGCAGTGATAAATAAAATATGATTCCTCCCCCCCACCTCCAAATTCAAGATCACCAAGTCTTCTCAAAAGGTCGAGTCTCTGACAACAGTTCTTCAAAATATAGTCAGTGTTTTCAGTAAAGGTGATCTGACTGTCCAGGAACGACCCAAGGAATTTAAAATGAGACACAGTTTCAACAGGTTGGCCATCGAGAGAAACTGGAACCACTTTAAGGTTTAGTTTTAATTAGCTCTACATTCTTAAGAGAATGAAAAATTAATAATAAATAATAAAGACTTTGCGGTATTCTGATTTAGTAATGCAATTATATTAGTTGTGTTACCACCTCCTGCCACTAGAGGCAGTACCAACCCCAAAAAGATGCAACTTAGATACAGAATTTGGTAAAAACTGTGAGTTTTGCTGAAGTAAATAAAGACACAAGTTCAAATCCCTGCTGAGGGTGGAGCTCCTCCAATCAGGACTCCTCCTCAGCTCAATTGGCTAAGCAATATAACGTGATCCTCTGATTGGCTAAGAAATGTAACGTGATCCTCTGATTGGTTAAGAAATGTAACGTGATCCTCTGATTGGCTAAGTAATGTAACGTGATCCTCTGATTGGTTAAGAAATGTAACTGATCCTCTGCAGCCAGTGATGGCAAAGCTGGGCGTCATCACGACTTTACACAAGTGAGTCTTTAGCTCCTCAGCAGAGGCTCCGCCGAACCCCTGGGTTTGGACCGAACCCGGGTTAAGAACCTCTGGTCTAGTCTATTGAATTGCCTTGTTGCTGAAATGTGCTATACACCTAAACTTGTTTCATTGATTACTACATTATCTGAATAATTGATTAATTGTGATTATTTGTTCCAGCATGTATCGGCGCTCCACCAACTCGTTGGTACCTGTGTGTGTGCGCAGGTGAGCCTTGAGGTGTGAACTCTTGAAGTAGGTCTTCTTGCAGCCGGGGAAGGTGCAGACGTAGTTCCGTCTGCGGGAGAAGTCGGCCTGCGAGGCGCCGCTGCTCGTTCCTGACGGCATGTAGACGGGGGCGGGGGCCAGGGGGAGGAGCTTGGTGTTGCCCAGGGTCATTACAGTCTGGGGACCCTGCGTCGTCTGCGACATCGGCCCCTGCGGCACCACGAACATGACTGCCCCCTGCGGCACGGCGGAGCCCACCAGCAGGGGCTGGGTGAAGGTAGGCGGAGGGGACTGGGGTCCGGCTTGGGTCTGGACCTGGACCGGAGCCTGGACAAACGCCGAAATCATTCCCGTCTGGCCGCCGACCGGAAACACCTGGCAGAGAACCGGAGAGGAGGGAACCGCCGAGGAAGACGGAGGGGGCGCGGCGTTCTTCTCCAGGGGGGGAGGCGGCTCCGGCGGCGTGGGCGTGTCCGTCCGCGGGGCGGAGGCCGGCGGCACGGGGAGGCTGTCGGCGGTGTGGCGGATGACGCTGGTGGCCATCGCCTTGCCTGGCAGAACCACGCAGGGCGGCTCGATGTGAGGGGGCGGCGTGGGGATCTCAGGGGAGGCGCAGGGCCGCAGGGGGCGGAGCACTAGCTGTCTGGAGGCGGGGCTGGGGGCGGAGCCTGTGGTGAGGACAGCCGTAGTCGACGCCTCGGCGAAGCTCGGACTGTGAGGCGGAGTCATACACTGAAAAACAACAAACGCTTTTCAGTCCTCCATCTCTGCTTTCTGATTGGTTGCCTTTTTCCATTATACAACTGATCAATAATCATGATTTAAGTGTTTCACATCAGTCAATATCGGTAATTATTAGTGTTTTTGCTTTAAATATCTGAAATACAGCCGATCTGGTGGTGTGACGTTTAATGAATTACACACGTTTTTATTTTTAACCAGTTAAGAGGAATGGGGGGGAAAACCTGAAACTGCTTCTGCGCCAGTTACTCAGCATGTCGTTGCTAGGCAACCGAAGAGCGAGTGAGCTAGTTGATCCCACCAGTCTTGCTTAGCTAGCTGTGAGCGGCTAAAGCTGTGGATCAAAGTTCAGTGAATATTCTGTACATCGGGGTTGTCCAAAGTGTGGGCCTGGGGCCGTTCGTGGCCCTTGGAGTAATTTTGTGTGGACGCCGACCTTAATTCAAGAAAGACACAAATTTGGACGTCCAACATTTTCTGTAAATTTATTTATGAGGAGATTTTCTGCTGCAAGTTTACATCTTCTTAAACTGAAATTGTTAAGTACAACACAAAAGTTATTTATTTGATTTTTTTTTTTTAAATATTAAGTCATGCCACTAATATCCAGGAGGTTTTTACTCAAAACCTTTGGAGTAAAAAACTATTTTGTTATCTGAACATTACATGTGGCTAAATACAGTGGAGATTGTGGAAGAAAATTATTACATTTGTTGCTGGGAATAAACTTAAAGCATTTCATAGATAAAAAAAGAGGTAAATAACAAAATATTTAAGCAAACACAAAATATTATAATCTGTATATAATCTGGAAATCTTATTTGCCATTATCTATCTTGTATTGTAAAGCTACTAATACATATACAATTTATTCCTAAAATTTCTGTATAATCTGCATAATCTGTATATGTGCACATAGCTCCCATATTTTTTATTTGTATTATTTTTATACTTACATACATTTTTATAAAATGTATAAGTATGCATACATATACTTATACATTTTATTTTTATAACAACCTTTGTACACCTGTAAATACATATTTATACCCTGTATGGCACTTCTGGATAGATGCAAACTACATTTTGTTGCTTGTACTTGTGACGGTGCAATGAGAATAAAGTTGAATTCTATTCTATTCTATTCTAAAAGAGAGAATTCACAACAATATTTGTGTTTTTAATTGAAAGTTTGGCCACTGAAAACTTTCCGCTTGGGAATTTTGGCCCTCAGTGCAAAACGTTTGGACACTACTGCTCCATATTGAATATTCTATCACATGTACTGATTAGATTACATATTGTTATTGATTTATTGACTTCCTACCAGTGAGGACAGGGCGATCAGGTCCTTGGGAGCGTCGCCGCCGTCCGGGTGCAGCTGGATGGAGTCGCAGGAGTCGGAGGTGGGCGTCAGTGGGCGGGGCTTCGGGGGCCGCTGGCACCAGAAGCTCATGCTGACGAGCGCCTCGGCGGCCTCCAGGTCGTGGTACTCGACGCACGGCCTCTGCTCCATGGCCGCCAGCGCCGCCGTGTGGCTGTTCACCAGATCCACCTGCAGGACATCAGCAGGTCAGATTAACCTGAGAGAAACTACTTCGCTCTGAAACATTTGTTTCAAGTCTTTTTTTAAATCTGCCAGTTCTTACTATATTCACTGGGAAAACTTAAGACACAATGCACAAGCTTTCATAAAAACTAATTTCTTTATATTTTAGCGCCCCCTATTGTTGGAAAATAAAAAAATTATTTGCGTGATTAAAATGCAATAAATTAGTGAGATAAAGTGGATATTTGGGATGGATGGATGGATGAATAATGGATGGATGGATGATGGTTGGATGAACAAATGGATGGATGGATGAATGAATGATAGTTGGATGGATGGATGAATGATGGATAGATGGATGAACGGATGGATGATGATGGATGATGATGGAATGGATTGAGATGAATGATGGTTGGATGGATGAATGATGGATGGATGGATGATGGTTGGATGGATGGATGGATGAATGATGGTTGGATGGATGAATGGATGGTTGGATGAACAAATGGATGGATGGATGGATGGATGAACAAATGGTTGGATGGATGGATGGATGGATGAACAGATGGATGGATGATGGTTGGATGGATGGATGGATGGATGAATGATGGTTGGATGGATGAATGGATGGTTGGATGAACAAATGGATGGATGGATGGATGGATGAACAAATGGTTGGATGGATGGATGGATGGATGAACAGATGGATGGATGGGTGATGGTTGGATGGATGGATGGATGGATGGATGAACAAATGGTTGGATGGATGGATGGATGGATGGATGAACAGAATGGATGGATGGATGGATGGATGGACAGATGGATGGATGAATGATGGTTGGATGGATGAATGATGGATGATGGTTGGATGGATGGATGAATGAATGATGGTTGGATGGATGAATGGATGGTTGGATGAACAAAATGGATGGATGGATGGATGGATGGATGGATGAACAGATGGATATGGATGGATGGATGAACAGATGGATGGATGGGTGATGGTTGGATGGATGATGGATGGATGAACAAATGGTTGGATGGATGGATGGATGGATGGATGAACAGATGGATGGATGGATGAACAGATGGATGGATGGGTGATGGTTGGATGGATGGATGGATGGATGAACAAATGGTTGGATGGATGGATGGATGGATGAACAGATGGATGGATGGGTGATGGTTGGATGGATGGATGGATGGATGAACAAATGGTTGGATGGATGGATGGATGGATGGATGAACAGATGGATGGATGGATGGATGGATGGATGGACAGATGGATGGATGAATGATGGTTGGATGGATGAATGATGGATGATGGTTGGATGGATGGATGAATGAATGATGGTTGGATGGATGAATGGATGGTTGGATGAACAAATGGATGGATGGATGGATGGATGGATGGATGGATGGATGAACAGATGGATGGATGGATGAACAGATGGATGGATGGGTGATGGTTGGATGGATGGATGGATGGATGAACAAATGGTTGGATGGATGGATGGATGGATGAACAAATGGTTGGATGGATGGATGGATGGATGAACAAATGGTTGGATGGATGGATGGACAGATGGATGGATGAACAAATGGATGGATGGATGGATGAATGAATGATGGTTGGATGGATGGATGGATGAACAGATGGATGGATGGGTGATGGTTGGATGGATGATGGATGGATGAACAAATGGTTGGATGGATGGATGAACAAATGGATGGATGGATGGATGAATGAATGATGGTTGGATGGATGAATGGTTGGACTCTTGGAGAACAGTAAAGAGTTTTCTAGAGATTCAAACTTCAACATTAAACATTTTAAAGGTTTTGCTTTTCCCTAATGTTCCCGATTCAACTCCTCCATGTTGTTTTAAAATCTTTCCAGCTAAAGGAGGACAGCCTCCATTTTACTGTCATGTTATTATGAGAAACCTGCATTCATTTGAACAGAGTTCATTTGGTGGAAAATGCTTCACTCCAAGTGGTTTAGATTAGAAGTGAAAACAAAGAAAACGTTGATCAGGCTGATTACGTCTCGGCGAGCAAACAAGCCCATCATTCCTGCGTGTCCTGAACGCACCAGCTGACTGTTTGCCTCTTCCTCTGGAGCGAAGGCGCATGACCACCACCACCACCACCACCACCACCCACCTAATTACCAATGATATCATAGTTTCCACAGATCCTCCTGAGCCCAAACCGCCTCAGATTCTAAATAAACCAGAACCAGAGGCCAGGGTGTAGCAAAAGCACATAAATAATCGACGCTTGGGAGGTGAGTCAGGGACAAAGGGCTTCAGGGTATTTGGCCGAGTTGGAGCAAAGCTCAGCTGCACATGCAGGAAGGGTGGAGGAGAGCGAGAGACCATCACAAAACACAGAGAGAGAGAGAGAGAGAGAGAGAGAGAGTCCCCCTCTTTCACAAAAGCTAGAGGCGACCCTCCCTGCACCCAGAATAGATGACGGAAGCGGATACGCCCCCTAAAACCAGGCCACGCCCCCTCCACTGGCTCACCCACAGAGAGAGGGATAACAACAGGAAGTCAAACAAAACAAAGTCAATTTGCAACAAACATGCCAACACTCCCATTTCCCAGCTTCACACGAACGCACCGCTTGATCATAAACAACAGGTTCATGCACACATTAAAGTTCCTTCATGCAGATATCGGCTCCTGATCGACGTGTTTTGTCGACTATCGCTGCGTTTTGGTTTGTTTCTCCTCCCATACGCGCCCATTTCTGCCGAGTCTTTGTTTTCAGGAGCAGCTTTCGCACAAACTGACGCCTGGATGCGATTCGCTGATCAAATCCAGACCTTTAGACATTTCTGACCAAAACAAAGACCATGTCTGATCAAATTAAAGCAACAACGCTGCATAATATTAAACTAATTCCTGAACATATTCATTATAAGCATTTCTGAGAACCTTAAAAATAATCTTATTGCACTTTTCCCAAAGACTCACACATACATTATCTTGATTTTCCAGATATTAAGACATGCATAAATTCCCCAGTTTTATTTTTATTTTACATTCTCCACTACTTAAACTTAAATAAAAACCACAAATTAATACAGTGACTAAATAAAAAAAATCAATCTGGTTGAGGTGGATGAATTTATTTCAACAATAAAACCACATGAAAATGTAATTTCCGATCATTTTTCATGAAAAATACAAATCGACGCAATAGGCGGTCGATTGTTTTTCCTGGCGGTGATTCAGCTGAGAAACAAAAGAAACCAGACAAACTTTGCGGCGCAGCGATGATTGGATGCATTGCAGGGATGCAACTGTTGTTGGATGGAGGGAGGAGGTCGCGCGCGCGCGCACACACAGGCACGTGCGATCCTGCATCCGCACACAAACACACATGCGCGCGCATTCAGGGGGTTCATCGGGTTCACTGTGACCTCAGATAAACCGGCTGGCAGCGCCGAAACGCCACCGGATCAGAGCCGGTACCGAATCTGCCGCGGGTTTTATTAGAGCAGAGAGATAACCGGACAACTTTAATCGTTAAAAATAAATGAAAAAAACATTATAACAATAACAATAATAATTAAAAAAACCAGACAGGGGAGGACGGAACCGGCCGGGACTCACCTGGCCGGGGCTCCCTAACGAGGAGCTCCGCATGAGGAGAGCGAAAAGGAGCAGAGGAGTTCTGGAGGTTCGGAGCGCTGTGGTTCCGAGCTTCACTTCAGCTGTGAGCAGCCCAAAAAAAAAAAAAAAAAAAAAAAACAACACAGAAACGAAATTCAGAGCAAGTCTGGCGGGTGGTAACACGCAGCCAATCACTGTAAAAGGTGTAGCGGGCGGCGGCCAATCAGCGGCGAGGCGGTTCGTGATCAATACGTGGCCGCCAGATGATTGGTCAGAGGCGGGGTGCGTGTCCGCCGGGGGGCGGGGTTAGGGAGTCAGCGGTGTCAGAGTAAACCCGGTGAACCCGGCAGCGCGTGCGATGTGGGGGGGGAGGGAGGGGGGGGAGGAGGCGCGAGGCGGGCGAGCCCGCGAAAACCTGCGGGAGCGCGCGCGACAGGCTGCACTGAGACACAATGGCCGCCACAAAAACAGGGAAGATATCGACAAATTCTGACCTGAAAATGATAAAAAAAAAAACTGGCTCAGATTCGGATTTAACGACACAAAAGGCTCACACACGGTCTAGCTTCCTGTTTCTGTGTTATTACTCTGTCGGAAAGGCGGAAACGCATCGAACCTCAACAATAACAAAGGATTATCATGTAAAAACACAACTTTGTGTGTTCAATGAACGACACATTCAGAAATTCCACCACAATTATTAAAGTAAATACAATGTTTTAGTTTCAAACAAACTAGTAATCAAGTGATTTGTCTTTTGCCTTTTTCTAGAGAAAGTAAGTATCTGGAAGAAATATATAGCATGCTACGTTACATAGTTGTGGGAATTTGGATATTCTAACATTTTAGTAAAACAAAAAATCAACTGGAACACTTCATTTAAGTCAAACTTCCTACTTTGAAATTCTGACAATTTGTCAAACTCCAGCTTTAAGTTCCAATATGGCCACTCCTTGCGACAACAATTGTTTTTTTATTATATACAATTATTTTACAATAAATACTTGTGAAAGTGAATTCATAATGAATGTCAACTATCAATCAATCAAATTTTATTTGTATAGCACATTTCAGCAGCAAGGCATTTCAAAGTGCTTTACATAATTAAAATAAAAACAGCAGGTGACATTGAATAAACGGTGAGAAAGAGAAATAAAAAGTAAAAAACTGTAACATTTAACACTTCTATAGTCAAACCGCCATTTTGACTAAAGATAGCAAGGCCAGGAAAAACTTTTAATTAAATTAAATATAATGAGGGAGAGGGAAGTATGTCAGTTATGCTAGCTTGATTTTCACAACCGTAAGATTTAGATGTGCTGTGGAATTTGGTGTGTTTGGGTTCAGTAACAAAAAGACGACCTAAACTCCAACTCTGATATGTTTAAATCAGCTTATCGACCACAGCGATTAATAATCTCAAAGTAATCAAGAAAACATCAAACTCACGGATTGAATGTTCTGTTGTTTGTGTGGAAAACGTTTGAAAGTTTTTTTGTGATGAATCCTGATACATTTGGTGGCATTGCTGACAGTTGCTATGGCAACGAGTCTGTTTGGCATTACTGGCTATGGATGGCAAGTAAAAGAATCGTCAATTCACATTTAAAAAAACATCGTAGATGGAAAAATGGCTAGTGGTTCTCTGGAGTCCCTAAGCCTTTCATATGGATTTCCATTTTTTTTGTAAACTTTTCATGAATTTCTTTAGATGGGGGATGATGTGATTTATTTATTTTTTTGGCCTACTTCATGTCATGAAGTAAAAGTAATTATTTTATCTTTTATTTTCTTGAACACAGCCTTGCAAAAAATGTCATTTATCACAGTTAATTCACAGTTTACGATGTGATATGACTTGTTTAATGAAGCTTGTTTTCCTCCATGTGAGTATTTTTTGACTGACATGGCTGTGAAAATGTGTGTTTAGGAAGAGATGGGCGTGTCACATAAACACACGACTGGACAGCAACAAAAAAAAAGAAAACACTCGAGTGACAACAGCTCAAAGCGTTTTCTTTTTCGTTCCCTGAAGGAGTCAGAAACTGAAGCTGCAGACAAAACAACACGCGGAGGGGATCCAGCCTGCGTTTACATGCAGGACTTGGGAATTCAGCTGCTGGGAACGGAAGTTCATGAGTTAACTGATGATTTTTTTCAGATGCTTGCAGAGATGTTGAGTTTTTTCAATCGTCTGCACGTTAAAATGCAGGGAGAACGAGTATTTAAGGTGAAACAAAAGGGAGGTGAGATCCTGCAGCTCTGGAGGCCATCAGCATGTTCCTCATTGTCTTTTTCCTGCACCGTTTTCCTGTCTGTGACTCGCCCCCTCCCCACCAGGCCAATGAACCCAGGGACTCCAGAGCAGTGAGGTTGTAAACAGCCTCTCCAGTGAAGAATTTCAGGGCGGGGCTAAAAGGCAGCCTCCCCCCCCCTCTTCCCCCTTTTCCTCACCCAGGCTCGTGCACATGCTGGCCCTGCACCGGCTCCTTTGTTGAAGCTGCATGTTAACCCTTTAAAGTGCAACGTGGTGAGAGTGGGTGTCTCAGTGCATTTGCATCACAAATGATCACAAGTCTACATAAAGAAAACCTAAACAATTTTGCTATTGTGGTGTCTTTACTAAATAACAAATTAAATTAAGGCTTTTTCATAACTGATGGATTTTGATTGGGACCAAAACTGTAACATTTGTTCCATTTCCAGCTGCAGTGGGTTTGTTTTCCACTGCACTAAGTCAAAACAACCAAACCCTTCGAAAAACCTGTTCCCCTCCTCGCCTGTGGGGGCGCTGCACCAAGAACCCCTGAAGAAAACAACAGAGAAACCTCTGATGAAGACACTTGGCCCAACTTCTTTCTTCCCAAAATGCAAACAAAGATGGAGTAGCATCAGATTCTTCTTTAGTTTAGCGTTAGGCTAGCATGTTTGTTTTTGTTGTATTTACCCAGAATGCCCTGTGTGTTGTCTACTTCCGGTATCACATACGGATATCACTTCAACCGAAGCAAAACCTGGGTTTGTAGAAAACACAGCTATTTTGAAAAATGTTTTCCGTTGCACCAAAATGCGATCAACCACCGAATGCTGCTACTGGGGAAAAGACGAAGAAGACAAGAGGAAGTGGTAGGAGGACAAAGGTGCACCATGTTTTTCAAATGTCAGATCACATATACAAATATATTCATGGGTGATTTTAATTTAGTGTTTTATGTAGTTTTATTTTCGTAATTCCAATTTGTGCGAACGCAGCTACTAACTGTTTCCATTTAATTACAAAAATTAATTTGCTTAACAGAAATGCGTCAATTTTGGGGGAATAAAATCAAATTTTTCAATAAAATGTTTTTGCTGTAGAATGAGTTTGTTTTTTCAGCTGTATTGAAATGTGATCAACAACAAGAAGTTACTACTGGCAAAAGACAAAGAAGATGACAGGAAGTGGTTGGAGGACGATGACACAACTTGCTTTTAATTTCTTATTAATTTGTAATTCAAACTTTGTTTCTTATTTAATAACGGTATTTTTGTAATTCCAATTTGAGCAGTTATAAGGTCGATGGAAACGTTTCCATTGACTATGATGAAAATAAATTTGCTTGGTGGAAACGAGCCCATTTAGAAAAAGGAAATTCATGTTTGGTAAAACGTTGCAGTTGTTTAATGGGTTGAATCAAATTATACGTTTGGCAAAACAACAAAGAGGACAGGAAGGGGTAGGAGGACGATGGCATGTTTTTAATCTCTTATCCAGTGAAGAAACGTCATTTTATTTCTAATTAATGAAAACAACACAACTCTAACATTGTGTTTATTTTTCAACATTAGCAAAATATGGACAAAGCTTTGTGTACGCTTGTACGAAATGTGTGAATCAAAAAGCTTGAAGCAGAATCTGGGCGACGTGAGTTCAATCTGGCTTCCAGGTTCACTGAGGTTGTGGAGTAAAAAAAAAAAAAAAGGGGGTGAAAAAGAGGAAAACACACGAACGGTCGGTCCATAAAAGCCAGTCTCCAGGCAGAAAACACTCCCAGATTTGTGCAGGAGGAAATCACAGACTGAGCTCAGCTGTTTCAGGGAGTCAGGAGGAAAAATCCTGCGGCCCGTTTTCAACCCAAACCCACGAAACCTCAAAGCCACACCTGGTTCTGAACACAAAAAGTCAAAGAACTGTTTGTTAACGTGGGTTAGACGAGCGCAGAAGTCCAAGAAATCCTCAGGACTCGGTGTGAAAACAAGTGAACTGGGAGGAACTCTGAGGTCATTATTAAAAACAGACATGGAAAAATAAGATCTGAGCACATTTTTAGAAAGTTAATGCACTTTTTGAAAGGTTATGTTAAAAAATAAATAGCATATTGAGGAGTAAAATTTGTAAAAATGTTTGAATATCAAAGCAAATTTCAGCTGAGACAGAAAGTAAAGAAATAAACTATTTTTAAATGTCTGATAATGCCGACATGTTCATGTAGTACAAAGTTAAATCATCTTAATTTAGTTTGTTTTGGTGGAAGATATTAAAAAATAACTTTACAGTAAAAAATTAATTCCTCTTAGAAACACTAAACTATTTTATAATGGGTCAATTTTATTTGATTACTTACATAATTTTGAGGAAATATGACATTGTTCAATAAAAAAAATATATAAAAAACTTTCTCAACTGTTAGATTTTAAACAACCCAGAAAAAACAGAGTAAATGGAAACAATTAAATAAAAAAATGAATAATATTTTCATTAAATCTACCATTATTGATACTGCAGCAGTACTGAGATAAACAATATTTAACACTGCTCAATTTTCTTCTAAGAATTATCATGAAATAAACGCTTGGTTCAGAAGATGAGATTATTTGTCAGAGACATTATTAAATTTTCCAAAAATCTTGGTACATATGTCATTCATCAAAAAGTCTTTGAATAATTTCATCACAAAAACATTGTTAAATGAACGATTCGTAAGTCTGAAGTTTCTGTTTTAGAAAACATTTGAAATAGACAGCTTTGCTCAAAAATCATCAAAATTTTTGTCAGATTTGAAACAATTGCTTCGTAAAAGTCTTTGAAGATTTTTCACTTGGCAACATCATGAAACAGACA
This sequence comes from Poecilia picta, assembly GCA_033032245.1. NCBI lineage: Eukaryota > Metazoa > Chordata > Actinopteri > Cyprinodontiformes > Poeciliidae > Poecilia > Poecilia picta. Next base: position 25,083,339 of record CM065373.1, read on the forward strand.
CTTTGATATAAAGTATTTAAGATTTCTGTTACAGGACCGTCATTGAAAGACTTTCGATTTCTGCCAAAGAAACATAGTTAAGCAAACACTATAATCAAAAATTTAAAAAAATTGTTGTCAGAAACTTCGTGAAACAAACTCTGTTCAAAAGTCTTAAGGTTTTTGTTACAGAAGCGACGTTGGGCTGTTAATCAGTCTGACGGTGGTGAAATCACGGAGCAGATGAAGCTCCATGATCTGTTTCCCCTCCCTCAGGCTTTGGCTGAACATCACAACACCACTTTACATATCTTCAGGGTCAAAGGTCAATCCTCCTTCGAGATTTCCAAGAACTGGAAGTGAAGGAGCTGCCAGCACACCGACTGAGTCCAACCTGAACGCGTCTCATGTTGTGCCAGTTGGACGTTGATTTAAAAATGCGTCTCATAAAACTCTGTTTTTAAACTCTTTAAATTGTTTTATCTACACAACGATACAAATAAACTCTTTGTGTTTATGTTCAGTGCAGAGTTGGTGATTTTGCAGAAGAATCAGAAAATCTAAAACATTTATATTTTCTTTAGTTAATATATTTAAAAAGTCTCAAATCTCAAACTTGATTTATTTCTTTCTGGGAATAACTACTGAAGAATTACAAATATGTCACCTTTCTCTGTCTCTGTCCAGTAAGTTGACTCCTGCACATTCACCAACTCAAATTTAAGACTTTTTTAAGACCACCAACAATTAACTTTAAGACCTGCATCACAACCAAATTGTATATATAATAACATAATATAATAATATATTTGTAAGAATGGAAATTTATGCTGCGCTTGGTGAGATTGACAATAGCAGTATTTCAACTACAAATGTATGTGAAACTTTGTCAGTATTCTGATAATGTTTAAAAAACACAATTTCGCAGTTGCGGTGTTTCCATTAAATGAGAAACACAATTAAAATCACATGCGACTAAATTTGTTCACGCAATAAGTCATACTTGTAGTACTCCTACTACCTCCTGTCAACTTCTTTGTCGTTTCCACCAGTAGCAACATTTGGTGGTTAGTCATATGACTCTGATATGAAAAGTGTTTCTATTGCACTTTTGCATTATATGATAATTCTGATACGCCCCCCTGAAAAAGCCTCATCCTAATGCAAAAACCTTTTTTTTATTTTTTATATTTTTACATTGACATGTTTCCACAAACAAGCTGGAGATAGTAACCAGCACCTCCCAACCACTAAGGGACAAGGGTGTATAGAAAATGGATGGATGGATGTTTCCACAAACAGAAGTTTCTGATTCATAATAAACTCAGAAGAGTTAGCTAGTAAGGCTATATTAGCAGCTAGTTAGCGGTTAGCATTGAGTCACAGAATTAAGATGTTTACGCTCAACTCAAACTCTTGACTGACAATAAAGTCCTGTGAGAAAAAAAAAACTAGACTGAATATTCAAGATCAAATAGTTGTGGCACAAATACGCCACTAAATGTTGTTTTAAACATGCCAAACCTATAGGGGGCAGTATAGCGCGAAGCTAAAACCTGTTAGCCAATCAGAATCCTTAAAAAAAAAAAAAAAAACGTGACTTCCTGTTCAGAACTCAAAACGCCGCAAGAAAGTTAATTTGTATAGATACATGTATGTATTTAGGTACTTTTAAGTACTGTATTAGAATATAAATTAAAAAATAAAGCATCTGGCTATGTGTGGACTATGCTAACAAGAAAATCAATTTGGTTGTTGGTAATGATCCAGCAGGTTTTGCCCAAACATATAAAATAAAATATAATAAATAAACCATAATGGTTCCCAAATAACAACTGACAGAGCAGCATCTAATTTTAAAATCAAATAAAGCAACTCACAATATTAATTATAAAAACATATACGTTACATGTTTAAAGTTACACATGAAACCGTTTCATACGACTTGATTTGTCTAAAATGTGTGTTGGAATATAATTTGATACCACAGCTACAGACGACAACAGGACAGGCGGACAGGTGTTTCTGGTTGCTACGGTAACCACCAACCGTCAGGAGAAACAGCAAATAAAAGTCAGTAGCAGAAAAACTTGACTAAAAAAAATTAATAAATGAGTGTTGATGAAAGATGTATAAATATGGATTTTATATAAGCATTTTTTAAAGAACATATGTCAGCATCTCAAACATATAAACTTTAATCTGTTAATGTCCAAAGAGCGACCCGGGGGCCATTTTGTGGCCTCTGGCCCTCAAATGCAATTCAAGACTGATACAAACCTGTTTACTAGACAAAACCTTAATAAACAGGTTATTTTTCATCAGCGTAAAATCACTTTTTTTACAATAGAAAATGTTACGTAAAACACAAAGTATTTTACAACCAAACTTTAACAATAAGTGGAGCAATGGTTTTACTAACTTTTTCTGGAAAGCAACAAAATCAGCTTTTATTTAATTTATTAAATTCAGCTAAATATAGCAAACATTTTGAAAGAAAGTGACCCGAATCCTGTTGTTATAAAAACCTACAACAATTCGTAAAACGTGTTGAATCCTTTTTAAGTTTTGGTTCTACAATGAATAACATCCCTTTCCTAATGAAAAATTAAATATTTTATTTGCTTAATTTTAGTTTTATTTGGTACTTTTGACTCTACAATTTGGGCCTAAATGACAAGATTTACTTTGGGAGGAACTTCAGAGACTAAAAGTTAAATTTGAAGTTCAGTTTCTGAAATTATTTCCAAAATATGTTTAAAGGATAGTTTTTGGTTTTGAGTGTTTTAGTTGAGTTAAATTAAAATTCTCCATTTGAATTGTAATATTTAGATTTGACTTTTCATTCTTTTGCTAAATTTGATACTTTATTAAGCAATTAATTTACTGAGGTAAACAAAATATCATGATAAAATGCTGGAAATGTTTTGTTAATTTTAGAGTTTGGTTCCAGAGTTCAGTTTTATTTTAGAGATTTAGTTTCAGTTTGTTTCAAACTTTTGAATTAATTAGTTTCAGAATTTAATCTGTAGCTTTTTAGTTTATTTTCATTATAGATTTTAATTTCAGGCTCTGATTTCTGGTAAAACATTTTATGTGATTAATTTTGAGTTAAATTTGATTTTAGTTTTGTGTCTGAATTTAATTTCTGGTTTATTTCAGGTTTATTCCTGAACTTTTCCCCCGTTGTTGAGTTTGAAAGTTTTGTTTCATACTTTATTTTCTAAGTTTACTTCAAGATTTTAGTTTAATAGTTTATGTTAACAAAATTAAAAACAAATTTGAGTTTTTACAAAACCAGCAGCTGAAATTAAAAACGTAACTTTTTTTTAACTTTCAGGATTTTTAAGGTTAAAAAAATCTCCTGACAAGAAATTAATTGAATAAAAACACCATTTAAAAACAATATTTGTAAATTTAAACAGGAAAAAAATAACAAAAAGAAATAAAAAAACTTAAGCGGAAAAAGAAAGTGTAAATTCTAATAACAGTTTATACCATTATCACAATTAACTGTTTAATAATTGTCTAGCAACAATTTGAACATTAAAATGAAAGATAAATCATTTTCAATTAGAAGTAAATCCTTCTACATTCATGAATTGTTTGACAGAAATGAGTCACATTTTTAAAATGTTAGTTTTACTTCTATAGCCTAAAAAATGATTTAGATTTTTTTGTTGTTTCATGAAGGTAAAAAAAGATTTTTATTTTAATCAAAAACAATGTTTTAAATTTCAGTTTTCCAGCTAAAATACTTTTTACCATCCTGCTTCTTCTGCTTTATTAATTAATTACCAATAAATTGATCAGTTTGGATCATTTTCATTATAGAAATTTTGACAAATTTTTAGAACTTGGGTTCAAATAAGTAGCTAATTTTAGAGTAATCTGTTCTTAAAAAAAATCAATAATTGTACTTCTTTTAAATTGTACACATTGAAAATAGTTGTTTTGTTTTCTAAAATGTTATTTTTTAATGTTTAAGCTGCTGTCTTATCTCTGGAAATATTAGAATATGTTTTCAGAAAGCAGAAAAACGGATTCGATTTGAGAAAAGTGTGAACTAATGAGGCTAACTGACTCCTTAAAGTGGTTGGTTTGTGTTTAAATGTCGAGTTATTCCGTCCTCCTCCTCGTGTCTGGGAGTCCGAAGCGCCACGGAGCCAGCGGTCGCTCCTGAATCCTCGGAAGAGAGAGCCCAGTTTGCTTTCCAGGAACTCTGCGTGGGAAACCTGGACGTCTTCCAGATGGTTTATATTAGCCGCCTGACAGCAGCAGGAGGAACTTTATGCTAAATCGGGGAACCGGGATCTGGCTTTTATTTCTTAAAACCAGTTTCTGGACGCCACAAGCATGGAAAAAAGGGAGGAAACTTTTTCTGTTTCTGCTCCACAAACCTGAAGTCTTGTTTAACGGGTAGAGTCTAAAGATTATACTCAAGTAGAAGTCAAATTACTTCAGTATATTTTTACTTAAGCAAAAGTAGCTTAAGAAATTATTTACGAGTAAGAAAGTATTTGATAAAAATGTCTACTTAAGTACTGAGTAACTGATCAAATTATCAATCATTTAATATTTAATATTACATAATCAGATTAATCAAAATATAAAGTAAAGTGGGAATTTTGGTATTTTAAGAACCTAAATGACTAGAATTCATGTGAATAGCAAAAGTAACAAAATCGGGCAAAAGAAAATGTTTCCAAATCAGTTTCTTTCTTTCAATACAAAAACTTACGAAACTTTAACATAAACTGCAGGTGTGTGTCTGTCTGGTGGATGTTTGGTTAAAACTTGTTTTTCATTCAGTGGGTAGAAAATCCAGAAATTTTAATCAGTTAACAGTAGAAAAATACTTCATAATAAAAATACTCAAGTAAAAGTAAAAAGTACATCAAATAAAAAAATACTCCTAAAATAATTTTTTCCCAAAAAGTTACTCAAAAGTAATTTAGTAAATGTAGTTACTATCCAACTCTGATCACTTTTGAAACTTGGGATGTTTTCCCACCTGATCGACTCGATTCGGGACCAAAACTTCAAAAGGCTGAAACCAATCAAACTCTGTGAGCAACCAGTTCCCCTCCTGGCCTCTGGGGGCGCTGCACCAGGAGCCACTGAAGGAAACGACACAAAAACCTCTGAAGACACCGAGCGCAACTTCCTTCACCAGACGGAAATAAAAACACTGGTGTCAGAATTTAACAGTTGCACGATTTTTAAAAACCATGAGCCATTTTCATGCTAGCTCTAGGCTAGTGGGTCTGTTTTGGTTGCATTTACCCAGAATGCCCTGCTCTGCAGTCCGCTTCCGGTGTCCGGTCTGCTTGGCGTTCACATGTACATTCGAACCGCACCAGAGATGACTCCAACCAAACCGAAACCAAGGATTTCTTGGACAGAAAACTTTTTATTAACCAGTTTCAATAATAAAACTGTTAAAGGTTTCAGTTCAGTTAAATGTTTTCTGTCAACTTCATTACCATGCAACAAAGTTCTTCTGTATGTAGGTAAAAATAGTGTCAAAGAAACCCTGAGTGTCTGCTTATGTCTTTCATATTTTTCTTTTTTCTATTTTCTAACATGGCTTCTTGCTCTCTGCATCAATGTGATCTTTAAAAATCTAAAACCTCTCATTACAATCACTGTACTGGATTTAAAAACATTTTCTACCTGTAAAACTGTTGGAAAAACCTCCAATTTAATAACTAATTTAAGTTTTATTTTGGAACATCAAAATAAACTGGTTTTAAGTTGGCTGTTGCTTTTTTAATCATATTTTTATGTTAAATTTATTAGGTGTTACCAGAAATATAGATGGAGGATTAAAAAAGAGCTGCAGTCCAATAAAAATCCTGGAAAGCTCCTGATTTAAACTTAAATATGGTTTATTTTGATACATAATGAAAGCGACTGTAAGTTTCAGCCTACAGTACTTGAACGCAGCGCCAATTGATTGGCCAATGGGCTGCTTGTTTTCATATCTCCATGGCAACAGAAGAACACGCGGCTGACGCAGCCCAGCTGAACGAATCTGCCGCTTGAGAACTTTTCTGTTGTATTTACCAACACAAACAGACAAAAGCCACATATTTATGTCCAGAAGAAGTAAACTGTCAAAGGAAGCGTTTGATTTGATTCTGGCAGCGGAGGAGAAACGGAAAAACTGATTTCCAAATGAGAAATCCTCGTTTTTTGCTGCAGTTTGTCTCCACCTGCTGGCCATTCTGGTGCCATTGCAGCTCTCCGCTGTTTCTTTGTTTCCAGACAAAGCAAATGAAGCAAATAAGGAAAATTACTATTACAGCCAGCAGGGCTCTGTTAAATGTTAAGTAATTCCGTAAAATATAAATATTGATAAGAAAGTAAACCGATGAATGAAATTTCTCAACATTTTCCTACTTTTCTTCATCAGTTCAGGTAGAATATTTCATTAGCAAAATCAAACATTTATTCTATTTCTTCCTTTTCTAGAGGTTCTGGGTTTCTATACTGGATCTTCCGGTTTGAGTTGCGTTTGTTTTCTCAGTTCTGAGCCACTTCCTGGTCTCGAGCTGTTGTTCGATCTGCGGCGTTTTGATGCCAAAGACGCGCCTCTCCACCTCCAGAACCTCGTCGAACAGATACCAGGCCTCCACGTCCAGCACGAAGGAGAAGAGCTGCAGCAGCCAGACGAAGGAGCGCGGCAGCGTGGGCTCCATGCTGGGGTAATGACTGGTGCACGACCTGCAGAGCAGACGAACACGTCTGGGTTCGTAACGGGACGCCTCGTTAACGGGTCGCTGGCTGAGCGTTCAGAGACTCACCGGGGGTTACAGGGTCGCAGCGGCGGATGCCAGTAGTTGAGGTTCAAGGGAGTCAAGAATCCGTTACTCAGGGAGATGACTCCAACCAACTTGGTGTGGTGCAGACTGGGCCCGTCTGATCCGTCCTCGTCGCCCCAGCAGAACTGGAAGCTGGAGGGACCGACGGAATGGACAACCTCCGGACAAGAAGACAGCCTCTTTAAACACATCTGGACGTTCTCTGAGACTCCTGAAGAAACGACAGCGTCTCTTAGTATGTTTCCCAAATCCCAATATATCCCTGGAGATGGATGGGTCTCCAAAACTGAGCCGACTTCAATCGGGTTTGTCTTCGGTTCACAGTAATGAAGCCAAAACTGAGATGGCTCAGGTTTGTTGGCAATCTTTTCTGCACCGCTGTCTCAAAACGTATTTCAGAAAGTTGTAGGTCTGGACTTTGACAGATGAGAGTATGAACGGATGAAAGAGGATGAACAGATGGAGTGAAATGACAATCGGATGAATGATGAGAGGAATGGATGGACAATGGAGTGAACAGAAGGACGATGGGATCAACGGACAGACGAGAGGAAGAATGGATGGTCAAGGTTTTGAGAAGAATCGGTGATAAACGGTAACTTTGGAGGAGTCCAACCCTGACCAGAAACAAGTGGGACCTACTGCGTACGAAGCTTTGACACCGGTCACGCAGAAACTTATCAAAGGTTTCCTGCTGTACTGGTCAACCAACCAACCTTCCCACCCTCTTTGTAGTGACCCTGACAGTTTTCATGCTCATTCAGATACTTACTTCTCTTTTTTGTCACTATATGTCTGTCCTGCTTGTCCAAGAAGAACAGTTTCTTTCCTTTCCACTGTTTCCTGTGAAAAAAGACAGAAATGATCACCTGTTCATCAAATGAAGTCATATAAACACCTTCAGGTTGGAGGCCCTGATGTCTCACCTGGCGGTGTCCTGGTCCCTTTTCTGCTGGGCCTCCACCAAAGCAGCCTGGACCAGTTTGTACCACTTCCTGAAGCTGAACAGGTCTGCTGTGAACCAGCACCAAACAGAACAACACAAGAAACAGCTTAACCTTTAAATTTTCATACCATTATGATTCAACCCAATGTTTTGAGGATGCACAAAATATTAGCACCTTGTTCGGGTGGAAATTATGCATTTTCTACTATTTTCCAGTATTTTCTTGAGAGACAGAAAAAAAGACAGAAGAGGAGGAAAAGACAGAAGGCAGAAAGACAGATGGACTGATAAGACAGGTAGAATGATGAACGGAGGAAAAAATAGATCAACAGAAGATAAATGGACAGACAGACAATGAACTGGATGGACAATAATCTGGATCTATTGATGCCACAACAATTCGATGAATTAGATACCTGGACGGACAGATGAATGTATGAAAGGACAGGAAGACAGAGGAACCAAAAGATTGAAGAATGGATGAACAATGGGATGACAGGAATGGGTGAATAAGGGGATGGACAGACGGTCAATGGGACAAACGGACGGTCAATGGGACAAACAGTCGGTCAATGGGATGGGCAGACGGTCCATAGGACGGACGGGCGATGCGTTGGATGTATGGATGAATGAATGAATAGACAGGTAAATACATAGATGGACGGACCACCTGGTAGATAAATAAAACCTTTACGATAAAACAGAAACATGGAGGACCAACCTTTGTCATCATGGGAATCAACATTGTTCGATAAATCCCTGAAACGCAAATAAAAGTCATAAAGGTGCAGCAGAGACTGCGAGGTCTCCATGGCAACAGCTCAGGTGTGTCAGGTTACCACTCAGTGTGATCATCCAGGCCAAACATCACCTTCATGGTGACGATGATGAGGGCAGCGGCCTGCAGGTCGTACCGCGGCAGGTCGGGACGCGACCCGCCGTCCAACGTGTGGCGCTTCTGATCCGCCATACCTGCGCGGTCCATCAGGACACAGACCCACCTGTGCAGCTCGTCTGAGGACCGGAACGGACAGGGGGGTTTGTTAGAGGTCCCGGTACCAGTCTGAGGGACTGACTGGGTCGAACAGGTTACCGGGCAGGTTAGCGTCGGTCAGGTAGCGCAGGCTGAGCGGCGCCGGGTGGAGCGATGCTTCTGGGACGATGGGAGGAAAAGCAGGGAGCTGCAGGAACTGGACCAGAACCTGCGCTTCTTTATGGACCGAGCGGTGAGACGGGATACTCTGCAGGAACAAGAACCACCGCTGGCAGATAAAACGGGTCAAAAAACAAGGGAAACCTAGTCTCTACGTTTGGATCATTGGTTCTCTAACCTTCAAAAGGCCAGAATTTATATTCAGGGGTTGAAAATAACCGAGTCGAACCTCAGCAGGTTGAAATATTAAAGTATTTTTAAGATGCTTACTGTTTAGACCAGAGGTGGGCAACTTCAGGCCTGGAGGGCCGGTTTCCTGTAACTTTTAGATGCATCCCAACTTCAACACACCTGAGTCAAATAACGAGGTCGTTAGCAGGACTCTGGAGAACCTGACTGCACATAGGAGGAGATTCAGCTGTTGGATTCAAGTGTGTTGGACCAGGGAGACATCCAAGAGCGGCAGGACACCGGCCCTCCAGGACCAGGATTGTCCACCCCTGGTTTAGACTACAGAACAAACACTTTGTTTATGGATTCAGGACACATTCACATTCAAATTCAAATATACTTTTTAATCCCAAAGGGAAATTAATGTTATAAAACCCAGTTATTCCATAAACTCACAGACTAAAACCAAGGAAAACCCATTCAAAAGCCTAAATGTCGAGTAAATTATTACAACAGTGCATTTTAGCAAATCGGAAATCATCATTATTAACTGGACATGTTATTATTAGCATGATAAAATCAGAATTAGCATTTCAATTTGGACAGCGTTAGCATACTAAAGCTAACATGAGCCAAACAGTGAAAAATGACAGTAGTTCCTTTTAGTACAATGACCAACCTCAACATGGAAGAGAAGAGCATCCGGACCACACAGCTTCATCTCTTCTGGAAGATCTTCGTATGCCGTCACATACGGGACGTGACCTTCTTTTACCAGCCTGAAACCAGAGGTGGATGCTTAGGAGCTGCTGAAGGATTAGCATGGGTTAGAAACAAAACTGAAAATAGAAATGTTGTTTTGCTTTGACTGGAAGCCGCAGCCTTTAACGTCTGGTTTAACTTCAATAAACGTGAAAATAATGGGCCGAATCCAGAGCCTTGGGGAACTCCATTCCCCAATATTAAACTATAATCTGCTAAATAAGAGCACAATATTTGAAAATGTATGTTCAAAGCGCATAAAAACGTTTTACCAAACAATATTTAATACAGATTTGTAAAGGGAGAAAGAAAATACAGTTTGAAAGGAACTGAATTTAGATGGAGAACAGTGACAATGGAAATCTTCATTTCACTAAAAGGTGTCAGTTTATGGAATAATCTTGATTAGTGAGATAAAACAATCTCAATCTCCTTCTGCCTTTAAAAGTCAATTGAAAATTATGATGAAGCGACATGGCGTTGAATTAGTTAACGTTTTGTTTTTTATTTGAAATATGTTTGTAATAATTGAATAGCAAATTTTATTTTTTATTTCATGATTTCTATTAAAGTTCGTCTTAAAACCCATTTATTTTACTTGGCTTTCAACACCAGCGGGATCTAGTTTTAAATTGTCTGTTTTTGTTTTTAAACTGTAAGTTTTTATTTTGTTTTTTTATTATGTTGTGTTTTAATGTCCAGCACTTTGTATCAGCTGTGGTTGTTTTAAAGTGCTTTATAAATAAAGTTGGTTTGGTTTGGGTCAATAAACTACTCGAGTTTATTATGGAATGAATTAAAAAAAAAAACATGAAATGAAAATTAAATAAGCATTTAGCAAAAATATCCAAGTTTTTCCAGAATATTTTTGAGATTAACCGAATTTTTTCTTTAGTTTTCTAGCAAACTTCCGACTTTCTAAGCCCTTTCCATGTTTTTTGGTGAAAATGTTATCACCTTTCTGTCCCTGTATAACGGCTCTGATGCTCCATCGTGTTTAAGTCTTTTAAACATTTTAAAAAGTGGAAACGTGGCCATCCAGGTGTGTTTTGCTACCTGAGCAGGTCGCTGAGCGTCAGAGCTTCGCGGCTCCAGACCAGAGCCAGGTGGATCAGAGCCAGAGTTTTCTTCATGGTCATCAGGCTGCGGCTCCGTTTCCACGACGACCAGGTGCCTGCGCTGCTGTAGTCCGATCCCAGCCAGTCACTGGAGCTCCCTGAGGGTCAAAGGAACATTTCAACCAATTGGAACAGTCTAAAATATGTAATATTTCACTAAATTCACCGTGGATTGATTGACTGTACGTTTCTGTTTTAGTACCTGCATTAGAGCCAGTGGAGCTGCACAGAACCGACCCGGAGTCGGTGAGATGATCAGACAGAACCGACTCCGCGGCGCTGTCCACGTCGGTGTCCGAGTCCAACGCTGCCTGATGGGAAAACATGGAGGAATTAACTTACAACTTATTTAACATTTTTACAAAGACTAAAATTAGTTTAAGAAGAAAAGTCACAATTAAAATGTGTATATTTTGATTTTAGCCCTGACACTTTATAATAACCTAATAGAAAGACTTTAGTGAAACTTTGTTAAAATTATAGAAAAATTTAAACTGCAAAAGATATTTACAGAGCAAATATAATTTAAAAATATTTTTACTCTGTAAAATTATCAAAATTAAAAAATCTATTTTAAAGTATTACTGAAAAAAAAGAAATTCCCTGGAAACACATGAGCTAAAAATTACAGAAATAAATACTATTAAAATCTTCCCAGAACATTAATGAGAAAAAAGTAGATTTTCGAAAATAAAAATTATTTTAAAATGACCAAAATGTAGATGAAAGTGTCAAAAAAACCAAATAAATTATAGAAACCTGAAAACATAAAAAAACAAACCTATACCAGTGATTAACAAAAGGAAACTGACCCCTCTGAACCTTAAATTCCTGATTGGGTTTCTGGTGTATCCCTGCTGGCTCTTCTGCAGATAAAGTCTCCACATCTGACACAGAACGTCGTCCTGAAACCAAAAGCGTCAAACTAACAAAACGGGTTTTATCTGCTGATAACGGATCAGCGGGAATGACGGGAGAGGACCTTAAACTGAGGAGAGACTCCCGATCTGAGGAGAGCGTCGGCCTGGTTCTGCAGGATGAACTGGAAACCTTCGCACAGCATCCAGACGTAACCGTGATCTGAGGAACAACAAATGATCAAAACATAAACAGCGTCAAAAGACGTCAAGATGCTTCATTATTCAGGTGTTAGAAGTGAAGCTTTGAGACCAAACTTAACATTTCTGGGAAATTTTAAAGCCAAAACTCTTAAATAAACAAAGTTTGATATGTGAAAAAGAAACAGGGGGTTAAAACTGACCCGGCTTCCTGATTCTGGATTTACTGGCGATCCGGGAAACTCTGTTGGAGTTGGAAGTGAACAACATGTCCACGACTTCTCTGGTTCTCTGAGGACATTTGGATAAAACACCAAAAAACAAACAAACAAAAATCACCACTTACACAGGAGACACGTTGAATGCACAACAGTGACACCTGCAGGACGGTTGGTGGTACTGCAGTGAGCACCAGCTCAATTTGAGTGGATCTAAGAGTCTTGGGGCAATTGTACATGGAAGAAAATGGAGAGCCATATTCTGCCAAAAAACTTTAAATTTTTTTTAGATCCATATCAAAAATGTTCAAGGAAAAAATCAAGAACATTTGTGAGTTTGAAAAGTCCAAAATTTGCTAAAAAAAAAAACCCTGAGAAATGTGAGATGATTCTGAGAAATTTTCTAGAAAAAAATCTCAGAGTGAAGATTCACTAGGAAAAAAACAAACACTTTAAGATTAATGTAGAAAAGAACAGAAAGAAATGAAACATGTTCAACTGCTGGAATTAGAGTTAGAAAAGTCTTTTAAGTTAAAAATCCTCCACTTTCGGAAATGTTTTGGGTTTGAGCAGGCACATTTTTTTCACTTTGGAAACTCAGTGATGTCTTTGTTTTTTTTTCACATTTCTGAGTGTTTTTCCTTTGTTTTTGCCTGGAATGGCCCCAATCTTTGTTTGAAGTCAAACTCTGTTACCTCGATGACATTGTGGCAGGACTTGCAGTAGAAACGTCCCTCGTCTGAGACGCCCCAGTCCACGGCTGCACACTGATTGCAGGGCTCCTTGTATCCGTCCTGAACCAGAGGAAACACAGGAGGACAGGAAAAGGTGAGACAGTAAAATCTGATTTCTATGCATTAAAAACGAGCCAAGCAAGAAAATAACAAACAAAACATTACTGCTTCTATTTACTCATGCTTCAAAGAATAAAATGATAATATAAATAAATCTTTCCTTTTGTTGAGATAAAATCTGGTCAAAATCTCAAGAACAGTTTGATCTTTATATGAATAAATTGTCATTAAACATTAATTTTAGAACATTTCAAAGCTGCTGAAACTATTTTAACTAACAACAGTAAAAGGTTGATGGGAAGACTGGAAAACGTATAATAAAAAAATCATATCTTACATAATTTTATGGCCACGATTTGTAACAGTAGCAACATAAAGAACCAAACTAATTTATTAAAATTAAAACCTGCCATCTGTACCAATATTTACAGTTTAGCTGGAGGTTAGCAGTTAAAAACTATATTCGCCAAATATTAAATAAGATGCTGTCTTATCAGGATCAGTAATTAAAATAGATTTATAGCACGTTTCAGAGTTTGTTAATTAGAAAACATGATTAAAAAACAGGTTTTGTTTACGGAGTTCGATGCAAATCGACTAGTTAACATTAAATTAACTCTTAAAAACAAAGATATGCTGAAAGAAAGTTTAAAATAACTAAATAAAAGTTGAAGGGAAACCACTGGAAAATGTTTCATGGAAAACAATACAGAATTTTATGGCAATAATTTTTAAAGCAGTATAATCATATAGTCAAAACATAATATTTGAACAAATATGCTTTTTTAAAAAGTTTGCTGAAAGTTGATAGTTAAAATCTATGTTCACCGATTATTTTAAAAAATGCTTTATATCCAGAATCAGTAAATAAAATCTGTATGGGATGCAAATTAGTTTGTTAATCAGAAGATAAAAGAAAAAAACAGGTTTTCTTAACGGAGTTTGGCGCAAATCAACTAGCTAACACCAACATTTACGTTTTCTGAGTGACATTTACCCAAAAAATATTAAATTAGTGATCAGCGCTTACCGTATCCTCTTCATCCATGGTTAAGGTTCAGATTTATCGGTTACGTATTGATTTGATCAGCTTTTAATGTCCGCAGTCGCTGTATCATGTGGAGCATAAGAGTGGTTTGGATTTCTTCTTCTTCTTCTTGTTTTCTTTCAGGCCGGAAGCTGCACTGCTGCCACCTGCAGTCCGATCCGCGAACTGCAACACCAACAGGTCAAATTAACTTTGGGACTTTCGTAACTTTAGAAACTTTTACGATCCTGAACCCGTCAAACTGAACGAAGCACAAGAACGTTCTCTTAACACGTGTACATTTCGCGAAAACCTTGGAGTTTTCCCAAACTTATACTCCCAGAAATTGTACACACAAGTCTGCTTTTAAAACTTTGCATTTTAATGTGTTTATCGGCGTGTTAATGTCCGCGATGCTTTCTTTGCTCTAGTTTATGAGATTTTTTTGCTTCCTCAATCTAAAAGCGGATTTGGGTGAGATCAGAGATTATAAATAGAGCCGCCAGATGTTTCCGCTACATTCTCTTACATAACGTCACGACGTGAGATCCTTTTGTTTAAAATGTGTGTTTGTTGTTGTTTTGTTTCGGTTTTTAATGTTTTATTTGTGTATTTTGGATTAAATCTCAGCCACCATGAACGGGTTCAGATTTCACGAGCAAACGCACAGCGCGAGCGCCTCATCAGGCCGTCAAGTTCACGCGCGCAGGAACAAGAACAACCCCGTGGACTTTCAAAATAAATGCATTTCTGAAACAATTTCGTACCGTATGAAGAAAATAAGATTTATTTCTATTGACTTGTCTTATTTAATCCCTAATTAAGCCTTGTTTTTGAATATAGTTGAATGTTGTTAGATAAAACATGATGTTTTGTAAAACATAAAAAATCAAATTAAAATGTTTATTTGAGGTTCAAAATAGCTCAAAAGCCATGATAACGACATTATGCCGCTGTTTTTAAGTGGTTTAACTTTATAGATCTAAAAAAATACAAAAATAAAGATTAAATAAACTCAACTTGTACTATGGAAAGGCTGAAACTTTGGGACAATTACAGAGCTCTCTGGACACTTTTTCATCCGTTTTCAGGGGATTTCTTTTCTCTCTTCACATTACTGTGTAGAGCTGTTGCCTTGCAGCAAGAAGGTTCTGGGTTCGATTCCCGGTCTTTTTGCATGGAGTCTCCATGTTCTCCCTGTGCATGGTGGGTTTTCTCCAGGTACTCTGGTTTCCTCCCACAGTCCAAAAACACAGGTTAATTAACAGGTTAATTGGCCTCTCCAAATTGCCCCTAGGTGTGAGTTCATGGTTGTTTGTCCTGCACAGTAAAAATGCCAGTGTTGAATTAACACCCAAAAGTGTCTATATGTGTCCAACTCAGCGGGTGTTAAAGTAACACTTTCAAAAGTGTTAAAATTTTGACAACCCTTTTTTTTTTTTTGTTAAATTACCATTGATCTATAAACTGAAATGGGTTTCAGGAAAGTTAAACTTCCCATTTCTGCGTATTGCTTTGAAGATTTTCTACTGGATTTGATTAATGTTGACTTGTGGGTCAGTTATTTACTTTTTTAACACCACATTATGTTTTGTGATCAACACACTGGTGTTACTTTTAATATATTTTAACACTAACACCGTTGTAAATGTTAGTGTGACACTCTGTGTTGTTGAATTTAACACCAGCTGACTTGGACACATATAGACACTTTTGGGTGTTGATTCAACACTGACATTTTTACTGGGTGTGTGTCTCTGTGTTGCCCTGCAACAGACTGGTGACCTGTCCAGGTGACTCCGCCTCTCACCCAGAACATCAGCTGGAGAGGAACCAGCACCTCCTGACCCACTAAGGGACAAAGGTGTAAAGAAAATGAATGGATGGATGGATGGACATTACACATTAAAAATGCCAGTGTTGAATTAACACCCAAAAGTGTCTATATGTGTCCAAATCAGCTGGTGTTAAAGTAACACTTTTGAAAGTGTTAAAAGGTTGACACCCACTTTTTGTTAAATTAACATTGGTCTATATACTGAAATAATTTTAAGAAAAGTTAAACTTTCCATTTCTGTGTCTTGTTTTGAATGTTTTCCACTGGATTTGATTGATATTGGCACCTTGTGGGTCAATTATTTACTTTTTTAACACCACATTATGTTTTGTGATCAACACTACACTGGTGTTACTTTTAACATATTTTAACACCAGCACTGTTGTAAATGTTAATGTGACACTCTCTGTTGTTGAATTTAACACCAGCTGACTTGGACACATATAGGCCCTTTTGGGTGTTAATTCAACACTGGCATTTTTACTGTGTTCTTACTCTGACCTATCCCAACATTCAGCCATGAAAAAAGCTACTTCACAGTCAGACGCTTTTTTTTGTTTGTTTGTGTAATGTACCCAACTGAGCGCAAATATGTTGAAACAGAGACTTTAAAAATCAGATTCAGCTTCTTGCTTTTAATCATCCTAAATGTTGATTCATGTGGATTCCATTACTGCTGTTGATTTCATGCTTTTATTCTGAAGCCGTCAGGCTGAAGCCATTTCCGCCGCGCCTCCTTGCTTCTCGCCAGCTTCCCTGATCGGCTCTCGGTCTTCCTGGTTCTGCGGAGTTGGAGTCGTTTTCCCTGCGCCTTTCTGTACCAAACAATGACTTCATCCGCTCTGGATGCGGATATTTGAGTTTCTAAGAGAAAATGTGTGAGTTTAGCGGCTGACCTTTCGGGACCTTCCCTCCGCTGAGTCCGTCCCGCTGCGGATCATCCACCAGTCAATCTGTCCAACATGGGAGCGAACTTCGTTGTTTTGACACTTTTCGCAGTTTGTCTCTCCAGAACAGAGGCTGCTGTGTCTCCACCCGAAGACAAACAGCAGCAGGAGTTTGGTAAGTCCTCCAAACATGGAGGTTTATATGAAAACCTTCTGACTGAAGTTGATTCAGGGAGACAGAGGCGATTCCAGAAAAGTTCATTATGGTGGCCGTTGATCTGGGGGCCAGAAAAACTTGGACTAACAAATAAATGAAGTTTATTTTGAGTCCAGATATTTATAAGACCACTGTTTTAGAACCCAGTGGCCAAATTGATCAAATTACATATAAACATTTTTTATTACTTATGTGTTTTTGTTGTCAATTAATTAATCAGTGCACTGGGGGCGGGGCCAATCACTGGGCCCCTTACATTCATGACTGCACTACTGGAAACGTTTGAGGGGGGGGGGGGACGAAACTGTTGAGCGGGTTGTGCTACGTTTGTCTTGATTTTTACCCAGGAAGCATTTCAGCTAAACCGTGAGTGAAACAGTCATTGGGACTGACTAGTATATATACCATTGGGGAAGGAAACTTTAACATTAAATACACCTTTCTCACCAGGCGAGGGCGCACTTCCTCCGTCAATAACCAGACATTTAAGCGACTTGAAACCCTTCCTCCCTCCCCGGCACCCCCAGCCCCGGGCCCCCATCCGGCCCCCCATAGCCCCGGGCCCGAATCAGTGTCTTCCCTCAACCTGACCCATTAGTTGGTTTTAAACATTTTGCTGTGTCTTTCCTCTGCAGAACCTCTGCGGTCCATGCTGGACGACTTCGATGTTCTTCCATTGTCCAGCCTGCAGACCCACTCCGTCCGCCGCCGGGACGTCCAAACCGAGGCACACGTCGAGAAGCTGCTGAGCTTCAACGCCCTGCAGAGGTCGGACCCCAAAACTTCACTTATTCCTCTGAGCTGAGTGTCCAAACATAAACTCCCCTTTTCCTTCTTCCTGCTGATTTCAGGAACTTCAGGCTTTACCTGAGAACCAACAACGAGATCTTTACGGAGGATTTCAAGGCCATTGTGGAGGACGAGGATGGACAGAGACGAAGCTTCCCGGTCAACAGACACAACTACTTCACCGGACACGTCATCGGTAAGGTGTTCTTCAGGGTTTCAGAGTCAGATTCACCTCAGTCCTGGGTTTATGAGAGTCCTTGGAGAAGCCTTGACGAATCAGACGTCCCTGAAAACCAGCCAAAGAATTTAGAAAATGACGCTCTAGATGACTGTTTGGTCGACTTTGATAAGGATGAGCAGGGAGTTGCTTTATATTTGAGTTTTCTCTCTTCCAGGGGAGGAAAACTCTCGTGTTCAGGCTCATATCGACGACCACGAGTTCTCAGCTCACATCCTGACGGACGAGGCGGAGTACAACATCGAGGTAAAGAGCAAAGAAACTCAATTCCTAGTGAATAAACATGGAGTCACTTTAAAATGTCTCATTCCTCTCTAGCCTCTGTGGAGGTTCACGTCAGCGCCCCCCGATGGCCGCCTCCTGATCTACCGGTCGGAGGACATCAGGAACATCAGCCGGCTGCAGCAGCCCTCAGTCTGCGGATACGTGGCGTCCGAATCCGCTCACCTTCTACCGGAGGGGGTCAGGGCGGCGACGAAGGGCGATGAAGAAGGTCGGTAGGACGTCAAAACAAGTCGGACAGAGAGTTTCTGTTTTAGGATGATCAGCTATTTCATTTTCTCCCATTGATGTCTGATGATTTTTAAGAAAAATCAAATGAAAAGATGCATTTTTGGTCAATCTCCAATTAAATATTTGTAAATATATTCCAAAATCACCTCCATTTAGATAAATTCAGCCATGATTTTATGGAATGATGAAGTATCAGTGAAATTGTTCTCCTTGACCTTTAAGCTGCTTCTAGAACAATTTTCTCACTTCATTTCTTTTGACTACCCAATCAGTAAAGGAGTACCACAAGGTCTGTTGTTGGACCACTCGATTTTCTCCTTCTCTCTTTGACTCGTTTACCATATTTTTCCAGACTACAGAGTCCGGACTCTGTGGGTGCACCTCACTAAGCCGCACCCACAAAGTTTTTTTAAAACTGGAAATGTTCACACATAAGCCACACTGGGCCATAAGCCGCATGTTTCAAAGTGTGGGAAAAAGTAGCGGCTTATATTCCGAAAAATACGGCAGTTAATATTCTGTTGACACATTTTTACTGCATTCTATTTTTTTCCAACATTTTCACGTTGGGAAAATTTGTTGTAGTTTTATGCTGGATAATTATTCCAATCTATTAGCAACAAATCTCTCAAACTTATGTCCTTTCAAAACATCTATTTTTTTCTTTCTCAACTAAATCCTGTTTAAAGAACCAAATTAATCTCTGGAAAGACTCCAGAAATCTGTCAAAAAACAGTAAAAATTACATTATTATGACATTTTTTCATAAAGCAACCCACCGTTTGTCCATCTTGTCTGCTCAGAGTCGGTGTTCAGAGGGAAACGCCAGGTCACAGACCATAAGAGGAACACGTGTCCAATGCTGCTGGTGGCGGACCATCGCTTCTACCGATACATGGGCCGAGAGGAGGAGAGCACCACCATCAACTACCTGGTTAGCTCACTGCCTCCATGTTGCTTCTTTTCCCTACTTCTAGTGATCTGACCTCTCCATCCCTCTCTGTCCAGATCGAGCTCATCGACCGCGTCGACGACATCTACAGAAACACGTCATGGGACGAAGAGTTCAGCGGTTACGGAGTTCAGATCCAGCAGGTGAGGAGGAGACGCCGCCGCTGGTCGCTGCAGTGAAGACGACCAGATGTTGAAGTGAGAAGACTTTGTGTTTCTGCTGCCAGATTATCATTCAGAAGTCTCCCACTGAGGTCGGTCCTGGAGAAAGTCACTTCAACATGAGGGGCAGTCCAGTGGCGGGGAAAGACGTCTGGGACGTCAAGAAGCTGCTGGAGGTAAGAAACGCTGAGCATCAGCAGGCGAAAGGGAGAAACGGGCTGCTGTTTGTCCTCCATGTTCAGAGGAACCTGTAGCTTAGGAAGCTAACATGGCTGGATGGATGAATGTTAGCATGGATGGAAGTGATTCAATGCTCTGTTTTAATGAGTGTAAATAAATAGAGCATCCTAATCATAATAACAAATAACGATCTCTGAGCCCATTTGCTCCTCTCTGGATTTAAGTCTTCAGCGTTTGACTCTTTTTGGAGTTGACTGTTTCCTGTCTGACCTCCTGCAGCAGTTCAGTGTGGACATTGCAGAGAATGCCTCCAACGTCTGCCTGGCCCACCTCTTCACCTACCAGGACTTCGACGAAGGGACCCTGGGCCTGGCCTACGTGGCGCCAAACAAACCAGACTTTCCTGGAGGTCTCTGCTCCAAACGTAAACGCCAAAGTTTCCTCTACAGGTTGTCACGGTTACCGTCAGCATCGCTGTAGTGATTATGAACCTGCTGTTCAGCTTCTGTTTCGACAGCAAACAAACATGGATCCATCTATCTGAACACGGGCCTCACCAGTACCAAGAACTACGGGAAAACGATCCTGACCAAGGTGAAGTCCTGAAGCCCTTTCTGAGGGTTTTGTGTGAGTTTTTGTAGCCTTGTTCTGATGGATCATCTCTACAGGAAGCAGACCTGGTGACGACCCACGAGCTGGGCCATAACTTCGGAGCGGAGCATGATCCGGACAACGTGGCGTACTGCGCCCCGCGGGAGGATCAGGGAGGGAAGTACGTCATGTACCCCATCGCTGTGAGCGGAGACCACGTCAACAACAAGGTGCCGAGATATTCTAGATAGATGGACAGATGCTACCATGGATTGATGGATGATATAAGCAACCATCCATCAATCCTATCATGCAAGAAGGTGCCATGTTTTTTCCATCGTAAACCAGAAAAAGTTTCATGACGGCTCGTTTCCCCTTCAGCTTTTCTCCAACTGCAGCAAGCAGTCCATCGTGAAGCGGCTGCGCTCCAAAGCGGCGACCTGCTTCAAGGAGAGGAACGTCAACGTGTGCGGGAACTCGCGGGTGGAGCAAGGCGAGGAATGCGACCCGGGGTTGCTGCACTTCAACTCGGACCGCTGCTGCACCCAGGATTGCCGGCTGAAGGACGGAGCAGAGTGCAGGTCCGAGTCGCTCCGGGTCGGGGGTTCAACGCCGCTCCGATCGGCTGATCCGCCATCTTTCTTTGTTCAGTGACAGGAACAGCGCCTGCTGCAAAGACTGCAGGTTCCAGGTGAGGGGTGAGGTCTGCCAGGAGCCCATCGACGCCACCTGTAAGGGCCACTCCTACTGCACAGGTCAGCACTCTGGGTTTCCTCTTCTACAGGAACACAGACATTTTGTTGGACAGTCAAAACAATGCAGAATTAGTGTAAAGTTTCAAACTGGAGCTATTTTAAAAATACTTTACTTTTTCAATTTGAAATATTAACCAATTAAAAATATATGTCTATAAAAATAAAACATTTTTTTTGGAATATTTTAACGTACATAAATTACGAAAAGTTCTGTTTTCCAACAGGAAACAGCAGTGAGTGTCCTCCGCCGGAGAACGCTCCGGATGGAACGGTGTGTCTGGACAACGGGGAATGCCGTGGTGGAAAGTGTGTTCCCTTCTGCCAGGTGGTCAAAAGGCTGGAGCCCTGCGCCTGCAACGGTAACGCTGCTGCATGGGTCCGAGAGCGGTTCTGATGGGGAGTGTCATGTGTTCTTGAGCGGTTCTAGTGGGGATGTCATGGGTCCGAGAGCGGTTCTGATGTGGAGTGTCATGGGTTTGAGAGCGGTTCTAGTGGGGAGTGTCATGGGTTCTTGAGTGGTTCTGTGGGAGTGTCATGGGTTGGAGCGGTTCTGTGGGAGTGTCATGGGTCTTGAGGGTTCTGTGGGGAGTGTCATGGGTTTGAGAGGGTTCTATGGGGAGTGTCATGGGTTCTTGAGCGGTTCTAGTGGGGAGTGTCATGGGTTCTTGAGCGGTTCTAGTGGGGAGTGTCATGGGTTCTTGAGTGGTTCTGATGGGGAGTGTCATGGGTTTTGAGCGGTTCTAGTGGCGGGGGTTAGTGGAGTGTCATGGGTTCTTGAGTGGTTCTGATGGGGAGTGTCATGGGTTTGAGAGCGGTTCTGATGGGGAGTGTCATGGGTTCTTGAGCGGTTCTAGTGGGGAGTGTCATGGGTTCTTGAGCGGTTCTAGTGGGGAGTGTCATGGGTTCTTGAGTGGTTCTGATGGGGAGTGTCATGGGTTCTTGAGTGGTTCTGGTGGGGAGTGTCATGGGTTCTTGAGTGGTTCTGATGGGGAGTGTCATGGGTTCTTGAGTGGTTCTGATGGGGAGTGTCATGGGTTCTTGAGTGGTTCTGATGGGGAGTGTCATGGGTTTGAGAGCGGTTCTGATGGGAGTGTCATGTGTTCTTGAGCCGTTCTGGTTCTCTGATGAGTAGCAAGAAACACTAAGTTGACTTTTGTCCCAGCTGAAGTCGTCTTCCTTGTGAAGCTTCGGGTCTAACCCAACCTTCTGGTTTCTTCCCAGAAACCGACTCGTCCTGTAAAGTCTGCTGCCGGGGGAGCAACGGAGTCTGCAGCCCCTTCGTTGACGTCAAAGGCGACTTTGTGTATTTGCGGAAAGGCAAACCTTGCACCGTGGGCTTCTGTGACGGAGCGGTGAGACAAACACTCATGACTAATTGGTTTTGGCATTGCACCATCACAGTTGAAACAACAAGAAGAAGAAGAGTCCCTTGCTCACGGTCTGGATCACCGCTATAAGTAGTGCAAGTTACCAAAACCATAGGGCCAAAAGGGATACTTTCAGTCTGACTCAAAGGTCTGTAGCTGGTCTAACCAAGGTTCCTTTAGGAAGATAAAGAAGGGCCCTGGTTTTCTGTGGTTCTTAGTTCTAGTGGCCATTCAGAGATGAAGGGAAGGATGATCACTGGTTTAACCTCATGGTTGTTCCTCAACCTCCACAACCAGAAGCCCAAAATGGAAAAGGCATCTACTGAATCCCCGTGACCACAAAACAAAGAGATGGGGACCCTTAAGGCTTCAGATCAACCAAAAAGGCTTAAACTGTAGGGCTGTGTAATAATATCGATATCGCAATATATATTGATATTTTCTTTCCTAGAAAAAAAATCGATATTCATCCCCAAGTATAGTAACGTCCAACTGTCACCTTGTTCACTCACTGCTGGCTTCACCAGGTCATCAGGCTTAGAGTGATTCCTTCAGATGTTCAGGTTAAAAAGGTATCAAACTATTCAGAGCAGGAACTTGGTTCACTTTATTTACTTTACTAATGCATGTCAGCTACAGTTTGGACTGTTTCAACTAAAAGAAACATGTTTTCTCACCACTTCTTTGGTTCATTTTGTCCAGCTGTCCACTTTAAGTCTGTGTCCAACCAGAACCAGTATTGTGTAGTTGGAGCTTTTAATCAGTTTTCAGTTAAATTAATTCAGTCCAACTTTATAACAGTCACAAAATGTCACCAAAATCACTCTGTCCCTCTAAAATCTGTCAGAAAATCGCAAGTGTATTGAATTGTATCGGTTGCTGAATATCGCAATATATATTGTATCGTGGGCAGAATATTGTGTATTGTATCATATTGTGAGATTATTGTATCACTACAGCCCTATTAAACTGAACCCACCATTCCTGTCTGTACAGGGGAAGTGCATGAAGCAGGTGCAGGATGTGGTGGAACGCCTGTGGGACTTCATCGATAAACTCGACATCAACACGTTCAGAAAGTTCCTGGCTGATAACATCGTGGGCTCGGTGGTGGCGTTCTCACTCCTCTTCTGGGTTCCTTTCAGCATCCTGGTCCACTGTGTGGTCGGTGTCCCTCCTCACAGACGCCTCTCTGGGGGGTTTTCTCCCTGAAAGCCGTAACTTTGTTCTGCTTTCTGTACTTCCAGGACAAGAAGATGGATAGACAGTATGAAGAGACCACCAAGTCTCTATTCTTCTCCAGCGTGAGTATGAGCTTCCCCAGTCATGCCACCTATAGCGGATAGCAGGATGTCGGCCTGAGGTGCAACAGCTTATCAGATCAATAAACAGTCTGGTTGATGATGGCATTGGTCTTTGGCAAGACATAAACTGATAAAGAACCTGGCGTATGGTTAACCTTTACCTTGGGAGAACCCAGTCAGCATTAGTTGAAGGTCAGAAACTCCTGCTCACCAGCTACAGTTGCCTGTAATTAGCATTTCTGCCATCCTCTTTGCAGCCAATGTCTCCATTTTGGAACCACTTCCACCAAATAGCACAAGTCAAATCTAGCTTGAAGCCAAGAAATTTTATTGGCAGCTGACTGCATTTGTTGATGACATCAACATCTTATCCGCCATTTTCAACCTGTGATGAGTCTGCAGTAGCTGCAAATCAATTCCTTGAGGTCCAACCTTTTCAGCAGTTGTGGCAGAAGAGCATGTATACCTTCAACTCAACGGGTCAATCAACAACGTGCAAACGTACCAAGAGATTTCCGAGAAACTGGCCTCAACGGTAGATGCACAAAATGACGTCATCTTAGTGTCAACCACAGCTTCCCCTACATGTTCCTGCCTATTTTCACACCCACATTCGGAGGAACACGCTGCTAACAGAGGCTAAACCCAAACCAGAGATTAAACAGCTACAGTGAGACTTCACAATGGAGAAGGGGCAGAAAGTGTCAGAGGAAGCTCTTACTAACTCTGAGCCAAGGTTTTTAATCGGTTTCAGACTTGGTGATCCCTTCAGGGTAAAGGCAAACCCTGCTTTAGATTGAGGCATTTCGATGGACTGTTTGGACAGGTTTCACTGGGATTTGGTTGAAGAGCCTTACAGCTGTAGAAGCCACAGGAACATCAGAGAAAACAACAAGTTTATCTTAAGGTGTTGCAGCTTCATCTATGTTAAACTTCAGATTGGGGAGGTTTTTGGCTTAACAGATCCTCTAGAAAGTAGTCCTTTAAAAATACTTTTGCAGTGGTGGGTCCACTTCTGCTAATAGTGGAGCTAATTTTCCACTTGGTTCTTGAGCCAACTTTGGAAACATTTAGCATGAACAGCATCAACATGGTTGAATTAAACAACCAATGCTAACAATGCTAGCATTGTTTTCTACTAAATATCATGCTGGTAGCATTTTAGCATCAGTGGGACTAATGTTTATGACTTGGGGTTTGCATAACTAACGTTTTAGCTAGCAGTGCCGACCACTGTCCTCTGACTTCCTTCTGTTAACTTTCAGATAACTGAAGGTTAACAGCAAAAATGTTCATTTGTGCTGCTTTGGCTTTGAAGATATTAATGAAAGTGTAAAGGTCAAAAGGTCAACCAGCCCCCCCACTTTTATGAAATCAAACAAAATTGGTGTCAAACATTAGTGCTACGTTTGTGCAGCAAAAATTTTCATTTGTGCCGCTGTCATTTTAAAGATATAAAGAAAGTTTGATTTCATAAAAGTTGGGGGGGCTGGTTGACCTTTTGACCTTTACACTTTCATTAATATCTTCAAAGCCAAAGCAGCACAAATGAAAATTTTTGCTGCACAAACGTAGCCGAGTTGATTGACACCATTTGTCTGATTTGAAGAAGGTGGGGGGGTTGGTTGACCTTGAATGACCTCTAGAAACATTTCTTTATATTTTTAAAATGACAGCGGCTCAAACGAAAATTTTTGCTGCGCAAACCAGAACAAACGTTTGACACCAATTTAGTCTGATTTGAAGAAGGTGGGGGGGCAACTTCACTCAGGTGGTTCCAGTCTAGTCATCACCACTCTGACAGTCCGTTTCTTTCCCAGAATGCCGAGCTCCTGAGCAGCCTTGATTCTGCTTCTGTCCGGATCTTCAAGCCTCTAAACTTCCCTCCCGCCCCTGTGCGGCTCGCACCGATCAGCCCCCAGCTTGCCAGCACCCCGCCGGTCTTCGGCGCCGCCCCGACCTCGAGCCACACATCGCCGCCTGTGGATGCGCCCCACATGGCCACCATCTTGGAGAACCCCAGCCTGGACTCCCACCTGGACGAGGAGGAGCTGCAGGAGGCGTTCGGGCGCCCAGCTGGAGCTACTCGCCGCTCATTTGAGGACCTGACGGAGAGAAACCCGATGAGACGCAGCGACAAGTCGAAGATGTTCAGACTTCAGAGGCAACATCAGATCGACAGCAAGGAGACTCAGTGCTGAGAGACGCTGCTGCCCCTCATCTGCTCCTTAAAGCTGATCCCTGAACTCGCCTCCAGCCGTCTCAGGTAAAACACTGAAGCCATTTTCAAACACAGCCTGGTGTCCATTTATAATCTCTTTATTTTAAAATAATTTTCTGATCTCTTTTTGTGTGCGTCACTCATTTTCCCTTCTAAAAAGGTACAACTTTTAACTTTAGCATAATTTTAGCATTTTTAATTATTTGATATAAAAATATTTTTATTTTCTGATCTCGTCCCAAAGCTAGCATCACCCCACTCTGCTTTTCTGCCTCAAGATCCAATATTTTCACAGTTAAGGTGCAAAGATTTCAACCAGTCATCAGTTCCAATAAAGACGACAAAGTCCTGATGGGGTTTAAAACTAGGATCTGCTGAAATTTAAAACCTCTCAGTATGAGAGACGTGAAAGTGAGCGAAAAATAATTGTGTTTTTGATTCTTATCAGAAGGAATTATCCATAGTATAAAAGTCTGATTTTCTAAACAGTTTGTAAAAAAAATGGTAAGAAAAACAATAACTTGATTCTTACATAAATAAAACTTATTGTCTCATATTTCTCTGATTCTGGTTATCTAAAGGAGATGAAATGAGACCAAAAAAAGGTGTCAACTTTTCTAATTTCTGTAAAACAAAATGTTAAAAAATAAGATGTTATAACAGCAGAGCTAGCCTTTATCTTAAGATGATGGGAGAATTAAACCAGTCACATCGCATGGATCTTACTGCAGCAGTTCAAGTTTAACAGAGGAACGCATAAGATTTGGCTAAAGATAATGAAATAAATCATAAACCAAACTGCTATGACCTGTTTTATCATCTTAAGATAATGAATTCAGTGTTTCATTAAATACTAAATTACAACAAAATGATCTTCAGTAGACTGTTGGCTTTAAAAAAGGCTTTATGTCGGCATAATGAAACATTGAAACTTATGACAAACTCAAAATCAAACTGTTAAATTTTACTGACTTGCATGTCAGCAATGGATCCAAAATTAATTTGAATTCAGAAATAAAAAATGTGAAGGTTTTTTCTTTAAACTTTCAAAATCGCCTCTACAAATATTCCTCAAAATAAGAGTCCAGCACATTGAAGCTTGAACTGCTGTAAAATTCATATTTTCTCTATTTTCACAATGTGAAAGAAAAAAAATTCTGCATTTTTATAGTTTTGCAAGATATTTTACAGAAAATATTTATTTTTACAAGACTTAAAAAACAGTTTGTGGGACTAAAGTTAAAGTTTTCTTTAACAGGATGGTGCTTTTTATTCATGTTTATTAAAGTTTGTATTTCTCTGAAGGGAATGAAACTCACTTGAGAAAAAAAACTATCAAACGCAGTAAAACTTTAGAAAACAATTTAAAATGGTTGATATTTTTAAATATGCTGGAACAAAAAGAATTGTACAAATCCAAATTAAAACCAAAGAAATAGACCAAACTTTACAGTTTGTTTAAAAAAAAAAGTGTTGTATTTTTGTTTTATTGTATTAAATATCTGTTAGTGTTAAAACCACCCCTGTCAGTATTTTGGGATGTTGTATTTGTTGATTTAATGTGTTTACTTGTGTTTAAATGTTCAAAAACTGCAGCTTTTACATGAAAAATAAAGACTACTGTTCAGAAAACCTTCTGCATGTTTTCATTTTACAATAAAAGCTTTAAAATGAATAGAAAATGTCCGGAGTATTTTCACAAACTTTAGAAATATGTTGATTAAAAATAATGTAATATGTATAAATATTTGTATGTGGTCTGAAACCTTTATATTACATTGCATTTCCTTTAATTGTGTTTCTAATCTCACCAAAATAACTTAAGTTTCCTCCAAAGGATAAATATTATTAATTTGAGTCATATAATACAATCAGAGCTGGACAATCTGGAAAAAAATACATTTACAGAAATCTAACAAGTCAATTTTAAATAAAAAAAAAAAAATCTAGTTAATATATACCTGTTCCAGAACAAATGTGAATAATAACAGGAATTAATGAGATTTATTTTCAAAACTGTCAAACTAAACACTGAATTTCCTGTAAGAAAAGTAGGAGTAGTCAAAAATCTCGCAAAATGCGTTTTATTTTGTACAAAAACAATCATTACGGATGTCTGACAACAGCTGTGTTGTAAAAAAAATAATCTGCTGGAATAAAGGGGGCGTGGCCTGTCAAGACGGCCGTGAATAAAGGGGGCGTGGCCTGTCAGAAGACGGGCGTGAATAAAGGGGGCGTGGCCTGTCAGAAGACGGGTGAATAAAGGGGGCGTGGCCTGTCAGAAGACGGGGGTGAAAAAAGGGGGCGTGGCCTGTCAGAAGACGGGGGTGAGGGCCTCAAAGAGTCGATGGACGGCGACTTCAATCATTTCCCTCAGAGGCTCGTCGTCTGCACACGTCACCGCCTGCAGGATTAAATTCAAATTATTAAATCAAATAAGACTTAAAAGAAATTTTACTACAAAATGTAACGCCTTGGGCCTCTGTCTTTTTAAAAACTGACTCTGAAGCTCCGCCTTCAGGAAGTCATCACGACATGGCTCCTCTATTCACCCTTCAAAGTTTTTAACAGCGTTGAAATGAGCAGCAGCTCCTATAATGAGCTCAGCAGATCCACCAGCTGTTTGCTAATTGCTGCTGGCTAGTCTGAAGGAGCAGAGTGGGTCCTTGAAGACGGAGCTAGGTTGCCATGGAGATTTAAAGAAATCTCAAACATGCACAAAAGAATCAAGAATCAATTTTGATGAGAGAATAACATAACATGATGTAAAGTTCAAAAAAGTAGATTTTATATAATACTGACTAAGAAATATTTTTAGAACGTACGAACTGTATAAGTTAACCAGGAGAAGTAATAAAAAGCAGATGTATTTATTGGCACTTCTGGCATTCCGTATTCTTTCTCCTTTCGTATAAGGAAACAGAAATCTTCTCAGCCTGAAGAGGGCGCTGTTGTATCGAACCACTGACTCCGCCCACTTTCTTTGCACTCACTCTCGTCTCCGGGTCGATCGTTGCCGTGGCGCCGTCTACCGTCACAAACAAACTCCTGCCGTCTTTGAAATTCACGCAGTCGTCCCCGAACATGTCACTGCAACACACAAAGCGCTCAGGATGCTGCTCCAGTTGTCAGGCTTTTATTTTGAAAACAGCGGTTTGTGTGCCGTGTGGACTCACTGCATCATGAGCTCCAGACGCTCCACAAACACCTCCATGTCGAAGGTCTCCTTCCTGTCCAGGACTGAAAAACAAGCAAACAAAGGTCAGAGGCTCCAGCCGAGTCCCAGAGCGCCCCCTGCAGGCGGTCGTGTTGCGTTTACTGACACTTCTGGGCGCTGGGATTGGACTGGACCTCCAGAACCACAGTGGCGACAGCGTCTGCGTACATGTCGTTGAGCGGGTTGGCGACCCACTGAGGAGGAAACGGACGTTTGACATAAACAACCAGCTGCACTGTCGGAGGAAAACCTTTAGATGTAAAGAAATCTATAAAATAATAATTAAACTTCATGTTGCATTAGTTAGAAAAATGTAACTAATGTACATTTAGCTACATTAGTTACTAAATGTAGTAGCTAATGCTAGTTTCAAACGCTAATTTGAAACTAATATAAAAATAGTGTTTTAATTTAAATATTTGTGTTTTTTCATATAAGCATGAAGATAAAACTAAATTAGTTGATTTAATACGCAGAAAAAGACTTTATACTTCAAATAAATGTTTCAAATTCATATTTAACACATTATCATATTAATTTATAATTTCCTATGTACATGAACAATTGTTGAACAACTTCTTATATTTCTTTACCAGACTTGTAATTTTTTTAAATTTTTTGACATTTATTTTTAAAAATGCAAGTAAAGTATATATTAACCAAAGATAAATAATAAAAAGCCAATGTATTTTTTGTATTCTGAAACTGATTGCCATTTTTGGCTCTTCTGGCATTCCATATTTTTATTGCTTTTGTATATTTTGACTGAGGTGTAAAGTGACACCCAAATTATAACTTTCTCTTTTTTCAAGAAAATTACAATAGGTTCATATTACCAAGTGTGTTTTAGATTTCCAAATTGAAATTTAAGCCTTTAAAACACAAAATGTTTCTCTTTATCACAAAGTTAACCATCTTATGATGCAACTTATGAACAGTCTGACCTCCAGCAGCACCATGCCGGCTTCGTGAACCAGCGTGATGCTTTCAAAGATCTTCACTGTGATTTTCTCCGCCTTCTCCACCTGCTGCACATCACCTGGAACAGAAAACACCAAAACGCCGCAGGTGAGACTTGGCCTCCTCAGTTTGAGTAAAGCAGGTATAAAGCATGGACAACATGTTTGTCGGTCACAAAAGAGGCAGAGTAATTCCCTAAAATAAAACCTCAGGTGAGTTTCTGTTCTTGGTTTACCTGCCAGGTTCCTCAGCTGGCTCACCAGCAGGGAGATGGGTCCGGTGAACGGGATGGCCTGAGTCTGGGTCACCATGCCAACGGACAGATCCGTGTAGTCTGGACAGAGAGGGAACCAAGCGACATGAACACATTGAGGGGCACAGAAAAAACAAACTGGAGGAACAGGAGCTACTACTGACATCTTAAAACCAGCTGTTTGCGTTCAAGTTCTTAAAAGTTAAAGTTTGTTCAGTACTGCGGCAGTTCAAAGTCAAGAAGAACTAGTTCGAAGTTCAGTTCACAAAAGGTGAACAGTAACTAACCACCAACTATAAAGCCTGAAACAGACGAACACTAAAGAAGAATTAGATAAATAAAACAATGCTTAGCCTGGTGGGGATCAAAATAAAGCCTGGTGGCCCGCCAGGCTGAAGGTACACCAGGTGAAACCCTGCCCACATCTTACTACTGTTGATGTGAGGAGCGGCCATTTTGAAAAGTAAAACCGGTCGTACAAATCGTAACTGGAGTAGTCGGGGTTGCTCTTAATTTCCCAGTAGGAAATCCCACTTCCGACGATGTTCCAGTTGATTTTTCCAACTGGGAAGTCTGAAATCCCAGTTTTGAGAGCAACTTGCATGCAGCATCAGCTCTGTGATTGGACTGGACAGTAACTTACTGGAGAGGTCAGTTGGGGTCATGATGTGGTAGTTAAAGTTCCTCTTGACCAGGATCCCGGAGACCCTCTGGCCCTGAGCGCACTTCTTGTCTGCGAGCGCGCCCATCACCTGCAGCAGGGCATGCTGGGAGTTAAATCGCCATCGGATCGCATCGTGTGTTCGCGAACACGCCGAGACGGACCTTGGCCAGCTTCTCTCCTCTGAAGGTGAGCGTGACGGCCTCGGTGTTCCTCGGGTTGTGCACCTCGATGTGGACCTCATCGTTGTCCTCGTACTCCCGGATCAGAGCCGCCTTCAGCCGGGCCATCTCGTTCTGCTCGCCGTGGACCAGAATCTGCAGGACCAAACGAAGACCAGTCAGCTTTTTGATGGCGACTCGGATCTGGACGGGGCCGGGAGCCCGGATTACCACGTGGGGAGGTTTGAGAGCTCTGATGAACTCGCTGGTCTGCTGGTAGTCGGTGTGAGCCGAGAAGGAGATGTAGTCCACAGACATCTTCAGAGGAAGCTTCTGACCCGACATGGTGGTGATCTCCTCAGGTTCAGTCATGATGTGCTGCGACCCAACAGCACTTTGTCAGACACGATATCACATATCTACCACAAGAGGGAGCTCTTGCACCACCAGCTCCTGGTTTGGTCAAACCTTTGACCTGATTACGAGTCTAATTTGGTGAGCAGGTGTGAAGTCAGTGCGTCATTACAACCAGTGAGTTTTACCTGAGCTCTAATGTGGATCAAAAACAGCATAACTGAGCCTCATAATGCTGCCAACATCCGCTAACTGATAATAGCAGGCAAATTTTTAGAGTTACGCTTTATATAGCTTTGAGAGTTCACTGTGTAATGTGTAGGGCTGTAGTGATACAATAATCTCACGATACGATACACAATATTCTGCCCACGATACGATATATATTGCGATATTCCGCAAACGAAACAATTCAATACACTTTTGCAATTTTCTGAACGATTTTAGAGGGACAGAGTGATTTTGGTGACATTTTGTGACTGTTATAAAGTTGGACTGAATTAATTTAACTGAAAACTGATTAAAAGCACCAACTACACAATACCTGGTTCTGGTTGGACACAGACTTACAGTGGACAGCTGGACAAAATGAATCAAAGAAGTGGAGAGAAAACATGTTTCTTTTAGTTGAAACAGTCCAAACTGTAGCTGACATGCATTAGTAAAGTAAATAAAGTGAACCAAGTTCCTGCTCTGAATAGTTTGATACCTTTTTAACCTGAACATCTGAAGGAATCACTCTAAGCCTGATGACCTGGTGAAGCCAGCAGTGAGTGAACAAGGTGACAGTTGGACGTTACGATACTTAAGGATGAATATAGATTTTTTTTATAGGAAAGAAAATATCGATATGTATCGCGATATCAATATTATGATACAGCCCTAGTAATGGCTTTAGCTTCCACTAAACACCGTGTTGGTAAAG
This sequence comes from Poecilia picta, assembly GCA_033032245.1. Taxonomy (NCBI): domain Eukaryota; kingdom Metazoa; phylum Chordata; class Actinopteri; order Cyprinodontiformes; family Poeciliidae; genus Poecilia; species Poecilia picta. The sequence goes on from CM065373.1 coordinate 25,115,935, forward strand.
CCTTTTAGTGTTTGGGGTTGGTGCAACTAGCTTTTCAGTCCCGTTAGAATCTAAATCTGTGATCAGGGTCTGGGTCACCTTGGCCAGCGTTCCCTCCACGCAGTACCCGGCGATGATGACGCCGTTCCTCCTGTCGGTGCACCAGCTCTCAAACAGCTCTCTGGAGAGTCCGCTCTGCATCATACCAGGCGACGCCATCACCACGCTGGGGCCGATGTCGTCAAAATGATCCATGCTCTGGAAACAAAAGACACAAACACAATCAGTGATCGGTCGAGCCACAGCTGGGCGACGTACTGAGCGCGCTCAGTGACCTTCAGGTTGCTGATGTGCTTGAAGACGAAGGGGTTGTTGACGTTGATGGCCTTGCGGATCTTGTCGTTCATGGCGTTGATGTAGGTCTGGTAGACGGCCATGCACTTCCTGGCCAGAGACGAGGCGTAGTAGATGGGAATGTCGTGGAGCTCCGGGTGGTTCTGCCAGTACTCATCTGGGTCAGAAACAGGTCCAGATCGATCAGACTTACAGAACCGTCGTACGGTAAGAGGATGCAACGGAGCCGGACTCACCCAGGATGAGCAGCAGCTCCTGGGCCCGACCCAAGGCGAACACGGGGATCAGGCAGCGGCCCTCGCGGTTCACGATGTCGTGCACCGTGTTGCAGAAGCGAGCCTCTCTCTCCTCCCGTTTCTCATGGATGTGGGTCCCGTATGTCGACTCCTGTCGCACAAAAACATGTCAGCACATCTCAAATGTTCTGGTACATTTTCATGATACCTCTACATCAGAGGTTCTTAACCTTTTTTGACGTACCGAACCCACCAGTTTCATATGCGCATTCACTGAACCCTTCTGCAGTGATAAATAATTTTTGTTTAGGTGACCCAACTAGAGTCTAGTTGGTTCACCCCAAGATCACTAAGTCTTTTTTAAAGGTAGAGTCTCCAAGATCAGTTCTTCAAAATATAGTCAGTGTTTTCAGTAAAGGTGATCTGACTGTCCAGGAACGACCCAAAGAATTTAAAATGAGACACAGTTTCACCAGGTTGGCCATTGAGAGAAACTGGAACCACTTTAAGGTTTAGATCATTTAATTAGCTCTAGATTCTTAAGAGAATGAAAAATTTATAATAAAGACTTTGCGGTATTCTGATTTAGTAATGTAATTATATTAGTTGTGTTACCACCTCCTGCCACTAGAGGCAGCACCAACCCTGAAAAGATGCGACTAAGGAGCAGATTTAGAAGAACACAGAAAGATACAGAATTTGGTAAAAACTGTGAGCTTTGCTGAAGTAAATAAAGACACAAGTTCAAATCCATGCTGAGAGTGAAGCTCCTCCAATCAGGGCTCCTCCTCAGCTCTGATTGGCTAAGCAATGTAACGTGATCCTCTGATTGGCTAAGCAATGTAACGTGATCCTCTGATTGGCTAAGCAATGTAACGTGATCCTCTGATTGGCTAAGCAATGTAACGTGATCCTCTGATTGGCTAAGCAATGTAACGTAATGCTCTGATTGGGTAAGCAATGTAACGTGATCCTCTGCAGTAGTGATGACAAACCGGGGCGTCATCACGACTTTACACAGGTGTGTCTTTACCTCCAGCAGAGGCTCCGTCGAACCCCTGGGTTTGGACCGAACCCGGGTTAAGAACCTCTGTTCTAGATATTCTCAGGAAGGTTAGTCACTGAAACTACATGAAGCCTCAACTTTTTTCTGCACAGAAAATTAACTAAAATCCCTGAATCTGTTTCTTGACAAACAGCCACATTTGAAACTCCTCCACAAGGATGTTAAAGACTCATTACTACACAGTCCAGTCACATTAATGTGACCATCTGTCAAAAGCCAGAATAACCACCTTTCGCAGAGCGAACTGCTACGAGACGTGCAGGAAGAGAGTCACTTAGGTCCCTGAAGGTCTTCTCTGGGATGTTGAGCCATGCCGACTCTAATGCCGTGGCCAGCTGCGCTAGATTACGCGGTTGAGGATCCATGGCGCGAACAACTCGATCGAGATGGTCCCACAGATGCTCGATTGGGTTTAAGTCAGGTGAGTTTGCTGGCCAGGGGAGGACGGTAAACTCATCCTGGTGCTCTTCGAACCACGCACGTACACTGGCAGCTGTATGGCACCTCGCATTGTCCTGCTGGAAGATGCCATCATCCTGAGGAAAAACAATGCGCATGTAGGGGTGGACATGGTCCGCAAGGACAGATGCGTACTTGTATTGATCCATCGTGCCTTCCACAATAATCAGTGAACCCAGAGAATGCCAGGAAAACATTCCCCAGACCATAATGCTCCCGCCTCCAGCTTGGACCGTTCCTGCAATGGTTGCAGGGTGGTTCCTTTCAGAGGTTTCACGCCTTATACGCCAACGTCCATCTGTCCGATGGAGCATAAAACGCGATTCATCTGAAAACGCTACCTGTCGCCACTCAGTGGACGTCCAGCTGCTGTATTGGCGTGCAAATTCTAGCCTTCGTCGTCGATGAACACCAGTCAGCATAGGTGCACGAACCAGGCGTCCGCTTCGGAGGCCCAGACGCAGCAATGTTCGCTGAATAGTGGTTTGGGAGACACTTGTGGTAGCCCCTTGGTTCATTTTAGTGGTCAGTTGCTCAACGGTAGCCCGTCTATCTGCCCGAACGCATCTCCGCAACCGTCGTTCGCCTCTGTCATCTATGGCCCGTGGTGCACCACATTTGCCACGTCGTTGATTTTGGACAGTCCCATTTTGCCATGCACGGTACACTTTTACCACGGCGGCACGCGAACAGTTCACAAACTCAGCCGTTTCGGAAATGCTTCCACCCTTGGCCCGAAAGCCAATGATCATGCCCTTTTGGACGTCGGATAAATCGCTTCGTTTCTGCATTACGCCAACGATTGAAATGTTTTCCGAAGCCCACACACACCCTTTATATACGCTCAACTGCACTGTGCTGCCACCTGCCTTCTGTGATTGGTTATTTAACTCTGAAGTGGAAAGTACGTGGTGGTCATATTAATGTGACTGGACTGTGTAGTTATAATGAAGATTTGTGTGACAAAAAAGCAAAATATAAGTTATCATTAACAGAGCTTTGGGCTCTATTCAACACTAGGGGGCACTATAATGTGGCACAGATTAAATAAAACAGCTTTAACAGAAGCTTCAAAATGGTTTCAAACAGTTTAATTGGAGCTGCTTCAGTCTGGCGACTCACTGTGATGAGGATGTCTGGCTTCACGCTGGGGATCTCCGCCGCCATCAGGTGTCTGTCCTCCTGGCGGGAGAAGTCTCCGGTGTACAGCAGCTGCACCAAAACACAAACACTTAGAGAAGGAACATCTCTGCTCCGTCTAGTCAGAGTGCTTCATATTCACTCCAGCTTTTAATATTTTATAAACGGACCTTGACGCCGGCGATCTCGATCATGAACATGGCGGCGCCCAGAACGTGGCCGGCGTGGTAACACCAGAACTTGATGCCTGCCACTTCTTTCACCTCGTGGAAGTTGATGGTTTCGATCTTCTCCATGCTGTCCTCCAGGTCCGTCTCGGTGTACAGCATGTCGTCTGCCGAGATGTTACTGAGAGAGAGGAAAACAATCTGATCGTTTTCAATAATCAAAGGATGCGGTTTCTGTTTTCAGGATTATTTTGGTCAGATCAGAAGACATCCAGATTAATATTCACCAAGACTTTTTCTTTCATTTTACGCTAAATTTCAATTAGAAGAACCAGAATCCACCTTAATGGCCAAGTTTGTCCACATGGACAGTGGTGGTCCTAGTAGGAATGGTGCCCTGGGCACTTTGGACCCCCGAATGATTAAAATGCTAAATATAATATAGATATTTTAAGAATATTCAAACAATTTTTTCTTAAAAAACTTACTTAATTTCATTATTTAAAATTATATCACATATTTGTTTAGAGACTTAATGGCATATTCATTTATTTCAAGATATTTCTATATATGAAAGCCCCTGAACTCACCTGACTTTGACGTAGTCGGACAGCAGCCAGCGGTAGATGGCCTTGGTGGCGTGTGTCATGAAAGTACGTCCCTTAAAGCTGGTCTTCTGCAGGAACCAGGGAAGCGCTCCACAGTGGTCCAAGTGGAAGCTGAAAGAGGACAGAGCAGTAGCATCGAGCTATCTGTTTAATCTCCCAGCCACATCACCGCCACTGCAGGTCTGAGGAGTTTTGATGCTGGTTTCCTGAACTCACTGGCTGATGAGCAGCAGGTCGATCTCAGCCGGGTCGATCAGGTCGATGTAGGGCAGAGCGTCCATCCCCTCCAGACCAGGATGGATCCCGCAGTCCAGCTGGAGGTAAACAGATGTTTTACAATCTGGGGTTTTCAGTTTGTCCAGGAAATAACAAGAAAAACAGAGTTACCATGATTTTTCTGCCTTTGAACTCCAGAATTATGCAGGATCGTCCAACTTCCTGACCGGCTCCTCTGCACACAAACGCACCATGAAACTTACGTCCAGATTTTATATATCGCTTTAAAAATAATAAAATCTGACTTTCTAGTCTTCAGTTTGAATTACATACAGTCAAAGAATGGTATTAAACAAGTTACAATTAAAATGGAGCGGGGTAAGATTTCAAAGTTTTATGAAAATAGGACACATTTGTGTGTAAAGGCCACTAAAATATAATCAACAAACTTTTAGTCGTCACCGAATTGAAAAGATTATCCTTATTATTATTTATGAAACCAGTATATAATGTGTTTGGGAACATATATGCGATAAAATCCTTAAAGTTGTGTTTTGTGAATGGAGTTTGGTGTACGAGCAACGGACTCGTGGATAAAAATGTCCGATTTAAACTCACAGCGGGCGGATCAGCAGCTGGTCGCTCTCCTCCGCAGGAACCGTCGCGTCCGCTTTACGTTTAGCCGCCATGTTTACTGTAATAAACTAAACAAGACGTTTAACAAACATAAATTCATCACTCCCCTACTTTCACACTTCAGCACGGCAACACTTCCGGTCCCTTCTCTAATCAGTCCGGCAAGTACAACTTCTAGCTTCGTCAGTTCCAAAAATAAAGCCCGACAATAGATTTGTTCTTCTTCTTCTTCTTTTCTATTATGGCGGATTGCAAGAAACTTTAAGGTGCATACCGCCACCTACTGTACACGAGTGTGTAGCAACATTTTTTTACATCTCTTAAATTCTATTTATTAATCTTGTATTTTTAAGAAAAATAAATAATGCTTTCCTTAGTCTAAAAATATCCTTTATGTTTCCTTCATTTCCTAATATTCCTTTAAGACTCAATTCTTGACCTGTCCTTCTAACTATTCTTTTCAAATTCTCCCTTTCAGATTCATATATTCTACAGTTCATTAATACATGTTCTACATTTTCTTTCTCGCCACATCCTTCACATTTATCATTGTTTTTCTTCCCTATTAAATATAAGGTGTCATTTAAATAGGTGTGACATACTCTTAATCTTGTCATAATCATTTCTTCCCTTCTGTTTCTCTCATTAATATTTGTAATTAATACTGACTTTTGCACTTTATATAATCTTCTCCCTTTCTTATCTTCATTCCACCTTTGTTACAATTCTTCTATTTCTTTATTTTTAATACATGATTTCCCTTCTCCTTTCCCAAAAGGAATTCTAATTGTTATTGCTAATTTATCTGCTTTTTCATTTCCTTTAACCCCTTCATGAGCTGGTACCCAGCAAAACCAGACATCAATGCCACCTCTATATAATCTAAATAAACTATGTATTGTTTCTAATACTAAATCTTTCCTATTATTTCCTTCTCCCTGAATGCTTTCTAATACTGCTTTAGAATCTGAACACATCACCACCCTGTCTGGTCGAACCTCCTCTACCCACTGTAAGCTTAATATAACTGCCATCATTTCTGCTGTGAAAACAGATACGTGATCTGATAGTCTTTTGGAGATGTAAATTTCGAACTCTGGGATATTTATTCCTATTCCCACACATCCTTTGAGATTTTTAGAACCATCTGAATAAATGTTGAGGTAGTTATAATATGTTTCCCTTAAATAGACAATAGATTTGAATTAGTTGTTGTATTCTTAATCTGTGACACTTTATGACCACTAAACCTTAAAATCCATGCAATCTTACCCAAAACACTTAATAATACTGTTGAATTTATTGTTAAGCATTTTTATACATATTTTGAAATGCTGATGTTATTTTCAATCCTTCCTCCCACAGTCCAAAAACATGACTGTCAGGTTAATTGGTCTGTCTAAATTGCCCCTAGGTGTGAGCGTGTGTGTGCATGGTTGTTTGTCCTGTGTGTCTCTGTGTTGCCCTGCGACAGACTGGCGACCTGTCCAGGGCGTACCCCGCCTCTCGCCCGGAACGCGAGCTGGGGATAGGCACCAGCACCTCCCGACCCCATTAAGGGACAAGGGTGTAGGAAAATGGATGGATGGATTTTCAATCCTTTTTTAATTTTGAAGGGTTGATTGAAAGACTATGTAGCTTTCAAAGCTGTATGGATTTTTTGACATGGGTGGGAAGTCAGCTTCACACAGCTTTCAATTAGCCAGTGTGGGGATTGAACCTATGACCTTGGCATTATTAGAAACACGCTCCAACCAGCTGATCTAACTGGCCATACATGAGTTTCCATTGACTTAAGAAAACTTACATGACAATACAAATTTAAGATGAGTCCTCATATTCTAATGTTTTTCAAAATAAACATGCATAATATTGCAGCCTTTATTATGTGTTGATTTTCTGAAAGACACAAGATAGGAATTAGCCAGTATGATGATTGAGCCATTACCTTGGTGGTATTAGCACCACCTTCTAGCCAGCTGAGCTAACCAGTCATTCATGTTGTTTAGTTTCCATCAATAGAACTTAGATGATCTCAACCAAAGTTCTGATTCCAATGTTTATCAAAATTTATAAAGGTTATTTTCCAGCAGTCTCTTAATATAAAGTGCTTTTATTATTGAACCAGTTGTTATTTTGTAGTGTTGTTTATTTTTGAACCAGTTTTTATTTTAGAATCAGTTATTTTGAAGTATAGATTTTGTATTTGAACCAGATGTTATTTTGCAGTATTGATAACCTGAATGACTTTTTGTTTTAGTTGGGATTGAACCCATGACCTTGGTGTTGCCAGCAAGGTGCTGCTGGCAACACCAAGGTCCCACACTGGGCAGGAGTTGGCCAGTGTGGGAATCAAACTCATGACCTTGGTAGTATTAGCACCACCTTCTAGCCAGCTGAGCTAACGAGTCATTCATGTTGTTCAGTTTTTATTCTTTGAAGTGTTGATTGTCTGAAAGACAATGAGTTTTAATGAACTTAAGAAAAACTTACATGATCTTAAATGAGAAACTGAATAATTCAAATGTTTTTCAAACTCAGTATGCATATTTGTTTAATTTAAAGCCTTCTTTTTATTTTGAAGTGTTTATTTTATTTAAGACTTAATGTTTCAATTGATCAGCATGGGGATTGAACCCATGACCTTGAAGTTAATAACTTACATGATTTTATCACATTGAAGATGTGAGAAAAGTGCTCATTACTGTGAATGAGCCGCCTATCAAATCTTGATATCTCAGCCAACATGAAAGCTATGGATTTCATTCACCCACCGTTTTTATCAGAAGAAATAGGGGAACGTGTCTGTCCATTTCAAATTTTAGCTTTTACATTTGTTTTTGTTTATTTTACATTTCATGGAATATATTACTTAACCCAGCATATTGCCATCATTAGTATTTTAGCTAGTTTTAGCTTTTTAGCTAATTGTGGCTTTATCTGGGTTTCTCACACTGCATGGACTATTTCTTATCTTTCTGCAAGTCTTCAGCAGTTGGCTTCAAACGCTTTTGCCATTTTCACCAAAAGCATTCAGCATTAATACTTGCATTTTCATAGGAAATGCACACTTTCTAGTTCGCGTTCAAAATTAAAATGAAAGCTTCAGCGTAGATGCACGGTTGAGGTATTTCACTAAACACAGAAGTGTCTCCAATAACAGGCAGAATCTGAGTATGTGCTATTGATATAATCTTGAATAAACTGAAAAAATGACTTTTTATTTCCACATATTTATGTTCTAAAAACATATGCTTTAAAAGTGGCTTTAGCATGCAACTGTGGACTGGAAAACACAACAGTTGTCTTAGGTTTTATCTTTTCCCACACCCAAATTGGCAGTAGTAAACCAAGAAATGAGAATTTTACACCTGTTCTGTCAAAGGAAAGTTCCAGGAAGGCCAAAAGCGAGGCACTTACACATATGTACGCGCACACACACCCACACAGAAAAAATTGTTTTATAATTACCAAAAAAAAAAAGAAAATTATAACCTACTTACTTGAGGACAGTGTGTTATGTAATCCAAAAACTGTAGCAAAAAAGAAAAATCAGTTTATGCAAGAAGGTTATTAGTAAAACAAAAAGGAAAATAAATACTTTAAAGAAATGACTTGACAATATCTGAAAGTCAAGTTTTGGCATGTTTTATGCAAACAAATTTAATTGACTAGCACCATTCGAGCAATGACCCAAATCCATAGATTTTGAAACAAAACTCAGATACATGCTTGGAATTTAAAAAGAGAAGCAGTCAGGTCATTTTTTAAAAATATTTTTTTCTATGCTGAAAAGCAGCAGAAAACAATCATGTTTTAATGAAGTCAACAGGTTGCTAGTTCCAGAGCCCAGGACCACAGACATTAAACTTTACTTTAGTTCTGAGTAAATTGTCTCTAAATTACTTTGACATAAATTGTTTTTTCAAGTTTGATTTGCCAAACTAAACAGATTCAGTTTTTTGCTCATCTGAGTTTGACTCTGACAATCAGATGTTTACTCCACTAATGGCTCTTTGGGAAGATCAAAATGTGTTTTTATGAGAAGGAAATTCACCAGCAATGTAGCAGAACATTATGTATTCAAAACAAAACAACACTGAATCCCCAGTTACATCAAAGTGTCTTTATTGAAGAGAGAAAACAACAAAATCTAACAGCCGTTTCCTGTTTCGCCCTTCTTGACCCTATTGTTGAATCTCACCAGCGTTTTTTTGTGGATAAATTATTGTTTTACATCTTTTCCACTTTTTTGACCTGAAGCATTCAGATACAGGATCGACTTCGATGAAGAAGAGTCATTTCATTGGTCTGTTTGAGATCATCTCCCAGCCATCAAACAGTCCCAGCTTATTTTCAACCAATGAATGGAACCTTAATTTTTGTCTTATGTAGCAAGAATGACTCAAACATTTTACATGGAGCTGATAAAAAAACTCCCCAACCTACAGGAAGACTTGTGTTTTTATTGGTGTTCAGCTCTAATGATCATCAACAGTTAAATTTTTCGAACTCTTGATTTTTTAAATTTGGAATACCTGCAGATGCGTTTCATATTCAGCTGACGTAAAGCGCCAAAGTCTCCATATTTACAGTGAAGATACGTGTAAATGCAGCAATCCTGCCGTCTGCCTCCATGCTGAAGCTCCACAACTTTCATTTTAAACGTTTTGACAAATATTCCCAGGACTCAGGCTGATTTAAAAATACATTTTTAAAAGTGAAACAAGGCACAAACATAATTTAGAGATGCAAACAATTGTCCTGCAGCGTTCAGCACGTTGGATAAGATAAACCTTTTGAAGTTTCAGATACTATACATCAGGTCCGACATGAAGCCAGAGGGTCGGTTATGATCCAATTTGAGTTTTTTTCCTGGTTACCTCCAGTCGGACCTCTGGTGGAGAATGTTGACCCTTTACAGGACTGATCACTCAGTGATAAAGTGAACAAAGGTGACGGGAAACGCTCCCTTTCTGTTCGGTTCTCCTTCAATGTGACCAATCTGAAACACAAAGCAAACGCCTGTTACGGAAACATCATTAAGAAATCAGAAGAAAAGCAAAACTAGCAAGAAAAACAGTAAATGAAGACAAATAGTACAGTGTAGACTTAAAATCCATTGCTTGTAAACCTTAAAATATGTTGAAAGTGGCAAAAAATAGTTCAGAAAAATTCATCGTGGTGTACCCCCAGGCTCAGCTCTTGGTTTTCTGGCATTTAGTAAAAATAAATAATTTTGGTAATTCTAACTAAGCTAAAACAAGTTTGTAAGAACATTGCATCTGAAAAGTAATTTCATACATTGAATGTGTTACAGTGTTTATTTGCTTTTCCTCAGAAACAAATCTTTAATTGACAACAGTGATATGAGTTTAAAGACCAATGAACAAAATCAAACAAATTGAAAAGCCGTGTAGGATTCTCATTTGGATCAACATGAGCATCAGCATCAGCATCTCGACATGTCAAGTTGTTGATTTTCCTCCTTTCCTTGGTGCGTTTCCTTTTCTGGAAACTCACCCACCACTCGCTGTCCTCCTCCCCCTCCACCACGATCACCTCCCCTTCGCTGAATGTCAGCTCGTCTGTATTGTCGGCAAAGCAGTCATATATGGCCTTCACCCTCTTTGGCTTTGGCTTCTACAGAACCACAGAGATCAGCCAGGACAAAGTTCACACTGAGGTTCAAACACCACAAATGATTTCACCTCTGGAAGGTTTGAGGACTCACAGAGACGGTGGTTCTAGGTTTAGGTGTAGGAGGAGCTGGACTTCCAGGAGGCTTAACAACTAGAAAGGAGAAGGAAAGGTTGTTGGTGAATTAATAGCCAAGAAAGATGAGCTAAACCCGCTAATGCTACAGGAGGTACACTGACTGCACACTTCATTAGGTACGCCTGTTTACTAGACCGTCTTATGACACCCGAGGTGACCAAAAAGAGGAATTGGAGGAATTGCCTGTTTGGCATTGCGTCAATCAGGCAATGATTGAGTCAATGCCAATCATTGCCTCAATCATTGATGCCTCAATGCTTGGCATTGACTCAATGGGTCATTGGGCCAATGAGTCAATGACCCAATAAATTAATGACTCAATGCCTCATTAGGTTAATTCATCTTCCTTCCTGCTCCAAAGGAAGAGCAGGAAGTTAAGGTCTCTAAAGAGATTGAGTTCTGGGTGTTTGGATGGGAGAACGGACGAAGGATAGACGGACAAGCCAATATTCTGACATCCTTGGATCCTGAACAATTACTTTGAGCTGTTGACCTGGTCTCATAATTCTCCACATCTGAGATCAATCAGGGTTGATATCTGGAGACAAACCTCACAACTTCCTGGGCTTAAAAAACCTACCAAAGCAGACCTTTCAGGGTCTGAGAAAGTCCATCCCCCCAAGGGGTCTGGACTCTCTAAGGGGCAAAGCAGGAGCTTGTAAATCCAAGGCTGTTGGTCTAAATGTTACTGAAAAACAAAGAGGTGTTTCATTACCTGGTTTGTTCACAGATGCAGTTCTGACTGGAGGTCTTTGAGGAGCCTGCTTCTCTAACCTGAAACCAATAAAAACAGTCATCACTTCCAGTCTTTACATTTCAGCCTAATCTGGCTAGATTAGTTCAAGTTCTAACCAGTAAGACCAGTTCTGACCAGTACTGATTCTAAATAAAAAATCCACCCATCCATCCATTTTCTTCTGCTTATCCAGGATCGGGTTGTGGGGGCAGCAGCTTCAGAAGGAAGCTTCCCTCCCCAGCCACTTCATCCAGCTCCTCCAGGAACCCCAAGGCGATCCCAGAACAGAATTTAGTGGCAACGATTCTAGTACTGGTATTCGCATTTATGTTCACAGTAAACCAGAACCAGACATGGTTACAAGAGGTTTTCATCAAAGTTCTTTAATAAGAAAGTCCAAGTCCAAGTAGAGTGTCAAGTCTATGGAAAAGTCCAGGTCAAATCTAAAACGTTTTACCCCTAGTCTCAGCCAAGTCACAAGGCTTTGACAGGCATATCGTAGTCTGGACTAAAGTCTTTGAGGGGAAGACCAAGCTGAATCTTTGTGGGCCAAGTAAAGGTAAATTCCCTCATCTTTGAAGGAAAAGTTACAGTCTAGTCTTACGTCTGTCTTTCCAAGTCAAGGCTCAGGTGTTGGAGAAACATCTTCAAGTAGAGTTTCTCTTCTTTTAGACCAGCTCAACATGTTCCACATGTTCAAGTCAGTTTATACTCTGATGTCAACTTCCAATTTGCTTCAAACTAGAACCAAACAGTGAATGGTAACTCATACTTGGGTGATACGGTTCCTGGCGCCTGCTGGGTTGGTGCCGGTCCAGAGGTGGGGTCGGAGGTTGAGGTTTGTAGTGGGGCGGTGATGTGAGCGGTGGTCCCTGGTGGACGTCCAGCTGGTGGAGGAGGTATAGGAGGCAGCAGCGTGTTTTTGGCTGACACGTTCTTTGCATCGAACCTGCCAGATCTCCTAACTGAAGGAGGAGCAAATGGAGGAGGAGGAGGAGGAGGGACAGCTGGGAGCACTGGGATAGGAACACGGAAAAGGTCAAATTTCTCTTCATTTCCTTGAATCAAAGATGGTGAATAAAACCGACGAGACGCTCACCATACGTGGCGGAGTTTGAATCAGAGTTCGGAGGGTTGGAGGGGTCAGAGGATGAACGCTGTCTTCCTACTGTTTCTACTGCAGCCGGTTTACTGACACCCGGTCCTCGGTGCGGGCCCCTGGGGGGCAGCGGCGGGGTCGGCCCCAGCGGCGGAAGGGCCCCCTCCATCATTGTGCCGTACGTCTCATTGCTGATCATAGAGCTTGGGATGGGAGGCCTTTGCTTGGCTTTGAAAGCGATGTCGTGCGCCAACGCCGAAAGGTTGGACTGCATGGCGCCGGGAACGATGCAGCTGACCGGACGGTCGTCACGTCGGGGTGTTTTCAGGATGGGCTGCAAACAAATCCCAAAGGGCGTCAACATCCTGAATCCTAAACAGGAGACTCCGGCGGCGTGTTAAGATGGCCGACCTTGTCCTCCAACTCGTCCTCGCTCTCATCCAGCTCATCGTGTTGGAGACGCCACTCGTACTCGACGTGAACGTGGACGTTAAACTTCCCCGTCTGAGCCTCAGTCAGCTGGAACACAAAGCATGATGAGATGTAAATGGGACATTACCCAGAATGCTCGAGAAAAATCTACATAAAAATAAGAAAGACAGATCTGATGTTTCTGTTTGAACTCCTGACGGTGAGTAATGACTTGGCGCTGTGCAGGAAAATCATGACACTAAGATGTTGGTCTGATATCAAGCAAACCAATGGACTGGTTTCCTTCTTATGTATCATTTTAAGACTGTTTTCCAAATAAATTTTAATTCAAGTCCTTTGGTACCTCTTAAAGGGGCAGTTTCAGTTACATCAATCAGATTTTAGTTCTGCAGAGCTTTACAAAATCATCAAAGTCTGAAACACTACTGGACAACCATAATATCTGGAAAATATGAATACTGGGAAGTTTCACATATCATTTGGAAAGACTGATTAATTTAAGATAGTTTTTTACTGAGAAAATAAAAATTTGAAATTAAAAAATGTTTTTAATTTGCCACCACAACTTCAAAACAGAATGCACCAAGTTGGATTCCTAGCAGGATCCTGAGCCGACCTTCGGGAACCAGGATGTAAAACCAGTATACAATTCGTTGAACCAGTAAAATCTCACCAGCTCTTTGCACTGAGAGTGTCCCAGGCGTTTAGCGATGTCCAGAGGCGTTTCTCCTGCTTCGTTTGCTGTGGAGACACATTCATTTAGAATCAATATTTCGGTTTATTCTGACAGGAACCATCAGCTGCAAGCAGCTTTGATTCCTCTGTTTGTAATAAGACATGAACTCCAGTGAAAAACGGTTTTGTGCAACTTTTCAGGGTCTCTAAAAACCCTGAAAGATTCGTTGTAGTACTGATTTTCTTGTTGCAGACTTGAGTCTTTCTTTCAAAATTAATCAGAAAATTACTTTTAATTTAGATTTTAACACCAGGAAAAAGCATTTATGAAACAAAGCTTTTGTAAGCAAATTACGGTACAAGTTCATAATAGACATTTCTACACGATAATAGCAGCGTTTTGGAAAAACATGAATAAACCTGATGGTTGACCTTATGACTTTAAGAGAATCTATGATTTTTAAAACATGTTAACAAGAGGAAAACAACAAATTAGTTTATGGTGACTAATATGTGAACTGAAATCACAAAAAGATGAAAATCTTTCAATTTTAAAGGAATTTTATGAATTTTTCTGCTTTTAAAATCCATTTTTCATTATGTTGAAAATGAGCAAATGATGATATTTATGTGTAAAGAGAACATTCAGTTTCTCCGACTTGCTGAATATCACATTCTGATTGAGTTGCTGGTTTTCAGCTTCTTTTTGCGCCTGCTTTTAAGAAAGGATGAACATTTTGATGCATTACTTTGGTGCATCTGTCTCTTTATTGCAGCTTTCTGCCAACCGATTAGACTAAACCAATGAAGCCTCTCAGCTCAAAACCTGAAGCTGCACAGTTTGCAAACCAGAAATGACTCCTAAAGTTGATTCCTCCACATTTCCATAAGCAGAAGTCATATTTTCAATCTGATAAACAGTAAAATGAGCCGTTTGAGTCTTACTGATGGAAACTGAAGCTTTCCCCCTCAGCAGCAGCTTCAGACACTCGCTGTTGCCCGTCAGGCAGCAGTAGTGCAGCGCCGTGCTTCCTCTGGCCGTCTGCTTGTCCAGGTTGCCACTGAAACACAGTCAGAGAGGTCAGAGGTCACGGAAGCAGCCGAGAGGGTCCGTCAGTCGGCCAGCCGGTACCTGTTCTGAGCGAGGAAGTCGACGATGTGGAGAGAGTTTCTGTCCACCACTCTGACGGCCAGGTGAAGCACCGTCTCTCCGTTTTCCTGACGGACACAAACGCAGCAGTGAAACACACAGAAAACAATACGCTGCATTTTTACAACACAGAAAACAATAAGCTGCACTTCAACAACAACATAGAGTAAAAATACACTGCACTTTAACAACACAGCAGTAAAATCAAAGCCAAGGTGTGGCCTGGAAATTTGAGAAAGCTTGTGAACACAAAACGAGTCAGAAACCTGCAGAGAAACAGAGATACCTAAAAACCAAATGGCCTGAAAATCAAAATCAAATAAAACTAAGTATATAAATATTAACTCAAATATCCAATAAAAATATTTTCTTTTGTCTAATTTTGTTATTTTGTAATTATGTTAGTTACATAAATTATTTTCAGTTTGGTCCTTAAAATACCCAAATTTCCACGTAGCTTTATATTTCTTCTGTCTTATTTTACATAGTTCCCATGTGAAGTCATTTCCATGAGCTTTGTTACTAAACAGCCACCTTGTCAGGCGGTTGCTATGGAGTTTCCATGACAACAATAAACAAGCCACAAGCCAGATCGAGCTCTCGACTTGTTCTTAACTTATAAACAATATTTAGACATTACAGTTATTACGATCACAATTTTCCACTATCTGTGAACTAGTAAGATGAGCATCAGTGATATTTACTTGTTTTTACTGCTGAATTAGAAAAATTAGCTCAGCTAATGTAGCGTCCATCTTTGTTTTGTTTCCTGTTCAGAGAACAGTGAGTATCAGTTGTTCTCTGGCTGTTTGGCTACATTGTGGCAAGTTGTGAAGATAACCTGCCCTCTGGTTAATGTGTGTGTTAACGAGTGTGTGTGCCCACGTGTTGGTCGGCCTGCGGGAACGCCTCCATCAGGTCCACGCCCTCGGCGTAGACCTGGATGAGCGACAGGATGTCCCGTTTCCGGACGGCCTCATACATGGCCTTCAGCCTGGACTCGGCGTCGGCGCTGAACTTCAGGGCGAAGCGTTTTCTCCGTGTACTTCGCCGTGATGTAGTCTTTCCTCATTTGCCTGGAAAAACCCGCAGACGGCGTTAAGAAGCTGCAGCTTCTCAACAGAGCCACACCAGCAGAACCTACATGTCACTTCTTGGGTCCGGCTTGGTTACGCCCTCCAGATCTGCCTCCATGATGTCATTGAAGTTGGCATTTCCCACATTCTTTGCCAGCTAAAACACAAAGAGACGATCAGCTGTGACCAGATCTGTCTGATCCAGGAAATGCAGCATTTTGTTCTGAATCAGCTGATCATCTGTTGTTGTTCAGATACTGTCAGAGCATTTTGAAGCATGAAACTTCTTCTTTTCTCCAGTTTCCTTGTTTTTTAGAACAAAATGTACCCTGTGTATCTACAGTGCTGTAAATATTTAATTCCTGATAAATTTCCCTCTTTTGTTTGACAAAACAACCTGGAAACCTGGAAACAAGCTGCTGGACCATCTTCTCTTTTCTAGCTTTCTCTTTTCTAGCTTTAACTTAAACATACCAAAGTCTGACTTCTGTCTGTTTAACAGCAGAAAGAAATCATTCAAAGTGCAACTGACCCAGGAAATCAACTTTTATTTATCGATAAACTGTGTAAATCAGTTATTTAGGTTCAATCTTCATGTTTCTGTGCAAATGTTTACATTTGCATGTAAATTTGTTTAATTCTGCAATATTTTGAGTATTGCTGTAAACAGTGTTTCTTCTACTTGCAAGAATAAAGTTAAAATATTTGAAGAGCAAAATTGCAATTTTACCAGAAAAACATCTGAAATTATGAGAAAAAATTTGTTTTAGTAAGAAAAACACTTCCTACTTCTAAATAAATTGTTTGCTACTTCTAAATAAATTGTTTGCACAATTGCTCCTAGTGATAATAATTTGATGCTGTTAAAAATTAAGTATTTCCTCATTTTTTAAAACTGATTCCAAAGTATAACTTCACAAGACAATCAATATTCCTGATTTGATTTAGTTATTTTTTGTTTTTAGTTCTCATAAAATGATAACTTTATTTCCTAATATTACAACTTTATTCTGGGAATAAAACTTTATTTTTATATCATTTTGACTGTACTCTTGTATAACTTTTTTCTCATAATAAAAAGAGAAAAATAAGTAAATAATTTGAATTCAAAGTCCAAATTAACAGAAGCTGCAAATCACATTTATCAAAACAAGATGGCTGCCCTGAAAACTACGGAAACCAAAAATTCTGATTTTCCAAAAATTAAGTCTTCAAGAGTTTGACTTGATTTGATTTAGAAGCCGAAACATTTGGAGACGTTAAACTGAGTCGGACTCACCAGCAGCTCTGATGTCCCCAAAACGTCCAGCTCCAGACTCTGGATCCTGGAGTAATGGACGCCCATCTCCCGGTGGATCCCCGAACACTCGATGCAGATCAGGACGCCGAGGTTGGTGGAGAGCCACGTTGGGCCTGCAGTTTGGATGAGGAATTATGAAAACAGGATGGACCAAATCCAAGTTCACTTCATCTCAATGTTTCATTGCATTATTTACTTTACAGATTTAATGTTTAATAGAAAATATCACTGAAAAGTTAATTTATTTCAGGAATTTGGCTTAAAAAGTGAAAATAATATGTCATATAGATCAATTCCACACAGAATTACATATTTAAAGAGTTAAGTTCATTGATAACTGGGGATAAAAATGACCACATCAGAACAATAGAAAAGTTGGTTGCATTTTTTTTACTTGAAGCCAAACACCAAATTCCACAGCACATCTACATGTTAAGATTGTCATAGTCAAGCTAGCATAACTGAACTACTTCCCTGTCCCTCGCTATTAGATTTTTAGTTAAAACTTTTTCCTGACCTTTTTCTGGTTGTCGTAGTTTTGACAATTATTACTGCATCCCTTTTTGTTTTATATATCACACATATGTTTAAGATTTAACTCATCGTTTCGAGAACTTGTCAGCTAAAGCCAATGCTAGTCATTGTTTGCAGTTCGTTTCCCTCCAGCAGGGAACTGGGGGGCGGGATCTTACCCTGGCAAGGTCACGCCGCAACGTGTCTAAGGAAGAGTCTATTTGGCGATAAATATGACCGAACGGTGCAGACTCACTTGGAGCGCCGCAGTCGCAGCAGTCGTCATTCCCGTTCATCCTCTTCACCTCCCCGACGATGGCCTTGGTCAGCTCCTGGACGATGTTGTTCTCCCCTTCGTTCTGGTCTCCTTTGAAGGCCATGTTCAGAGCCTCCTCCTTACTGTTCTGCAGCACCGACACCCAGCTGAAACACACAGGTTACCGTCAGAACCAACAGCAACATGGCCGCCAACAACGCACTCCGGAGCAGGAACTTACACCTGACAGTCTGCCTCGTCTTCGGCCTGGAAGTGGTACGTTCTGTCGTCTGAAAGAGAGGAACAAACAGATGAAAACATGGAAATCGTGTCGGTCCGATGCGAGGACAGATCGGCTCTGCTGCGTACGTGAAAACAGGTCGAAGCTCTTCTTCTCGTCGGGATTCGTCTTCACCTGGCAGGTGAGCAGGTTGAGTTTGGCTGGAGGTTTGTTGGGCTTTGAACACAGAGAGACGAGACAAAATGAATTTGATGGAGCATTTCCCACATCTAGACATCCCCAAAGTCATTTCAAACGTTTTTATGAAGACATTTGTTAATTAACAGTTTAAATGACCTTTGAAAATGAACCTGGTAATAACGTCCAGTAGAGCTTTACACTGAAACACAACACAGTGAAACCTCAATGAGCACAGGGAGTTGTTGCCATTGAACGCAGCACGTCTGTCAACGTTTCTTCAACAGTCCAATAACTTTGTGGGGTGAAAAAATAAAGATTTGATGCACATGAAACCATAAATGTGCAATAGAAAATATTCCTTCCAGGTAGGGCTGGACCATATGGATGAAAGAATTACCACGACAGAAATGCTTCATACTTATCAATAATTGTTGATGATTATTGATTAGTTTTCTTGTTTTAAATGTCTGAAATTTTGGGTGTTTAATCCACAGCTTTCTCTCTGGCCGTTTTTAAATTTTTAAGCAATTATGAGGATCGAGGGGGGGAATAATATCTATTGTGATATTATTGATTTATTGTCCAGTCCCACCTTGATATGAAAAACTTTTTGTCGGCTTGTAGTTTTTGTGAAATATAAACTGAAAAAGAAAACACTGTTTTCCATTTCTGTTTTCTTTTTTCTGATCAGCCTTTTCTCTGTTAAAGAGGATAAAATACCTGGATAAACCCTTAAACTGCAGCCTAGCGACCCAGACTCAGTCCCTCCCCAAATGCCTCTAACCAGTGCTGGATTTAAGTCCAAACTTTTCCCACCCTCTTCTCTTTTATCCATTTCTTTTTGGTTTTTCTTCTGCTCCTTTTTCTCCTCCTTTCCTGCTAGCTCTGTCCTGATTGGCCTCTTGACTCCTTATGTAAAAACTTCAAAATAAAAGGAGGAAGACGAAAGAGGAATAATAAATATAAACCCAAATAAAAGATCTTGATACTAAAAACCAAGTGGGAGCCTTCTGGTTGGACATGCAGGCAGGAGGCGGGAGCTTTTCATGCAAGACAACCAATGAGACGAGAGGATTCGGAGCTCTTACTGTGCCGTGGGAGATCGTCAGGAGGCCTTTGTTGACGGAGCATTTTCTCTTCTGCCACACCTTTCTCAACCTGATGAGGCAAAAACAACCTTCAGACCAAACACCAGTTTCAGCTGTTAGTTAGATGCCAAGTACAGATAAAAAGCTGAAATTAGATTTTGGATGGAGAACAGTCCTGCAAAGAAATGAAGAAGTCAGTTCTCCAAAAGCAACATAAGACGGACTTCAGGGACAGAAACCTTCATTTTGGAAGATGAAATGGAAGTGTTTGATTGATATATTTAATAGAAAAACAGGCAGCTCCTTTTTACTTTTTTCAATTTAATTGTAAAAAAACATTTAAATCATCTTTTCTACTATATGCTCAGAAAATTCTAAAAAAACCACCAAATATTCTGGTTGTAAGGTGACAAAATGTGGAATAACTTCTACAAAAAACAAAATGTAAAATGTAAAAGATGCGGCCTAGTTCTGCTAAGCAGCTCCGGCCTCCATCTTTTCCTGTGGGATTCTGGGACTTGGAGTTCACTCACCCCTCACTCTTCTTGTAGAGGAATCCAGAGTATTCGTGCCGTGAGCTTTGTTTCCTTGAAGCTGATGGAGGTTGTAACCTGCGCTCTGCTTCGCCTGAAGTTCCTGAGGTTCAAACAAGCTTCATCAATAACCACGTAAAATATAAACAGTCTGTGAAAATGTATTCTGTTTTTGCTTTTTAGTCTCATTGAAATCATTCAGATCACCAAAAAAAAGTTACATAAATGTCAAAGATAAATTGAGCAAACACAAATTTTTGGATAAATTCAACCAAAACGAATGCGTTAGCCTAGCATTGGCCTAACATTAGCCAAACGTTAGCCTAGCATTAGCCTAACATTAGCCTAGCAGAATAAATAGCTCGTGGTTTTTCACCAGAGACAAAAGAGAAATCCACTCCATTTGTGTTTACATGTCATGGTGAAGGACGTAGTGCTCAGTGTTTTCTTCAGAGGTTTTTGTGTCATTCTGGGTGCAGCGCCCCCACAGGCGAGGAGGGGAACAGCTTTTTAATTTTTCTGCACCATTTGAATCAGTGAGAAAAAAACCACAGCAGCTAGAAATATAACAAATGTTGAAACTTTGGTCCCCAATCGAACTGAATCTACTGAACTATCAGGTGGAAAAATAATTTGTCTCTCGATTGTTCTTGAACTTTTTTAGATCAGGTCATGATGTGTCGCTTTTAGAGATCTTTAGCCTACTTCATGCTGCCAGACTGGACCTGTTTAAGTTTTTCTTGCTTCTACGGGTCAAACTGTAACCAGACAGAGGAAAATGAAATGTTGTTCACTTTTTACTTCTTCCACTTCATCAGTGAAGTTGTGTGTAGGGTTCTTTTTGATCATTAATGATCTTAATCATTAATGTGGGACAAAAAAAAACAAAAACAGAAAAAAGGTGAAACAGAGAAAATCGGAATAATACGATAAAAACTGTTTCCACCTCCTTTTGCTCCATTTGCAGCGACGCCTTCAGGACGTCTCGGAGCTGACTCAGCTGCTTCCTCTCTCCATCCTGAGTCTGTTTGATCTGAAATAAACAACAGAAAACGTTTAACTAAAGTCACATTCTGTAAAACAAAAACATTCATCTGAAGCCATGGTTCCTCACCGCGGTCAGGTCTGTGCCCATCTTCTCCACGGCTGGTTTCAGATTCTCCACAGTTTTAAGTCCGTCCTGAAAAAAACTGCATCAAGAGCAAAATGTGCATATCCTGGTTATTAAAACTAAAAAAAAACTGAAAGAGAAAATATCTTTGTTAACTGAAATAATAAAAACGATAACTAAGGGGTTGTCGGAAAATTTTCCTTCTGGTGACACTTACGCTTGTCCACAAAATGGCGACAGCAAAAGTTGGGAGAAAACAGCAGAGTCAGCAGGTTTTTCAGCAATAACTGGATGCAATTTTTATTTTTCTGCAAACCAATTTATCTAAATATAATTACAAATCTAAACCTTTGAATTCTGCACCTAGTAATTAACCATCACTATAATAATAACTAAAGCTAAACAATATTATACTAATAACTAAAAAATTAGCAAACATACTTTAAAAACTAAAACTAACTGAATTGGGCAAACAAAACATCACAACAACCCTGGTAAACATGATTTATTCATGAAAAACAGAGGAGTTATTTTACTGATGAATTTGCGTCTTGATTTGAAGCTAAAAAGTTTTAAAAAATTTGTAATCTTTCAGGGTTTCTTACTTGCACTGAGCGTGGAAGTACTTGATGAGGTTCTGGAGGAAGTCGACACCTTTCTTCTGCTTGATCTCGTTCACCTTCAGCAGGTACTGCAGCAACAGGAGCAGAGATGAGGAAACTTAATTAAAAACGACGCGGCTGCAGATTACTGATATTCTGGAATAAAATACTTTTTAAATAACCCAACTTCCTCCTTTCAGTGAACCGAGTTCAGATGGGAAAAGAACCGATCTCTGAAGTGGTTACACAAACTGTGACAGAATGACTCTTAGTTCTGCTTCAGGGAAAACACTTCACCTGGTTCTGCTCTGTAGAAAACACCAAACAGGGTCTAAATACTCTGACAAGATAAATTTAATATCCATAAAAGGCTTTACGTGAACAAAAGGCACCTTTAAAATAATATTTCTCCATAAAATAGAAGACATTTCTCAGTTAGCTCATTTTATTGTTTCATAAATTACCTATAGGGGGGGCACTGCTGAAAACAAACTGGACAAATAACGCTGAAAATGTTTTTTATTTTAGTTTGAAGAAGAGAAATCTTTCTCCTTCAGCTTAGCTTGAGCTGCTTCAACAACAAGGATGGTTTATTTTTCCTGTTTAAAGAAACGTTTTTCCTTGTTTCAGAGATCAGTGACCTATAAACTGAGGCAAATGCAGAAGGAGGATGCGTAGCGTAACAAATCTGGTGAGCAGTGACCAAAGGTACCATACGTAAAGGGCAGCCAGTCTCTGGAACTAGAAAGTCTGACAGGACCTGACCACCGGCTGAATTTTGGGTCTCAGATAAACGTTCTTCATGGTAGCGTATTCGGTTCACTTACATGATTTTATTCCTACGGTTTCCTACTTTATTCCTACAAAACCATAAGAAAAAGCTAGCAAAATTAAGGGTCTACATTTTCAGTTTTCTGTTATGTATGGACAGAATGTTGTTCCATACTTCTTTTACAAACAAAGCAGCCAAATTTTAAAAGATACAGCAAGTCATTCGGAAAGTGTAAAACCCTATTAATAAAGATAATTTTACCGTAATAAAGTCTGACTCCTTTAAAAAAATAAACAAGAGATTAGGGATGATTTGGGCCAGTGAGTAGTTCCATATATCCAGCTGGCTCATCATAAGAACCACCCAGCAGTTGAGCGCTCATCAGAGGAGGATCAGGGCTTAATGTGAAGTTTCAGCTCATCAGCGAAGACTCTGACCTCACACATCTGAAGCTGGAAAGTCCGTCTTTCTTTCTCCATATCCTCTGCGATTTCTCCGCCGCTGAACTCGGTTCGGATCATGCCATGCTGCTTGGCGTGTTCTCGCTTCTCCTTCTCAATCTTTGCTCTGGTAAGATGTTATAAAGAATAGTTAGACACAACAAATCTGGACGATCTGACTGAAATATTTATATTCTTACAGTTTTGTTTCGTAATCCTTCCAGGATTTATCAAACGACTTCTTCAGGTCCTGAAAGAACGAACCGGAGACGTCATAAATTCTCAGCAGACAGGATGAACTTTGACCATCGAGTCACTGGAAATATATCCTTATCATAACATGAGTTCATGTTTAGTAAAGAAAGACTCATCCACAGTCTACACTAAGTGCTAAAGAGATGTTAGATTAATTATATCAGAGGCACAATACATGCTGCCTTTTAAGAAATTTTACTGCAAAGTACAATTTCTCTTATTAAAATATGAGTAAAAACACAGAATGAATTATGTTTTTATGTAAAAGTACAATCCACAGAAGACAAGTTGAGACCAAATGTGGGAAAAAAGTCATTTAACTGATTAAAAACACAGCTATAATGGAAGATTGGACTGGATTTAGAGAATTTAAAAACTAAAATGGAGAACTTGTCATTTTAGACGCAGTAAAACAAATTTGCAAAAACAATGTGAGGAAATAACACCTGAAACTCTTAGTTTCTTACCACTAATCAAGGATTAGAAATCTGGCCGGTGGATGCATCGCACAGCAAACACATGAATGATGCAAACGCCAAAACACACAAACGCTAAAAACAAACAAACAAAAAAACCTGCAAACACAAAAATTACAAAAAAAGAAAAAAACCTGAAAGCTTGAAACCTGTGCAAACTTGCACCACAAAGCAAAAGTCCCCCAGACCACTAGGGGGAGTCTGGAGTAGGTAAAATTACCTACATAAATATGCTGTTGTTCTGTAACGCTGTAAAATACAGCACATTCGAAAAAGACCAAGCAAAACACGTCTTTCCTTCTTCTGAACAACTCGTCTTTACTGATGATCTGGTTCCAAATGACTAGGTGATCGACTCCCCCTAGTGGTTGGGAGTGAGTTTGCAGCGTTTTTTATTTCCTGTTTGTGCGATCTGCTCCATTTTATTTCCTGTCATTTGTTTTCTGTGTGTTTTGGAGTTTGCATCATTCATGTATTAGCAGAGTTTGCATCTTTCCACCATCATAGAAAAGTCTTTCTGAAATAACCTTATGTAGATTGTTTGACACGAGAACTTTAAGTAATGAAATTAAAATAACAAATCTTGCCAAGTGTCTATTTGTGGAAACATGAAGCCGTTCAGATTTAGTGAGCTAGAGTGAAAGTGTCAAACAGAAACTGAAACAAACCCCTTTCACTCCTTTCAGGTCTCCTTTCAGCAGACTGTCCAGAGGAAATGTGATGATGTTGTTCATGTTCTGCAGCTGCACAAACAGAAAGACGTTAGAAACCTGCCAAGTTCTAAAAGTACCAACCAAATTTATCTCCTGGAGAAAACAAGGATCCTCACCAGGTTCTTCAGGAGAGCCGCCAACTCTTTGGTGAACACGGCGAACTTCAGGAAAGCGGCACCGAGTTCGCCTTCCACGTCGTTCATGTAGTTTCCTGCGAACTTCTCCAGGGATTGGACGTACTGCTCCTCGTTCTCCACATGACCTGCTCATGACACAGGAACGTTATAATCCAGACTACAAATGATTTATGTTCCAGTTTATTTTAAACTCAAGAGCAGCTCTCAACAGCTGGTTTTAGTCTGGATTTACAGGAGCTCAGTGTTTTGGCTGTTTCTCAGTTTTCTGGAAGTTTGTTCCAGATTTGTGGTGCATAGAAGCTGAAAGCTGCTTCTCCTTGTTTGGTTCTGAGGGTGCAGAGCAGAACCAGAACCAGAAGACCTGAGGGGTCTGGAAGGTTGATACAACAACAGCTAAACCTTTCAGTGATTTATAAAACAACTGGAATATTTTTAGGTTTATTCTCCGAAGCTGCTGCAGTAAAGAATGAAAGTGCAGATTAGTTTCTTTAGATTTTGCTGGGATGTTGGTCTTCTGGTGATGAAAGGTCGACTTTGTATTTGTCTTTATGTGTTTCTGAATGTTCAGGTCAAAGTTCATCACTACACCCAGATTTCAGGCCTGACCTTTAGATTCCAGCTGTAATAACTGAAGTAGCGCCTCCCTAACTCCACCTTTATCACAGTAAAAATGCCAGTGTTGAATTAACACCCAAAAGTGTCTATATGTGTCAAAGTCAGCAGGTGTTAAAGTAACACTTTGAAAGTGTTAAAAGGTTGACACCCATTTTTTTTGTTAAATTAACATTGGTCTATATACTAAAATGGTTTCAAGAAAAGTCAAACTTTCCATTTCTGTTTATTGCTTTGAATATTTTCCACTGGATTTGATTAATATTGACACCTTGTTGGTCAATTATTTACTTTTTTAACACCACATCATGTTTAGTGATCAACACTACACTGGTGTTACTTTTAATATATTTTAAGACCAACACCGTTGTAATGTTAATGTGACTCTGTAGTGTTGAATTTAACACCAGCTGACTTGGACACATATAGACACTTTTGGGTGTTAATTCAACACTGGCATTTTTACTGTGTAGACAGACATACCAACAAACATTTTACTTTTCATAAACATAAGCAAAGGACACGCATTCATATTTCACCGTCTAATCCGTCCACTCTGACGTCAGGCCAACCCTGATCAATATCATCAATAATACAATAATACACCGTATCGCCTCTGGAGAACAAAAACTTTCCCGGCACACATTTAAAAGATAAAAGAAAGAAATCACAAAATATGTTGTCGTCAAGTTTTCTAACAAACTCAAAAATCTACAAAACATGAAATATTTTTATGACCTTAGATTCATCCAGTCTGCTGATCATTTTGAGCCAAAACAAAGAAAAAATAAAAAGTCTAATCTCAGCAGTAAAACAGGCTCAGTTTAATCTATTAAATGTTAGTTTAGAAATGCAGAAAAGCAAGTTATTAAAACAGCAATGCTTTGTGTTGTACCAGACTTCTTTTGTCTGGAAAAACTACGTCCTCATTAGAAATAAAAGTGAATTATTTTGGTGCTTCCACAAACAAATTTGTACCGTTCTAAATCAGTGTTATGGCCGTAAATGGCCCCCCGAGCCACAGTTTGGACCTCCCAAAAATCAGAGGAACCTAAAAATAAACTTTCTGTCTTCAGACATCTGAACAGATCATGAAGCTGCTGCCGGTTCTCCGACAGAAACATGTTGAGGCAGCGAGTTTGGTGTGTCGCTGGACTCCCTGCTGTGTGTGTGTGTGTGTGTGTGTGTGTGTGTGTGTGTGCCTGTGTGTGTGTGATTCCTTCCTCCCTGCGTCGGTTTGCCAGTGGGTCGGCGTGCTGCAACAGGAAGCAGTATGAGAGGAATGCTGGGAGCTGAGACCCCGCCTGCCTGAATCAGACCCACCCGCCCAGCACACGGCTGCAGACGAACCAAACGCACCCCAGGCTCAAACAGCCGCCAGAAAACTAAGAGACTTTCAACTGACGCACTGAAAAAATGCCAATCCTGACGGGAAATAAATGAACAATCCATTATAGTGATAATAAAATAACAAAAAACAAAACGGGATTTTCAAATATTCTGTCACAAAGAAATAATCTCAGTCTAAAGGGCAAATAAATAAACATAAATTAAATAATTTTATAAATAAATCACAATAGTAACAATAAAAACTAATAAATAAAAAATATATATTTCTAAAGGTAAATAAATCAATAAAATAAATACAGAAATCATGCTAATAATAAGTTTATTTATAAGAAGCATTTTATATTAATTATTAAAATTAACAAGAAAAACTGTCCCAAATGGAAATTAAACAAAATCAAGGCTTTAATTTCTAATTGAAAGAAATTCTGTTTTATTTTCTTTTAAATTTTTGACACAAAAAATGTCAAGGTCTAAAATATTTGCAAAATTTATTTAAATAAATTACAAGAAAACTAAATGTGAGAAATAAATAAGAGAAAATCCAAAAGAAAGAAAGAAATTTTTAAAAAAGTCTAAATTGCATCATTGGCATTAATATACATACTTTTTTGTTTTTAATGAAGCCGTTTCTTTTCGCCCACATTTCCTGTTGAGTCGGTAAAAATGGGATTCGGCTTTTCAAGACATTTCATCTTTCAGAAGACAGGACTTTTTATTCTTCCCCAAAGAATAAAAACAAAGCAAACGCCTCCAAATGCAGGTAGTTAGCATCTTAATGGCTCAAATAAAACATGACCTTTGACCCTACATGCCAGAGGAGTTGAAAAGGAGGAAGTTCAACCATTTTCCATCCATCATAACGAGTTAAAGGAGGAAAGTTTACTCACTGAGGCCGGAGTGGTTGATGGATTTCACCGACTTCTTGATCTTAGACAGGAAGGATCTGTCCAGGTCCAGAGCCTGGAGAAAACACAACGGGGTCAGAGGTCAACGCCGCTCCTGAACTTTTACACAAACAAGATTCTTAACATGTACAACAAAACAACCAACTGCACTGATGTCTCATGAGAAAAGAGTCGACTAAACTTCTCCTGATCCGTTTCTGGACCAAACGAGGCGCCGTTTATACAGTTACAGTTAAAACTTAACAACAATTTGGATTATTTAGCCTGAGAGAAAGAAGCAGGTTCATTTTTCAGTCCTATGTGATTCAATCATTTATAAATATCACAGTTTACCAACTGAATATTAAGCTTCTAGCTAAATGTTCAGTTAGCTCTAAATATTTAGCTAATATGCAACTTCACTTACTGTTAGCTTGTTACAAAATATTTAGTTTGAAGCTAAATATTTAGCTTAGACTAAATAATTACAATATAAATATTTAGGCTGAAGCTAACAAAATGTTAGCTGCGCAACAGACCAAGCTAACAAAATGTTAGCTTCAGCCTAAATATTTGGTTTCAAGCTAAAGATTTGATACAAACTAAATATTTAGCTTAGAAGTTAAAATATGACTGAAAAATTAACCCCTATTTTTCTCTCTCAATTTGGCTAAATAATCAAAATTCCTGTTAATGTTTTACTGTGTAGCTTCAACATCCCACTAAAAACGGTTCTGCTATGTCATGGAGAAGTCCGAGATGGGAAAATATCAATGAAGGTGGAGAAAACGGACGAAAAGGACCACAAGAGACACAAAATGGTGAAAATCCTGGAAAATAACAAAAAGCTAAAAAATAAATAATTGACAATACTGAAAGATCAGCAGAAAATTTCAGCAAATTTACCACAAACAACAAAGCAGCAAAGCTAAATCTGTAGTTCCTGCTTCTTGTTTTGATGGCAGCGGTTCTTAATTAGTCGTTTATAAGCGAAGTTTGTCTGTCAGCAGAGAAAAGCCGACTTGAATGCTATAAAAGGAAAAAGGAAGTTCAAGATAAAACTGACAAGCTAACGACACGTTGACCACGAAGCTTCTTTCAGTTCACTCGTTTGTTTGCAGCTCCAGAGACGCGAGGCTGCAGTCAGTCCATAACATGGAGGTTTTTATTAAACAGATTTCTTCTGATGACACAAACTTTTTCTCAACAGGAAAATGTTGAGCTGCTGCCGGTCAAAAATAGACGTTCCTTCACACGTTACTCAACAGGAAAGCTGCTCAACAGACCAAACCACTTTATTAGATACAGCCGTACAAATGCTTGTCACCACAAAGGGCAAACCAGACAAACGTGACAGCAGCTTAATGCATCAAAGATGACTTACTGGACATCACAACAGATCAAAAGAGGATTTTAATATGCATTGTTGAGGTCAGAGGTCAGAGGAGAATGGGCCAAATGACTGGAGATTGTAGGAAAGCAACAGTAGCCCAAATGTCCACCTGCAGCTATGCAAAATTCACATGCTGAATGCTTTTGTTCCTCCATTTGTGTCTCTACTGCTTCTAAAAAACTCCACCCACTTGGTTTTTGGCAATAAATTTATATTTTTGGTGTCTGGAAAATGACCCATTTCAAAAACCTCAAAGCCTGTTACCTAGCAACCACAGCCGAGCTCCAGCCCGTTACCTAGCAACTGCAGCCGAGCTCCAGCATGTTTGGTCAGCCTGTTTAACCACTGCACAATGGCTGCTTGGTTATCGCCTTATCCAGAAACCACTTGCTGCTTTCTTGTTGGTTCTGCAGGAGGCTCCACTTCTGCTTTTCAAAGATATATGGTTGCATAGCTGTGCATCTAATTGCAGTTACGTTAACGAGAGAGTGTAAATGTTGAGTTTGTATAGGGATGGCCGGCAGCTGGTAGTTTGGATTTAAAGCTGCAGTATGTAACAAATTAACAAAATCAAACAGTAGGTGAAGTTTTCTTTCAAAATAAACTAACAAAAACAAGCCTGATCTTCATGCAGTGAAGTTACTCAGACATTTTACTCAACAGTGACGATACTTTACAATAAAATTACTCAAGTGGAAGTTTGAAAAGTTAATTTTGAGCCTCAAAAATTAACTTTTGAGTAATGAAGTAAATGAAATGGGTAGTGGGTAGTGGGTAGTGGTTTCACAAGTAAATGAAACCACTACCCAACTCTGACTGGAATGCTTTCATGTTTTTTACACAAATTTCTGACCCTCCACGTTCAAAGTCTCTCTATTTTGAACTCCACCCGGTTGTTTTCACAAAGTATTTCATGGCTAATGGCATTACGCTGCTGCCAAGTGACAAAATTACTATTTGAAGAAGAAATAGAATGAAGTAGAAATGTGTTCTGCTGGTTTTACTGCATTAGTCACATGACTGGGCCGAAGCTGCACACCTTTAATCTGGAGTTTGGTCTGGTTTCCAGCTGCAGCCGTGAGTCACAGCTAAGTGACTCACGGCGTGAAACATGCAGAAAGTCCAGAAGCTCATTCGCTCTGCGGCTGAAGACAGCGAGCAGAGTCTGCTTCGTCTCCATCTGGAAAACTGAAGGTTTCAAACCCAGAAATCTCATGGGAATAGAAAACCGGCTTGACCAGGAAACGCTACAGTTTTTACGATAAAACGCAACAGATTAAGAAGTTCAGCTCTAGTGTTTAGTTTCTGCATATTCCCCCAGATTGATTTGTCTAAGATCAATAAATCAAAAGGTATTTTATTTTAAAAGCAAAAGTTAGAAGGAAAACCCACAGAAACCTATGTGTTATCAACCTAAAGCTGATGGTCTGGCTAAAAAATGTATCAAGCTAAAGTGACTTCATGTCAATTCATATTGATAATTTTAAATATCTAAAATATTGGAGTGACCTTTCCTGTTTTATCCAGTTTCTTCTCAATAACAAGGAATGGTGGCAAAACCTGAAACTGCTACTGCGCAAGTTACTCAGCAGGCTGCTGCTAGGTAATCGAAGAATGAGCGAGTTGCTAGGTAACCAAAGAATGAGTGAGTTGCTAGATAACCGAAGAATGAATGAGTTGCTAGGTAACTGAAGAATGAGTGAGAGAGTTAGTTAGTGCTGCCAGCCTAGCTTAGCTAGCTGTGAGAGGTTGAGTGTCTGAAGTCCTTCCTTTGCCTACATTTCCCAGAATGCTGTGCGATTCTGTATTAGAGTTCATTGAACTTATTGAATATTCTCTCAGATGCATTATGTATTGATATTGACCATGTGTCTATCGCAATATATATTATCTTTGATCTATTGCCAAGCTAAACTAAGACCTACAAACATTTTAATCAAGACATTAAAACTGACGTGACTAAGCCAACACAAATAAAAGATGCTAATGTGAATTCGTCATAAACCACCAGTAACAGACTACGAGGGCCTTATGGCAGGACAATTAGATGCTCATTTAGCATTTAAAAACAGAAAACATTGGAAGAGATCTAAAGCTCATCTGTTGTATCCTGATGAACAGGAAGTGATGGATAGAACACTGATTATTGTGTTTTTATTTCCTAATCATCTCATTTGTTTTCCAATCCAGATTCTTTCCCAGGAGCTAAACAGTGACATAAGCACAACCACAAATACTACTGAGTAAAATCCACGCATCTGCTGTCGTCTGAAAATGAATGAGTTGTCGATGAGTTGGAGATACTCAGATCACTTCAAGCAGACAAGTTGTGACAGGACTGAAGCTGAAGCTGCAGAGAAGAAACAGACGAAGAGACAGGATGGAAATTATGGAAGAAAGACAATTAAAACGTGGAGAGGTTCAGCAAAGAGACGTATAATCTGCAGTAAGAGGGAGGATCAAAGTGAGGCTCATCATGTTGGGACTTGATCCGACTTCAGCAGAGATATCCCAACATGCAGCAGGAGAAAACAATGCCTGGTCCTGTGGCTTTTACTCACTCATATTTTCTTTTTCACAGATGTAAACATTGGAAATATTTGATGAATCAAATTTAAAGTTGCTGAACCTCAGAGAAGAGCAGGTGTTTGTCTGAATAAAAGCTCATCTGACCAACTTCAAACCATTTGTTTTGGTGAAAGTGAAGTCCTTCGGTTCCTAAACTCTTCATGAAGGTGAAACTGTATCAAATCTGGAATGCTTTTTGAAACAGTCACAGGCAAGAATACATAAATCACCAAACTGGGAACAGGTCCAGGCAGTCCAACAGTGCCTGGAGAAGTGGATTTCTTCATAACTAATAAGTGAGGAGTTTCTGTAATGGGAATATTGCAAACATTGATACTGTGAGCAGAACTTTGATTTGAACTATTGTGTAGCTTTGCAAACTCTACAACACACCCAGAGCAGATGAGTAAACAGAAAAGAAACCAAAATGACTCAACTGTCAGCCTGTCTGGTTACGTCTGCAGGTAGGTCAGTATTTTGATGAATCATTCTTTTAAATATGTGTGAAAAAGCTCAAATCTAAAATTTATCTCATTTCCTAAAGATTTTATAAAACATTTCATGTGAAACAGATTCAGATCCGACAGCATTACATCTGTTATTATACCACATGCAGATGATGCACTGCTTTATTTTCCTTTGTCTCTCCACATAGCCACAGGCCTCTCCTCTTATTTTGCAAACAGCACGTTCACTAGAGCAGATTTTAAAATTTTGTTTTTGATCTTTAAGGTAATTGGGCCTAAATCTTGGTTTCACTTCAGTTTGGACCATCCAACTGGGCCTGTGTGATATTAAAGATAAATTTTGTAATGATAAAATAACTTGACATGTCTGCCTACTTTATTCTTTCCTCCATTTTTCATTTGTTGTTTCCATCACTCTGCGATCTTTAGCACTTTGGGAAATATCAATTAGTGTCTGGTGTGAACAGCTGATGCCATGAAACTGTAGATTATTACACCAGCATGAAAAATACAAGTTATTAGCATTTGAAGTATTAGCCAACATGCTAGCAGCATGAAAACTGAAAACATTTCCATTTACTGCATCTTCTCCATGAGTCGAATGTCATTTTATCTGTTGACTTTGACCATACATTTTCTCTTTATTTGTTTAAAATTTGCATTTTACTGTATCTTTATATACAATGGGTTTCTCTTCATTGACCTCATGCTATTTCCGTCATTGTTGAAGCTCTTTTTAGACCAGTTTCCTTTAAGACAAATGAGGAAACTCTGAAGAATCCTCCTTTTAAAATACATTTTACTCGGCTGACCGACAGACTCAGAGAAATAAAACACAACCAGCAGCAGGTGACTAGTTTTCACCTGAATCTGGATCCAAAGAGACCAGAACTGCATGCAAGAAACAACATAAAATCAAAGAAAATGCTGCTAGTAAACTGAAAGAAGTTATAGATCGTATGGAGAGTAAAAAGATACAAAACAAAATCAAGACGAATACCACAAAATATAAAACACCTTGTGCAAACTGACCCTGTTATAAGAAGTAAAAATGAGTCATGGTTGAGCCGTTTTTGTCTCTCTGAATAAAGAAGGTGACAAAAGAAGGAGAAAGTGTCTTTAAGCAGAAATAGACAACATTAAAAGAGTTGCTCAGAGTCGACTCGCTGCCATAAAAGGCTACAACAAAGATACACACAAAGAGCCTAAAAATGATTCAGGGAAATGGACTGCAAAGCTGTAACAGACAAACAAAAGAGCTGCTAAAAGCTTCAACTCCAAAAACAAGACAGACAAAATTAGCTTTAGAGATTTTCCCAAAGAAAGTCAAAAACAAGCAAAGTGATCGTCCCAGTCCACGTCATCCTGCTAATTACACCGTATTGTTTAATTCAGATGTGCAGAAGCAGAAAAACACCTAAAAGCTGCAGACGAGCCACGGAGGCTGCAGGTCAGGGGTGCAACAAAGATCTCAAAATGTTACAACATCACAATATTTCTCGTTGGGATTTCTGCTATTTGTGCCACTTGTGGTCAGCATGAGGCCTGATGATGCCACAACTAAGCCTGTCGCGATAAACGATAAACCAATTAATCGCTCAGCAAAATTTGTTATCGTGATAGGCCTAGCCACAACTACCCTTAAATAATTGGTTTGCAGCATTTCGGGTTTTCGGTAGGAACGATAAACAGATGATAAATGTTGCATAGTTGAACAGTAACTGTTAAACTATGCACTATAGTAAATGTAAACAGTAAATGTGGCATAGTTAAACAGTGACTGTTAAACTATGCACTATAGTAAATGTAAACAGTAAATGTGGCATAGTTAAACAGTGACTGTTAAACTATGCATATAGTAAATGTAAACAGTAAATGTGCATAGTTAAACAGTGATGTTAAACTATGCCACATTTTATGTTTATTTGTAGTTTTCTCATCTCATCCGAATATTGAGTCTCATCTTGAAGGTGTTTTCCCTTCTGATAGTTCAATAAACTCAGTTAAATTGGCAATCAAAGTTTCAACATTTGTTGCATTTTTACTGTCAAACCAGCCAAACCCTTTGAGCAACATGTTCCCCTCCTCGCCTGTGGGGGCGCTGCACCAAGAACTACTGAAGGTAACAACAGAAAAACCTCTAAAGAATATACCACTTCCTTTTAAATAGAAGTAAAATACAAATAGAGTTTTAAAATTTCTCTTTTGTCCTTGGTAAAAACCGGCGAAGCATTTCTCCCTTTAGCGCTCGGCTAGTGCGTTTGCTTTGGCTGTATTTACCCAAAATGCCCTGCTCTGTTCTCCAGGCCTCTAGGCGTTCACATATGCATTCAAACTGAACCAGAGTTCACTTCAACCGAGCAAACACTGAGGTTTGTAGGTGGACCAGAGTTCACTTTTTGAATTACGCATTCATATCTCCCCAACCGAACCGGACTTTCTGAACGAACCAGAGTCTGATTAAAGCAGACCAGTCCGCCTACATGAAACAGGTTAAAAGATCTCAAAACAGAACATGATGGTCCAACCAAGAGAAAAACAAGTGAGAAACAAAGTCACCTGCATCTGTCAGACTAGAAAGCGTAACAACGTCGTTTCTAAGATTTATGGACTCCAGAGGAATGAATGGTGTAAAACATTCACCACATTTCAGGACAACAGCGTCACAGTCAAGAATCCTCACTCAAGGTGATTTCAAAGTCTGCAGCCCAGACTGAACTGCTTTACATTAAATCAGAAGAAGGTAATTCTTCAGTTTGTTTTCAGCTCTGATGTAAAGGAGCCAACAGTTTCTGCACATCTCAGGTTTTCACGGACTTTGTTCCAGATCTGACTAGCATAGAAACTAAAAACTGCCTCATCTTGTTTGGTTCTGAAAACAGAGTAAACAAATCTCTAGAGACCTGAGCACCAAGCAGCTTCATGGACCAACAGCAAATTATTAACATCTTATTACTGGGTCTAATCTGCCTCATTTAATCAGAATAATCTGGAATCAGAACCAAAACAAATGGAAACAATGTTTTCAGAAAATCCAAGTGCAGAGCTGAGTAGTAACTACCTACATTTACTCAATTAGATTTCTTTAAAATGACTGTTACGCTT